>JAMPIV010017733.1:0-177504 GCA_024509875.1 Oreohelix idahoensis | reverse complement strand
CGGGCCGTCAAAACAGGTTGGCGGGCCGGTCAAAACAGGTTGGCGGGCCAAATCTGGCCCGCGGGCCGTAGTTTGGCCACCGCTGCTCTAGTTCGTCGGGTCATGACCTCTGGTGTGTCTCACTGGATTCAGGAATGCCAGAAGGGGTGTTTCCCAGACTACGAAGAAGTATTTATAGAATTTGATAGACACGTTAACATAGGTAAATTCATGTTGAGTATTTTGACTGCTCGGAAAGGAGCGTCGATTTAGAAACGCTCCCTCTGTGATGGAGATGACAGGAGATGAAACAGCCTTTGGATGTGTAGGGAAGAATAGATTTGACGTCTGATTTGTCATATATCTGTGAGAAAGGGTGTCGGCTTGAATAACGTGAGAAGCCATATACGATCATTCAGGTTGCAAACAGCATCATTAAGAAAAAATCGCCAAAATACATTCTCGATGCGATTGAACATTATAAAACGGCCTTTCCATAACACAAAAGGAAAGCGGTGAGTTAACACATTTTTAAAAAATCTCTGATGTGTCAAAAAGGAACAATATGTGTGTGCATATAGTGTGTTTTGTGATTTTAACCTATTATAAAGATTTTCAAAAGGCAAAAGTGGTGTAATTTGTACAAATGAAATAATTTAAAGTTCTGTTTAACCTGGATAACATAGTGTTGTAGATCTGCGAATGTTTGCGAACGTTCTTCAATTTCTTGACGTATTGGTGTAAAAGATGTAATGATAATGACAGTCCATGTTGACGAAGAATATGAAATAATTATATAACATTAAAACACAGTGGCGTCACGCCATAATAACTTGTTAGTATATGTGGGTGTTGCAGATGTCGTAACTGTCAATATCGTCAGTATCATCAGCAGGATCTTGACTGAGGCTGACATCTGTCTGAAAAAATAAAATTTCCTACCAAAAAAAATGGACACTAGTGACTTTAGATGATTGGGGTAACGAGGGAGAGTGCTATTTGTAGAGAGAGCACTCGTTGGGTACTTTAGCTGGGTGAGTACCTTTTGTTATTAGAGAAGATTGATTCTTCAATAAAACAATAATCGTTGAACTGGACGTTTACGAATTTGACATGAGGAAGTTGGCGATTTCCATCAAGAGAACTTTTTTCCTCGTCAATCGTTGATCACAAGAGGATGGCGTATTTCGCACTGTCGAGTGAGTGGTGGCTGCAGTTGTCGAGGGTAAGGATGAAGTAGTGTTGAAATGGTGCACCTCATGCTGCGTTTTGTGTGGCAGTCTGCGTTTACATCAGAGTGGTAGTTGCTTGTTGAAGGTTGTTCATTTCTATTGTATGTTTGTTGTCGGGGTTCCATGGTATGTCTTCTGTCATCAAATGTTCGCTTCACATAATCACTGGGGTTGCGACGGGGGTCGCGTAGGGAGTATGTTGGGGCTGATGAGGGGGTAGGGAATTATGGTTGTGATCATGTGAATAACGTTGCGAACACCGATGTGTTGTTTCTGTGTAGTGCGGCTAGCCTCTCATGTCATTCTTGTGATAAGTTCTTCTGTGGGGCTTCTGTGTTTGTTCTTAACTGTGTCCTCCACATACTCCTCTTGCATCATATCGTTCACAAGCTGTCTTACCTCTTTTTTTTCTTCATTTTCTGACCTCGATTACGATTTGCTTGCTCTATTCTGTGTCTCTTCATGTTTTCTTCATCTAACATTTTTGTTAGAACCAGATCTATTTCAATTCTTGTTTGTGGAAAGTTTGTGTGATATTTTTCCTGTAGCAGTCTCCAGACTATACTCCTTGATAAATGAACCTCAGGCTGTGCTATGATGGCTGCTATCACCGGTTTCAACTCCTTATGTTTGGTTCATCCACTTTAACCATTTTCTTACTCTTGTCATTCACTTCTTCTCTCACTTCTTTTCCCAACTTTTCCACCATTTCGCACCTCTCCGTGTATTCTAACTCATCCTCCTCATCTGACGATACCTCGTCTGAGTAACTTGATGAATCTGAGAACACGTCTCTTTCCACTATTTTGATTCCCCAGTAATTAAGTTCCTCCATTACTCTCACCACAAGTCTGCGAATTTCTTCTTTCCTTTCTGATAAGTCTGTATCAAACTTCTTCTCCCGAAATCTCTGTACATATTTTAGTAGTACTGTGTCAGGTTTAGCTCCCTTCAGTTCTTCTTTGAGTGCTATCTTCATCTCCTCTGTGCTTACACCTCCCTGTTTCGTCTTCTGTACTGTTCTTGTACGCCTATAAGATGTATCCATGTCCTGTACTTCTTGTGGACCTGTTTTGATAGGATTCCTTCTTACTGCTGTTCCTATACGCCTGCATGATGTGTCAGTGTTAAGGTCAACATCTGTCTGTGTTGCTGAAACTGCAGCTTTATTCTCTGTTTGTGTTGCTGAAACTGCAGCTCTATTCTCTGTTTGTGTTGCTACACTTATCATAGTTGTTTTCTTCATCTGTGGTTCTGGGTCGTTGACCTGACTTGACCTGTCTACGTTTGTTTGTGTTGCGACACAAATCGTCTTTGTTTTCTTCACTTGTAGTTCGTGTATTTCTTTAGGTTGACTATTGATCATGGGGGGCCCATCGTGTGTCACTTGATGTTACAAAACCGACCTGGTGATGTATGTTAGGTGGTGTTCTCCATTGCTTTAGAGGTCTGATATGTGCCCTTAATCCATCTTCTGTTGTTTTTTGATTTTTTTTTTGAATATTTTTTATTTTTGTTTTTTTTTTTATTTATACCACCCCAACCCCCTTTTGTTTTTTTTTTTTTTTTTTATTTTTTTTTTTTATTTTTTTTTTTTTTTTTTTTTTTTTATATTTTTTTTTTTATTTTATTTTTTATGAGGGGTTTTTTTTTTTAAAAATTTTTTATTATTATTTTTTTTTTTTATAACTTATTCCTTAAAAAATTTTACTTTCCTTTTTTTTTTTATTTTATTTTTATTTTTTTTTATTTATTTTTTAATTATTTGTAATTTTTTTTTATATTTTTTTTTGTGATTTTTAATTTTTTTTTATTTTTAGGGATTTTATATTTTTTTTTTATTTTTTTTTTTATTTTTATATTTTTTTTTTTGTTTATTTTTATTTTTTTTTTTTTTTTTTTTGATGATTTTTCTTTTTTTATGTTTTTTTTTTTATTTTTTTATTTTTTTTTTATAATAATTTTTTTTTTTTTTTTATTTTTATTTATTTTTTTTATTTTTTTTTTTATTTTTTTTTTTTATTATTTTTTGTTTTTTAGTATTTTTTATCATTTTTTTTATTTTTTTTTTTAATTTTATTATTTATAATGTTTATCTTATTTTTTTTTATTACTATTTTTTAATTTTTTTTTTATTTTTTTTTTATTTTTATTATTATTTTTTTTATTTTTTATGTTTTATTTTTTTTTTTTTTTTTTTATCTTTTTACATTACGCGCTCGCTCACTTTACTCCTCTCACGCCACGCTCAACACCCTTGATCCCTCATGACCTTCCACCCACTCGCTGTCTTTTTAGTTAAACATCACGTCTTT
Source organism: Oreohelix idahoensis (assembly GCA_024509875.1). NCBI lineage: Eukaryota > Metazoa > Mollusca > Gastropoda > Stylommatophora > Oreohelicidae > Oreohelix > Oreohelix idahoensis. The sequence continues at coordinate 173,978 of JAMPIV010017733.1, read as the reverse complement.
AAGTTAATCATACCCTTTCATATTGTCATCCATAAACGCTCTACATACCTTTTTACCATCTTTACATCAGACCCCGATGAGTTTGTGTTATTTTATCTCTTTAAGATCAATAAGATGTAATGAGACTCTAAACTGTCGTTCATTAACTTTTTAGGAATGTTTTTTTTTTAGGACTTTAGGTGTTAGTTTACACTATGTTCTCGGCAGATCGTAGTTAATCGTGAGTCTTTTATAGGGAAGAACGGTGTGGGGTTTTTATATTGTGTATGTCTGCTGAAAGTATGATTGCGGAAGTGTCTGTACCAAGCAATGAGTTATTGGCGATTTAGTGAGTCTTTTTTTTATTTCTTTTGTTTTACTAGGGTATTGATTTGCCTGCCATGCATTTTTTTTTATTTTTTTTTTTTGTTTTTTTTTTTTTTTTTTTTTTTTTTTTTTTTTTTTTTTTTTTTTTTTTTTTTTATTATTTTTTTATTTATTATTTTTTTTTTTTGTTTAAAATTTTTTTATTATATTTTGTATTTTTTTTTATTTTTTTTTTTTATTTTTTTTGTTTTATTTATTAGGATTTTTTTTTTATATTTTTATTTTTTGATAAATTTTTTTTATTTTTTTTTTTGTTTTTTTTTTTTTTTTTTTTTTTTATTTTTTTTTTTTTTATTTATAATTTTTTTTATTATTTGATTTTGTATTTTTATTTGAAATTGGGTGTGTTTTATATATGGATTTTGTGGGGTTTTTTTTTTGGAATTTAAGGGTTTTTTTTTTTTTTGTAGTGGTAATAGAGGTTGGGGGTTTTATATATTAAGATAACGGTTTTTTTTTTTTTGTTTTTTAATATTTCAATATATTATTTAATTAAATATTTGAATAAATTAATTATATTAAAATTTTAACTATGTTTTGAAGTGTTTTTTTTGTTAATTGAATTTTATGTTTGACTGAAAATAATGTTTTATTTTTAAATATTATAATGTTTAATTTTTATTAGGGCATAAGCCTTAAAAGTTTGTTTTTTTAAAAGTTGGTTTAGGTGGTTTTGATATGTTATTATAGATTTTTGATTGAAATTGTATTAATGTCCAATAAGGTTTTAAAGATTTTTAATGAAAGTGAAGAAGTTGAAAAATAAAATTATTATTGTTATTGATATTAAGGTTTTTAAATTGGAAATAAAAACTTATTTTATTTATAAAAGAAAAAATTTTTGATTTTTGAAATTTTGGAAAAAAGGTGTATAAGGTTAGAAATTGATATTTGAATTTTAATTTTTGGCGCCTTTTTTATTAGGGATGTTTATTTTATGAGATTTATAATAATATTTATGAATAGATTTTTGGGGGAGTTTTGTATTATATGTTTTTATTTTATGATTTGTAAAAAACTGAATTTTAGTAGATTTATTTTTATTAATATTTTATTTGAGTTGTAGTTTTTATATTTGGAAGGTTTTTTTTTTGGTTTTTTAAGATTTTAGAGTTTTATGTTTGAGAGAAAGATTTTTATGAATTATAGAATATTTGTTGATTGATGTTTTTTATTTGGTTTAATGGATTTTTTTTATTGTATTAATTATTTAGTTAATTTTGGTGTTATTTTTATACAAAGTATAAATTTTTAAGAAGAATTTGAAAATGTTTAAGTTAGGGTTTTCGGGATTTTTTATTTATTTAACCTTTTATTTTTTTTAAGTTTTATTTTTGGGGGGAAAATATAATTTAGGATGCTATATTATATATTATTTTAATTTTTTATTTTTTATTTAGAATATATTTTTAGTTTAGGTTGAGATTATATTAAACTTTAGATATTGTATGTTTGGTGATATAAATATTTATATTAATAAAAGCAGTTGTTAATTTGATTTTTTTAAAGGTGAACGAGAAATTATTAATTTAAAATGAAATTTTAAATATATTTAATATGTGGTTAAATGAAAATGGTTATATATAATATTATTTTTTTTATATTATAGGGATTATATTTTATGTTTTTTATGCGTATTGAAATTTTTTTATTTTTTTTTATTTTTTGTGGGATGTTTGAGTTATTTTTTTTTTTTTATTTTTTAGTAATTTAAATTTTTTTTATTTGTATTTTTTTTTTAATTTATTTAATATTTATGGATTTTATGTAATGTTTTTTTATTAATGATTTATTAAATAATTTTAATTATTTTTATTTTTTATTTAAATTTGAAAAAATATTAAATAATAATTTTTTTTTTTTTTTTTAAATTTTTTTTTTTATTTGCTTGAATAATCTTTATTTTTTTTATTTCTTAATCCTTTTTATTTTTTTTATTTAAAATTTTTTTTCTAGTTTTTTAAGTCCCGTTTTTAAATAATTCAATAAATATTGTATTTTTCTTATGTTTTTTTTTTTTCATTTTTATCTGTAAGGATTTTTTTTTTTTTTATTATGTTATAGGAAAAGGTTGTCACTTTTTTTTCATTCACATTAATTTTGGCAAAGGGCCTTAAAAGTTTTTTTTTTTTTTTTTTTTGAAAAAATAGCTGACTTTTTGTTTTATCTTTTTTTTTTTTTTTTAGCATAAAGAGGATGTTTTGTATTGAATGGGATATTGGTTTAATAAGTTGTGATTTGTCTGTTAATTTTTTTTCAGGGTGTTATGGGGGGAATAATATGACGTATTTAAAAAAGTATTTATTTAGAGTAGAGTTCTTTCCTCCTATTTGATTATGATGTTAGTATATTTGTAATTTTGTTTTAAGATGTGATAAAAGAGTACGTTTGTTTATTTAACCCAATGGAAAGATTTTTGTAACTGTAATTTTTTACAGTCAGTAAGACCTGTTTGATGGTGTTAGGTACAATAATAGATACACTGAAAAATAATGTTTTTAGTAGGAACATTTTTCACCTATACATAGAATAACAAAAGGTGTATGAAAGTATTATGAGTTAACATAATTGTGTGGTTTTAATAGGTGGCTGGTAAAATTGACAAATTATTGGTGATCTTTATGAGTAATATTCTATACATGCCTCTGGGTTTATTCTCAATTACTTTTAAAACCCTTATTACGTCTGGGCAAAAAATATATTACAGTTAATCTTCGACTGTATAGTAATCTTAGAAAATTATAGAATTTTGTAGAAAGTTTAAAATAAATTTTAAGAAAGTTGAATATATGTAACATTATTACCTTAAGGGCAAATCTGTACCCCCATGATGATATTCCTGACTTAATCATGAGAGATGCGACTAAAAGAAAAAAAAGAACCTAATATGTCAGTTATGTAAACTTAAAAGCTTGCTGAAAGATCACTCTGAAACCATTTATTCAATGTATTTGTGATATCTGATACATTATAGAAATATACCACAATCGACTCCAGGTAAAATTAGAATGTCCAATTCCCGCACCGATGTCCCCCCCCAAAGAAGTAATAATGGAAAGATTTCATCAAAAAAGAAGAAAGATTTATTTACTCAGATTCTCATAGTATGGGAAAATAACCAAGGGCTATTCCGTCTTCCACCCCTATTGTACGATTCTGCACATGTTGTTCCGACATTTAAGAGACTTATTTCTGTTTGAGAGAGTGGCACACGAAGAAAAGGGATAATATTCCATAAATTCAGAATCTAGAATATAAAAAACAAAGCTTTGATGGACATAGTTCTGAATAGAAAAGAAAATTTTGAGGAAGAAATGGGAAGCAATTGCAGGTAGAAATGCAAGGTAAGAAGGAGGGATAGTGGAAAATAATTGAGATGTGAGAAAAAGGTTGGATGTAGATAGGAGAGAAAAAGTTGAGAAGAATAGAGGAGAAGAGATTGGAAAAAGAAGTGAGAAAGTTGAGGAAAAGAGAGAAATGAAATTATAAACTAAGAAATAGATTGGTTAATTGAAAAAAAAGATTAGAGAAGAAAAAGTAAAGAAGAGAGGAAGAAAGAAGAAGAAAAGAAAAAAAGCGAGTAAAAAAAAAATTAGAAAGATCAGAATAGGATAAGTAGAGGTAGTAATAGACAGGTGAGAAGCACAGAGATTACTACACGAGCTGCTGGCGCCGAGTTTGGAGAGGGGACGGGGGGAGGGGGGGGGGACGATTAACAAGACATGATACGAATCCATAACGATACTAGAGTGTTAAACATGTTATGCGCAGGGAGCCTAAATACATACGCAGCTCTGCTACGAGGTGATCATCCTAAGTTTATGACAACACCAAGAGCTGCAGCTAGAGTTGATAGGAGCGCGTTTCTGCTTTCCAAAATCTATAGGTGAGTTGTAGATTTTGCTGTCAATATTGAGAGCTCTTCTTATATGATTAGTCAGGGTGAATGTTGTACACGAGCGCACCGCTTGTGAGTAGTTGAGAGCATGCAGTAAGTATGCAGCTTTGGTGGGGGTTGTCATTGCGACGTAATTGGAGAGAGTGGGTCCTTGTAGCGTGGTGTACAGAACAGACTGCCTGTTGATGCTGGGGTGTCTGGTGAAGAGGAACATGTGACGATTTATCATCCGTAATGTGAGAGTATTCCGCAGATCTTAACGACCAAGAAAACAAGTGTGCAGTGGTCGACGGCGCAAACGATATGAACATTGTATAACGCGTGTGCTGTGGTGTGTACTGCAACACATATTGTGCGAGAAAATAGTGCCCGTCGACAGAATGAATGGCGTGTGCAACCAATTGTTAAAATTGACTGTTATCTGATGAGCGTATCACAGTGTAGTAGAATCCTGTCAAGGAAGTTAGTGGATGTGTTTTCAAGGCGAGGAAGGCGTTCCGCCAGATATGTGGTGATGGGACTTGTGACCCTTGTGTGTACTAGTACTCTTAGGTTATTTCAACACAGGGAGATGGTAGACTGAGCGACCCTTAGGTAGATGTTAGGTGATAAGCAAAAACACGAGTATGTATCATGCGCGCCGACACACGTGTATATACGCGCGACGAGAGAAATGTATTAGTGTAGAGATAGTGCGCAGCAACCAGGCGCGATAGTATCAGAAGGACGATTCTCAGTTAGGAGGATGATAGTGAGTGATGTAGATAGATGCAGTACGGGAACACAGGTGTAAATTTCGAGTCAGAGTGTGAATGGGAGAGAGGGTTTTGAGCCGAGATTGAAAATGAATAGATTTGGAATCCAAGCTGAATAATGTAGGTAACAAGGCCGAGGCGTGAGAATAGAGAGAGAACGGTTGGAGCGAGAGGGTCAGCGATGGAGAATAAGGATATTAACTGTGATGATTGTTTGTGATGACTCAGCAAGCACTAGATGTCTTAGGGGGGTGCGACCTCGCGCTGAACGGAGGCGGCGCGGTTTCACGCGTAGCGCGTCGTAGCGATGTTAAGAAAAAATACCACTAATTCATAGAAAATCCATGTATCGCGTTGTGGGAGATGCATGCGAATACCTAGAGAAGGAAGCGCTGCACGCTATCGCCCGACAAGCTTGCGGTAGTAGCTACTATATACGTATTCGTCGATTTTTAGTACGCCGCGTGCCTTGAGTGTATATTTGATGCAACGGGCGAGCCAGTCCATTTTTTTTTCAGCACGCAACACGAAGTGACAGGATAGAACATTGATGGTGGCCGCGGAGCCGTAGGTCGCGTGCAGCTTGTGTATAGATGACCTTGTGGAGTTAGATTGCACCACGACATTCTGTTAGAGTTTCGTGACGTTTAGCGTTTTGCGACATGTGTATGCATAGTAGTTTCGCAACAGTAGACAAAGTAGCGATAGAAAAAAACGCAGAGAGCGACGACAGACATGTCCGAGTTTCCCGACTGTTCGTCGGCTTATAGAAGAGCCCAGTGATCTGTAGGTGAGTGGCTTTGAGCATGCCCGTAGGGGCGTGTGCAGCCGCTGTCGAGCAGTAGAGCGTCGAGAAATAGCACTTAGTGGCAAGAGTGAGAAGTGCGAGCGGTTATGTGTACAGAAACGGTCCTTGATTTGAGTGCATTTAAGGTCGTGTCCAGATTCTAGCTAATGAAAGTGCGAATCTGCTATGCACATATGCCGCACGGGGGTGCATAGCGTTTGGAGAAGTGAGAGGGGCTGACAAACTGCAAGCGTGAGGAGCGAGGCCCAACGAGCAGCAAAGATTCCGTCTTCTGGGAAGTGACGCACCACTGAAATTAATGTACGGGGTCGCGTGCGCGTACCAGCTGACAGAACTTAGTGTGATGAGAGATGCAAAGGTGGGATGCGCCGGATCTTGAGCTGCAGGCTGTAATATTAGCGAATGGATGTAGATCGGTGTGGAGTTCCAGAGTCGGCCGCCGTGTTGTGCTAGTATATCAAAAGTATACGAAAACCTCTTGCGCGAGGAAGGAACCAGTAGATGCCGGGACGACGGTAGAGCCGCTCGAGTGACAGTAAGTATTAATTGTCTGGAGATGTGGCGCGTGTCTGGAGCTCGCTACGTGATAGCGGTTTCGTAAAAGAAAACAAAAAAAAAACACTTGTTTTTTTTATTGTAGTTGTAAGCCAAGGCACCGTGGCCGTGCCGCGCCGTGACCCAATTAGAGTTGTCCTGTGTACGAAAGGTTATGTTATTAGGCCACAGAGGCTAGGACCCAGAGATGGCGCGCTCCTCTTTCGCGAGACTGACTAGGATTTGTAGCGACTTTGAGTTATCTCGCGAGCTTCGAATTGTTATTTGATATTGTGAGAAATAGGTGCGCATGTTTGGTGTGTGATCAATGCAGTACCGCGGTCGCTAGTGACATTAACAGAGCACAGTCAGAGTTGGTCCGATGAGTCTGTCGCTGTGATAGTCTATCCGCTGTATAAATAAAGGCAGTGATTAGGTTCTCTGTGCGAGCGCAAGATGGGGCCATAGCCTGCCACGGCTAGGTATTAGATATGAGGCCAAACATTGAGATGATAGTAAGGTGGAAAAAGGACTAAGAAATGACTGTTGCGTATAATAGCTAAGGTCCCCTTTTAGTGTCGGATTTCTTTACCTTGTGTCAACTTGGGGACGTGAATTTTTTTCTTTCCCGCACCCCCCCCCCCCCCCCCAACCCACTCCCCAATTGCGTCTTTTTTAGCCTTGCTAGTTTCAAGCACGTGTTCAGTCATATTTTTCCTTTTGATCTCCGTTCTCATCCCGTTCCAAGGGTAACGTTTTGCCTTCACGTCTAGCAAATTAATTTCCATGGCGGGTGGTGACCCGCGGCCTGGGCGATCATGTACTCGAGTAACTTACGCATTATTTTTATCCCTACTTTTTATCTTTAAAGATATTTTAACGTTGTATCACGGTTAATGTTATCACAAAAACAAAACAAAAAAAAACAAAAAATAAAAAACTACTCATAGGACAAGGAAAGACAACGAGGTATTAAAAAACAAAAAACAAAAAAAAGAACAACTCAAAAAGAACAAATACTAATACAAATTAAAACCAACCGTAAAGGACAAAAGTTATCAATAAAGAATACAAATGAGAAAATAAAATGGACAAATACTAATATAAATTAAAATCAGCAACTGCTAAAGACAATAGTTATAAATTTGACTGAATAGCCTGAACGGCTCCTGTGATAAACCCTCTGTGGATGGGAAGGAGCGAAGCTCCTGACCGGGTTGGAAGGAAAGTCCTCAGGTTCCCCAGCCTCGCAATGACATGTCATTGGGCCGAAGGGCTGAAAGCCCAAGTGCCGCTGGTTAAGAAAAAATAAAAAAAAAAAATTTAAATTGGAAAATAAAAAATGACAAAAATAATTTAAATTGAATACAAAAATACCCCAATTATAACCTAATTTCAGGTTGAACAGGGTAGACCAAGATGGAACGAGGAAAGGCAATAACGGTCAGCTGTTAAGTGCCCGCTCTCCACCCATCACCTCTTCAAAACAACAAAAACAACATATTCAAATCTACACACGGGCCCCAAAAATGCAGCAATAGAGAATGCAGTCAGCGACACATAGCTTGACTGCTTGCTCAGAGTCAGTGAACCAGAGCTGACCAAGACCCTACTCCACCTCCACGTGATGGTCCTGGAAACAAGATGCATCACTGCAGTCTGGCTGAGAGAGTAAGGATCGAAGAGGGAAGGCAAACTCGGTCATAAAAAATGCCGTGCTAAAGTCAGATGTGTCGGCCGATAGGCGCAGATATCACAGCTCCGGCGTAAACAGATACATCGCAACCAACGTCCTTTTCAGGACGAACGAGGAAGAGGAAGAAGAAGACATCTACACACAAACACAAAGACCAGCCAGAACGATAGACTAGAGAAGAGAAAGCTGCCAAGACTGATTCCTGCTTACATGCATGCCGGGCAGACCTGCTTCTTACGTCGATTAAAAATTTGGATTATATTCATCTTAGAGGGTTTATTCGTGTCACCAAATCTGAGGTCGTATGTTCATGTCAATCCTGCTGCCTGGAACTTCGCAGGAGCATAGTGGTTGTATCGGAGCTACATCCTTAGTCCCGCTCAGCTTTGGGTGGACTAAATTAACGATCATCAGCGAAGAAGTGTTGTGTGTATTAATTAAGAAGGACATAACTGTTTTAAGAGATGAGTACACATTAGTACCATTTCCGTCGGCAAGTGTGAGCAATTAACTGTTCATGAAGAAAAAGTGATTTAGCGTAGTCGGAGACAAGATTAACAGCACAGCTGATATAATTTTCCTATAACTGATTAACAGCACAACAGTCTTGCAGTGCCCCAACTGCATGAAGTTTGGCCATGGTCGCCACAGTTGCAGGTGGAAGGCAGTATGTAGGTTTCGTGCCGGTTCGCATCCTTTTACCCAGTGTGAAAAGGCTAAGTCAGATACTGACTATAAAAAGGATAATGCAAACAGAAAATGTATTAACTGCAAAGGGAACCACAGCGCCAGGTTCCAGGGCTGCCCAGTATATCAGCAGACCAAAAAAGCACCGAAGGAAGCTATAACAACTCAAACCCCTCTCAAAACGGTCATTAAAGAATTAAAGGAAACAATACTTATATGAGCACTAAAGTTATAACAGAAATTAAGAGTGTGCAAGAGGAAGTCAAAATGATTAAGTCACAGTTGGCAAAAGAAAGTAAGAACGAGTTAGAAAGTAATAAAACAGTACCAAAAAACCAGTCGAATGATTCAACTACATCCTCGGAAGATACGAATGCACTGAAAAGTGCAGAGGCAATGCTACAAGAAATGAAAGCCATACAACACCAAATTGCCCAGGATGTAGTTAAATTGTCAGCACTGAAAGAAGAAAATGAAATGATGCTAGTTAAACTATCTGAACTGAAAGAGGATAATGAAATTACAGTAAAAAGGATAGAAAATCAGAGACAGGAGATTAACATAGACAGAGAAGCATTAGAAAAGGAAAGTGGCAAACAAAAGCAAGAAGCTAAATGGAAAGAATGGTAACAAAAACTGTCAAGTACTTAGAGAGAGTTATGATAGAGGAAAAAACAGAAAAATCGTCACAAACCCAAGTATTGAAAAAAGTCTTTAATTACATAAAAGAATCACCACGCAGAGTAGGCCTTATGCCTCAAGCAACGGATAGGGCCATTACAAACTAAGAAGCAAACTAATAGTTCTAACAGAAAACAAAAGGGATACTAGATACACTTTTAAATTCAGTAATAAAGGATATAGAATTATACAGTGGAATTGTAGGGGTATCAAAAAGAATTTTGCACCTGTACTTGCAGAGACAGGAGGAACTACCGCTATATATGCTCTTCAAGAGACCCATTTAAACTCAAATAGTTTATATAGTTGTAAGGGATTTAAGATACTTAGGCACGATAGGAAAGAAGGTAGAGGAGGGTGTGTCGCAGTCTTAGTTAGCGAAACATTAAAAAATTATAGATTGGGAATAATTTGATACAACCAACATAGAAGGTATCCAGGTAACTAACGCAGCAGAACCAAACAATCTAACAATCTTAAATTTATATGCTAAAGATGGCACAATTAAAGATGAAGGAATACTAGCCATAAGCACCAGACTATGCCCTTAAACAGTAATAGTAGGCGATTTTAATCCCCATCATTATGCTTTGGGTGGACAACATGCAGACAATGCAGGAAAGTGCCTACTTGACTTCATAGAAAATAATGACCTGATAATACTAAATGATGGAACTGCAACTAGAATTAAACCACAAGCTAACAGGGCAGATTCAGCAATAGACATAAGTATAGCAACTAACGTCCTAGCGAATGTAAATTGGGAAGTGTTACAAGACACAAACTCAGATCATCTGCCAATTGTAATAAACATGCACGAAAAAGTCATTCCAAATCCAGAACTAGAGAAACCGACTTTCAACTATAAAAAAGCAAACTGGGAAGCCTTCCAATCAGACCTGGAGGTGATGGAATATAAAGACATGGAAACAGATGATACTGACTTGTGGGCGGAAACACTGACCAATGAAATTCTGAAAATAGCAATAAAATATATACCAAATAAAAATATGCCACAGCACCTAAAACCAATAAATAACATTAACAAGAAAAGAAAAACTCTGTGGAATAAAGAACCAGTTGCCTGGTGGAATAAAAGCTGTGCAGAAATTCATGAGAGAAGAAAAAGGGCCTTACAAAAATATAGAAATAACAGAACAGAAGAAAATTATGATGAGTATAAACATATTTGGAATGAATCTAACAGAATAATATTTAAAGCCAAAGAAACTAACTGGAAGGAGTTTTGTCAGTTACTTAAACCTAGCACCCAAATTAAAAAAGTATGGATAAAGCTTAAGGCAATCAAAGGAAACAATAAAAAAACAATAATGCCAACAATCAAACTACCAAAGAGATCAGAAACAGATAAAGAAAAAGCTAACGCCCTTGCTGAGTATTTCTAAAAAGTCAGTGCAAAAGGTAGTCTTGGACAGGAAGAAAATGACAGAAAAGAAAGGCTTAGGATACAGTTTTCAAAAGAACTACCAGATCAGATAGATGAAACAAACTATGTAGATGCTGATATAACAGAGGAAGAAGTAACTAGTGCAATAAATGAGAAATCTAATACTGCCCCAGGGCATGATATACTTAGTTATGAAATCCTTAAGAAAGTACCAACAAAAAAAAACTATAAACAAAATAACTTCCCTCTATAACAAAATCTGGAGCTCAGGAAAGATACCAAAAGCATGGAAAGTAGCTATGATAGTTCCCATCCTAAAACCCAATAAGGAAGCCCATGATGTAAGTTCATATAGGCCTATCTCCTTAACATCATGTAAAATACTGGAACAGTAGTTAACAAAAGAGTTAAATTCTACCTAGAACAAAACCAGTGATAAATAATGATAGGTCAGAAATATATGAACAACAGAATGGGATTCCTCAAGGATCAGTGAATTCTCCTTCAATTTTCACTATAGCTGTAAATGATTTAGCAGATAAATTTAATGACATAAAGAATGCAGTATCACAATTTGCAGATGACTGTGTCATTTGGCGATCTGTCAAAAACTTGGACCATGTTTATCAAAAACTTTAAAAACAAATAGACAAAGTTTCAGAAGGGATGAAAAGTTGGGGCTTCCAAATTAATGTAAACAAAACAGTAGGTATGATATTCAGCAAAGGAAATTTAAAAAAAATAACAAAATCAATATAACCATTAAAGGTCAGAAAATATGTACATACTTAACAACAAGACTTCTGGGCATAACTTTAGATAAACAACTAAATTATAATAAACATATAGACAATTTAGTAGAAAGCTGTAGGGGACCCCTAAATATACTAACGATAGTGAAAGGTAATGGATGGGGGGCCAGCAATAAAATAATGCTTATGTTCTACAAGTCTTTCATCAGGGGGAAACTGGATTATGCCAGCATAGTCTATGACTCAGCTGCAGCTTCTAACAAAGCAAAACTGGACATGATTCAAAATGCAGCCATGAGAACCATTACAGGTACATTTATATCAACACCAGTAGTTCTTGGCATACCACCCCTTGGTCTAAGACGGAAAGACCTAAGATTAAATTATTGGAGTAAAGTAGCACAAAAAGTGACCCACCAAGTACTTAAACCATTTTTCAAAAACCAACCAAGTGTATAGGACGTCCCCTTAAACAAAGTTAGATGTACAACAGGGTGGATAACTATAGAAGATCTAACGCAGCTCAAAGAACTATCAAACACAATTAAAAATAGTACTGGTACCACAAACTCAATAATTGAGAGATCTTAGACTTCTTGCTCAGTAGAATAGTCTTGGCAACGTAACACAGATGTCATGTTTCAGGATCCTTCTGTGACTTTTGAGTGAACCTGTAATATTCCGGGTTCCTTATTAATATTGGCGAATTTTCTACTGATGTGTAGGGATGCTCTTTATACTTTTTGTCCGATCATATAAATTAGAATGTAACTCTATTCTTTTATGTGGCAAGGTCCGAGCTATCTACGTTGACGATTTCTGTAATGCAGTGCCGAGTGTCAAACTTTTTTCTACGTTATATTGTAGGTTCCCGGCCCATGCTTCCACCTGGCGTTTTCGACAAAACTCCCAATCACAGCGATAGTTTGTTTATTCGCGCCTCAAATGCCAGTCAATACATTCAAAGTACATGCTATGATACCTTTTCATCAAGTTATATTTTCCACGACTCAAGCGTTTGAAAAACTCAAACAGTCATCGTCCATTTAAGAAGTTGTGTTATTCATAAAATGTTGTGAAAGTTGACTTGTATCATACTTCCTACTCACTCTTTCAAATGTCTTCCATGATTGCATTTATCTATAATTACCTGTCCCAAATAGTCGAATAGGAAGTGATTATGCAATCTTAAGCAATTACGTCATGCTGGCAGCTACCGGGAGTCAATGTGGTATTAACACGTTTAGTGATTATATTAATCTCTCGGGGATGGGCGATACGCTTGTCTGGACATACGAAGTGAAGTGTGGAGAATGGAAACAATGACTCTAGTACGGAGTTCTGTGTGGCGAAAATGAGAAATAATAGAAAAGGGGTTGGGGGAATGGAAGAAAAATGGAACGGTCAAATTTCGTGACACAGGGGCAAAAAGCATCGAGGGATGTTACCTAAGGGACGCATTCCCATGGTCAGTTATGACTGAAGGATCTATTATTTTCAATATATTATTATATTAACACACAAAATTGACGAAGCTCAAACGTTATTTACATATGTTGCTAAATGTGGCGAGTTTGACTATAACCGTTGATTATTTTTTTTGATAAACAAGACTGGTTTACTTTTTAGTTCAAGGATAAACTGACATTGTACATGAATTTTAATATTTTCATTTTCTGCTCTACTTCTACGTTTATTCTACATTTAGTTGTCATTTATTTGCAGTTGTGGTCTGTAGTATCCGATGAATAGGAGAAGATTTGGGGGATGGGGACACCCTGAATAAGGCGCCATAAACGTGTAACAGTTTACAGATCACCAGAGCTGATTGATGACCGAAGGTAAATTCTGGAGGTCATAAAACACTTGGGATATATCATGTGAGAGACGGTATTTGAATAATGACCTCATCAAAAATATAAACCATGAAGTTTAGAATTCCACATTCATTTATCTATTTTCTCTGCCTTACATCCTTATGCCCCATCTGTTACAACTCGTATCAAGTTTTCTTCCCTTTTTTGTACATACGAGGGTGAGTCAAATGAAAACCGGAAATATTTTATAACAATACGAATAATCATGCCATTATATTGTAACTTGCCAGTATTGTTGTCCAGGATGTCTCAAGTATCATGCACGCGTCATCGCGGTTATGACCCATAAGGTGACGTCATAACGACGTTTTAAAGATAGCCGCCCCAATAGTGGAATGCACCAAACAGCAACAGCGTTCTGTTATTCAGTTTTTTATCAGCGAAGGGGTAAAACCAATAGAAATCACTGTGGGCTAGGTCTGGCGAGTACGGGGGGGGGGGGGGGGGGGGGGAAGGGGGGAGACGCTGAAAGTGCAGGGCCTCGATGGTTTGAGTCGTTGCATGGGCTGTATGGGGTCGAGCATTGTCATGTTGCAAAAGGACACCTTTACTCAAAAGTCCACGTCGTTTGGATTTAATTGCGGGTCGAAGATGATTCATGAGAAGCTCTGTATACGTGGCACTGGTGACAGTGTTCCCCCTTGGCATATAGTGCTCTAAAATAACGCCTCGTTCATCCCAAAAGAGAGTCAGCATTACCTTCTCTGCAGATGGATGCGTGCGAAACTGCTTCGGTTTCGGCGAGGAGGGATGGCGCCATTCCTTGCTTGCTCGCTTTGTTTCAGGTTCGTGGTAGTGAACTCAAGTTTCGTCACCAGTAACAATTATGATAGGAAACCACCACCTTCTGTTTCGAATCGCCGCAAAAGTTCTTGACAAGCATCAATGCGTCGTTGTTTCAGTTCTGGAGTAAGCTGCCGTGACACCCACCTTGCAGACACGTTGTGGTACTGTAGCACATCAGAGATAATGTGGTGTGCTGAACCGTGACTGATGTCAAGATGTGTGGCAATTTCATCCACAGTCAATCGGCGGTTTCCCTGTACGAGTCGTTCAACGGTTGCAATCAATTCTGGAGTCACTACTCGGTGTGCCTGACCCGGTCGTGAACAATCTATCACAGGTGTGATAAAATTAACCGTGATACAACGTTAAAATATCTCCAAAGATAAAAAGTAGGGATAAAAATAATGCGTAAGTTACTCGAGTACATGATCGCTCAGGCCGCGGGTCACCACCCGCCATGGAAATTAATTTGCTAGACGTGAAGGCAAAACGTTACCCTTGGAACGGGATGAGAACGGAGATCAAAAGGAAAAATATGACCGAACACGTGCTTGAAACTAGCAAGGCTAAAAAAGACGCAATTGGTGGGGAAAGGAAAAAAATTCACGTCCCCAAGTTGACACAAGGTAAGGAAATCGACAAAAGGGACCTTAGCTATTATACGCAACAGTCATTTTTTTGGACGCTTTTGCGATACTTCGTCCTTTATTTGATTTCAGCGGCAAACGCCTTAAAGAAGATGCTAGAACATATTTCAAAAAAACAACTAACCTTGAAAAGTAACTTTTTCTTAATAATAACGTTAGGAATATAAAACCTAGCTGGCCGGATGGCCCATCGTGAGCAGAGAAATAATATGCTTTCATTTATACAGACGGATAGATAATAATGAAGATATTGACAAAAGACTGTGTTGTTCGTATCAGCGAGCGACTGCATTGAAACAAAAACATGTCACTAATTTTCAAAAAAATTGCAGCCTTGAGACGCAAGTGCTAAAATCTAGTTAGAATGAAAGGGAGAGGGTGTTAAGGCGAGTTGTGGCTAAAAATAACTTTAAAGGCAAAATTGTGTAGGGGACGGCAGAGTTGGTTCAAAAAAACAAGTGTGTTTTTTTGTGTGAAACGCAAGTAGAGACAGACGGACCAACAGACAATAATACATACTTGACTGAGGTATGACTGAACTGACTTTTTGGAAGGGGGTTTGAATTTGAAAAAGAAAAGGCGGTGATTGGCCACAGAAAAACATAATATCGGCGCTCAGACGCGCATCTTTGCCATTCATCATAAGTTGTCCAGTGGTAGACACAGTAATTATTTAGTGGTGTAATTCCCAGAAGCTAATTGAAATATTTAGAGGGACGCCATACTAAAGCCAGCAGCTCAGCTGAGTTTTGCTAGCATATACTGTGTTCTCTATTCATAATTCTGAACTGTGAGTTTTTTTTATTTGGCACCAAAGTGGTGTCAAATGCTCTGTTGAGAAATACAAGAGTGGACCCGTGCAGTCGAGAATTTTGGCAGAGCAGCCTATATAGCCCCCAAGCACGGAGAGGTGGGGCCACCAGTTTCCAGCACCAGAACTACTCAGTCAAAGATACGTGAGCGTCTGGCTTGCTGGACATTCACCAACTTATTTAATCACAAACACCAACTATATTCCCCTTAACTAGAACATACCATGGTGGGAAATAAACTTTGTATTCCTCCCGTCAGTAATGGACAATGTGGGATAGTTATAGACAGGGAGTGATGAAGCCACTCCATCAGCACATCCATTAATCGTTCTCCCAGATAAATTACAAATATAAACAGTATTAATATTAACTAGTCTTGAAATACTCATATGTACACACCTTTCATTTATTATGCCATATATTCATGCATTTCATTCATACATTCAAAACCTTTCATATGTTCTGACAAAAATAAAACCTTGGTTCAGAACAAATAAACTTAAAGAAAATTTAAATATCAAAATTTTACACAGCTTGAGTTAGTTCAGTGTGTTATAAAGTTTATTAATTTTATTAGACTTATTAAATATCTGTGTGTGTGTTTGTATATATTAATACAACACCTTACATTCAGTACCCTAGATTTTTTTAACGTAGCCACATTCATTAGTAAAAAAAAGATATGTGTGAGGTCGTAAGTGGTAGCAAGAAGGGCCTTCTGTAAATTCACAGCTACATTTATCTCAGGAGCCTTCACAGCTGACCTCATGCATCACATTAGGTGATATCACAACCATACAGTGCCATCAAAAACCACTACAACAGAAATCACGCCGTTTTTGAACTGTGTGCACCATTCATACACCTGCGACCTTGACATGCATGCATCACCGTACTTGAGCTTCATTCGCCGATGAATTTCTATTGGTTTCACCCCTTCGCTGATCAAAAATTGAATAACAGAATGCTGCTGCTGTTTGGTGCATTCCACTAGTGAGGCGGCCGTCTTTAAAACGTCATTTTGACGTCACCGTATGCGTCATCAACGCGATGACGCATGCATGACACTCGAGACCTTTCGGACAACAATACTGGCAAGTTACAATATAATGGCATGATTATTCTTATTGTTATACAATATTTCCGGTTTTCATTTGACTCACCCTCGTATATATTAAGTTTGCATTTCACTGACTGTATATTATTGTAACTTCGTGTTCATAGTTTTCTGAATACATTAGACAGAGATTGGAATATTACTCGAGTTTGTTATTACTTTAAGGTATACAAAGATGAAGAAGGTATCATTTATAGTGTTCTCACCTTAGACGTATGAGTCAATATTTAGAGTTTGCTTCCTTCCAAATGTTTTTTGCGTCTGTCTCTATTGTTGTGTTTCTGCCTCTGTTTCTGTATACCTGCCTCAATTTTTTAAATATCTGCCTCTATTTTTATGTCTGCCTCTGTTATTTTTTGTCTGCATCTATTTTTTGGATCTACCAGTTTTTTTTTAAGTCTGCCTCTATTTTGCGTCAGTTTCTATTTTACGGGTTGTCTTTATTTTTTGTGTCTGTCTCTAGTTTATTTGAGTCAGTCTCTATTTTTTGTCTGCCTCTGTTTCTTTATATTTGCCTCTAGTTCTTTATACCTGCTTCTATTTTTGATATATGCCTCTAATTTTTTATATCTGCTTCTCTTTCTTTATAACTGCATCTGTTTCTTTATATCTGCATGTTTCTTTATATCTGCCTCTATGTTTTATTTCTGCCTCTGTTTCCTTATAAATGTCTATTTTTGTGTCTGCCTCTATTTCTTTATATATTCCTATTATATATGATGCGGACTCTATATATTTTAATGCCTATTCAAGTCCACATGCAATGAAAGCCCCTCTTGTGAGCACGTGTTATAATGTTTGGTTGAGAAGGTTGGTAGGGACTTCTGGTCGTTTTCGGGCTGACAAGTGGACTTGTCAAACACATCGTCTCAACTTTACTTTAGACAGCACTTAGTGCCGGTCAAAAATACAATGTCGCCGTCGACAAATCAGTACACATCAAAAGAAACTCGTGTTATACATATTTATTGACTTGTTTTGAGCCTTCTTTGATCGTTAGCCGCCGACCGTCAAAGCAGTCAGTGGCCGTCACGCCTAGTGGCTTCTTCTAGGGCAACAACAAATTTATTCCACCTTGCTCGGTCGGTGGCCATCCTTCGTACAGTGCCCCAACTCTGGTTCATTCTTTGCATCTCAGCCTCCACAGTCCTCGGCCAAGTTGTTTTTGGTTGGCCTCTCTTTCGTTTTCCTTCAGGGGTCCATAGCATAGCTGTTTTTGTGATGGCATCGGGGTCTCTTGTGAGGGCATGGCCAACCCAGCTCCAGCGTCTGCCAGCTATGATGGTGTGCATGTCCTCTTGCTTGCTCCGAGTAAGCAGATCTTGGTTGATAATAGTATTCGGCCAAAAGATTCGGTGAATTTTTCTTAGGCAGGTTGTGTGTAAAGAGGACAATTTCGACATTTCCTACTCTGCAACTCTCAAGCATTCCGCACCATAGAGAAGCACAGAAAGCACACAGCTCTGATATAATCTTAATTTTGTGCTTGTGCTGTATTGAGAGGACTTCCAGATGTTGTTTAGGCTAAAAAAAGGCTGTTCTTGCTTTGTTCATTCTGTTGTTGATGTCTTTTCTTGCCCCGCCGTCTGGTGTTACTATGTATCCTAGGTATGAGTAGGTGTCTGTATGTAACAGTTGCTGATTCCTTACTGAAATGGGCTCAGGGCTGGTCACATTTAGCGTCAAGACCTCTGACTTCTTTAAATTGATGTTCAAGCCCACCTGCTGGCTATAGTTATTAAGTCTTTCCGTTTTTTCCTGGATGTGTTGATGTGAATGTGTTAGTAGTGCAATGCCATCTGCATATTCTAGATCTTCCAATGTAGAAAATGCAGTCCATCTTATTCCCTTTGGACTGCCCTCTGTTTTCTGGCGCATCACCCAGCCTATGACTGTTTTAAAATAGAAGGGTTGATAAGGGGCATCCCTGTCGTACTCCTGTTTTCACCTCAAAGGTTAGGTTGCTCTGCCCAACACTACACGTAAAGTTTGCATAGAGGCTTTTTATGATTGACACTATGCAGCTTGGAATTCCATAAGCCCTCAGTATTTTCCATAAACTGTCCCTATGTATACTGTCAAAAGCCTTTCCAAAATCAACGAAATTAATGTACAGCTGTCTTTGCCATTCTGAGCACTGCTCTATAATGTTCCTGAGAGTAAATATATGATCTACACATCTTCTGTTCTTTCTAAATCCTGCGTGTTCTTTCCTCAGTTTGTGGTCTACTGCTTTTGAAATTCTCTGTATAATTTTCCTGCCTAGTATTTTGCTGGGAACTGAGAGAAGAGTGATTCCTCTCCAATTATTGCAGTCTGCAAGATCTCCCTTCTTGGACAATTTTACAATTTTTCCTTTGTTCCACTCTGATGGTATTGTCCATGTTTTACAGACTTGTGCAAATAGTGGTTCTAATAGTTCTGCTGCTAGCTCAGGGTCTGTTTTAAATAGCTCTGCATTTAAGTTATCATGGCCAGGAGCTTTTCCAAACCCTTTGATTGCTGTGATGATTTTTTCTTTTCGTGGAATGTCTGTATTAACATCTAGATCGTTTTCAGCCTCTGAAACATTCAATTGTGTCTCTGGTTGTTCCTTGTTCAGAGTTTCTCTGAAATGCTCTGCCCATCTTGTTTCCTGTCCCTCTTCTGTCGTGATGAGATTACCTTGCTTATCTCTTATTAATGTAATATTGTTTGCAACTCGTTTTCCGCTGCTGAATTTATTTATTTTGTATACTGTGCTTTGTTCATTTCTCAGTGCTGCCTCTTCTGCCTGTCTTGCAAGATCGTCTAGGAAATTCCTTTTGTTGGCTCGGGTTTGGCGTTTAACTTCCTTGTCCAGCTGACTGTACTGTTCGCTATACAAGTATAGTGGCTTTAACCTGGGGGACTTC
The DNA here is from genome assembly GCA_024509875.1 of Oreohelix idahoensis. Classification (NCBI taxonomy): domain Eukaryota; kingdom Metazoa; phylum Mollusca; class Gastropoda; order Stylommatophora; family Oreohelicidae; genus Oreohelix; species Oreohelix idahoensis. The sequence goes on along the minus strand of JAMPIV010017733.1, from coordinate 154,260 downwards.
GCTTCTGTTTTCTTTCTTTTCATTTCATTTCTCATCGTTATAGTGTTTAATGTTTCTAGTGTTATCCAGTCTTGCTTCTTTTTTTCCTGGAATCCCAAGCATGATTTGCTGCTTTCCTTATATATTGTTGAAATGGTGTTGAATATCTGGTCTATATCATCACTGAATGTCTTTTCCTGTCTTTTTGCAAATTGATATCGTTTCGTTATGTCAGCCGCAAAAGCTTTTCTGGTAAGCGGGTCCTTTAATTTGCTGATGTCAAACCTTTTCTGTGTAGTTACAGTTGGTCCAGCCCTTCTTAGTTTCACTTTCAGTTTTGCTACTACTAAATGGTGATCACTTCACACATCTGCACCTCTTCTTACCCTCACATCTTGTAATGCCTGTCTCCATTTACCGTTAATCATAATGTGGTCTATCTGGTTTCTGTCCCGACCATTTGGTGATTCCCATGTTAATTTGTGAATTTACTTATGTGGGAAAAGTGTTCCTCCAATGACCAGGTTGTTAATGCTACAGAAACGTATTAATTTATCCCCATTTTCGTTTGCTGTTCCGTTGCCGCATTTCCCCATTACTCTTTCATTATATGTATTGTGTGTACCAACTTTCGCATTGAGGTCTCCCATTACTATAATAAGATTATATCTTGGTGTGTCTTCCATTTCTTTCTGCAGTTGTTGATAGAATTCATCCTTGACCTCTTCATCGCTGTCATTCGTTGGTGCGTAGCATTGTATTATTGTAGTATTCGTGAATCTCCCTCTCAATCTTATTCTTATCAGTATGTTGTTGATGGGTTTCCATTCCAGTAATGTCCTTTCTATTCCTTTCTGTAGAATAATAGCTACACCTTCATTGTGCTGTTCATCCTCTCTTCCAGAGTAAAGTACTGTTTCTCCTGTTGCTGTTTTAACTTTTCCTGCCCCTGTCCATCAGCTCTCGCTTATCCCTAGAATGTGTAACCTATAGTTTCTCATTTCTGCCGTGACCTGTTTTAGTTTACCCGTCTCGTTCATTGTCCTGACATTCCAAAATCCTATTCTTGTATCATGTTTTGCGGTCAGGACGTCCATTGTCATGTCAGTGGCTTCCTTTCGGCTTTCACAACTGACAGTCATTCCAGCCTCAGACTCCGGATGTCAGTCCCGCAGCAAAATTTGTTCATTTGTTTTTAGTTTCCGTAAATTAATTACTTTTTACATAGACAGGGGTGTAAGCCATATGCTAAAACCCCCAGCCTGGAAGACCAGGGTGACTGCCTTAGTATGACCCCTGCCAGCGCAAACCTGTCCAGCTTGGTAGAACCTTTCAGGAGTAAAACTCCCGCTGGCATAGCTCTGGGGGTAACCAGGGTACGCAAGCCACCACACCTCGACAAGATATTGACACCGGTGATGGCCGTGTATTGAGCCTAGAGTGCATTTATTTATCCCATACAAAATATAACTGTATATTTCTATAACAGCAACAAACAGTAGAAACATTTTCTTCGGAATTTGAAATATATTGTCATTTACTTTTTTACAAACGCTTATACAAATTTTTTACGTGTTAATAATAAAAAAGCCTATATGTGTTGCATGAATGTGTTAAATGTCTCTCAACTGAATGAAACTTAATATTGAACACAAGCTTACCGGTGCCAATCCCCCCCTCTCCCCCCCGTCATCCTCCAACCCCAATATATAAAAAAATTTAAAAAAATAAGGCAACCACAAATGAAGTTTGAAAGATGTGTCTAAACTTTACTTTACTTTGTATTTTTGTTTTTATTTTATTTTATTTTCAATCTTTATTCGCATTCCGTTTGACTTTAGAAAACATGTTTATTTTACATATTTCCATAAAAAAATTTCAGTGAAAAGACAATTACACAATGAACAGTTGTAAAAAGAAAAAAAAACTTTCACTCCCTCGCACCCACTCATTTACACAAAAAACCTCTTTCTTGCACATTTAAAAAGGTTATACATTGTACATTTTTTGTAATGATAGTAGTGAATAAACATTTATTTACACATAAGGAAGGGAAACCCGAGGCCTGTAAACAGTAAATTAATATGAAACAAATATAAAGGTATGTTATCAGGTACTCGCAGGAAATAAAGAAGTAGAACACCAGACAACAGAAAAACAACAGACATGAGTGGCTTACCCAGGATTTGAACACCGGACTTTCCGTGCGACAACCCCGCCTAGCCATGCAAGCGAATCACACTATCCTCCCTGCCATCCACGCATCATCAAAAAATGATGTTTCCCTTCCTTATGTGTAAATAAATGTTTATATAATACCAAACCTATCCAATGTCCTGTTCTCACTGTTCTAGTCTACTATCATTTACTGGACACAGTATTAAGGTCCTTGTCTTGTTGGATTGGCCTATACTGCAGGATAGAGTAACAACATAAGTGATTGCGTCATTAATAGGCTGAACTGCCCACGGGGGACTTCCTGTGTCGTGTATTGTGGTTCGCATTGATGACCTGCCATTGAAACATCATTTTTTGATGATGTGTAGATGGCAGGGAGGATAGTGTGATTCGCTTGCATGGCTAGGCGGGGTTGTCGCACGGAAGGTCCGGTGTTCAAATCCTGGGTAAGCCACTCATGTCTGTTGTTTTTCAGTTGTCTGGTGTTCTACTTCTTTATTTCCTGCGAGTGCCTGATAACATACCTTTATATTTGTTTCATATTAATTTACTGTTTACAGGCCTCGGGTTTCCCTTCATTATGTGTAAATAAATGTTTATATAATACCATACTGTGACAGTACGGACTGTTACGTCGGATTAACACTAAGGTGCTGCCACTTAATTATAGTTAGGGTAAGAATACTTAGAAAGATTTAACACTAAGTATTTGAACGTGTCTAGTTAGGGTAATAACACTAGTCACAAATCCTATGAGTGATTTAATTAAAGTGTTCAGGAATGACGTCATCGAACTTGGGGTAGAATTGCTCAGTAGCTAGGACGGAAGTGATGGTTTGAGAGAAGGGGGTTAAGTGAGTTGGTTTTAGGCACGAGACGAGCGAGGCAGTGATTTTGGGGTTTGGACCATCTTGTAAGTTCGATGGCTGTGTGTTATTTCTTGGGATGACTGGTTTGTATACCACAGAAGCACATGTATTTATGAACTATTATGAAGTTGTCAGAGTGTGCAGACACTTAATAAAGGTGTTCATTCATATTTAATCCAGCTTGAACTTATTTCCTGAACGTCAGTAGGAAGTGTCGTTTGTTTACATCAGGTAATTGAGAAAAGAATGTTACCATATTTTCGACGATCATGCAGCCTAAAACATAAACACAGTTACGAGACTCCAAAAGAACCACCTGGGTTATGTTCCTATTCTGTAATCACCATCTCTGGCAGTCGCCAGTAAAACAACAGATGAACATTGATAAAAGATTCCACCCCATTCTCACCCTGTCACACTAGACTTGATTTGTCACCGTGACCAAGCCCGGTCACATCTAACTTGATTTGGTGCCGTTCCCGTCCACTCCCCCGGCCACAATACCTACCCACTGTCCTGTTCTCACTGTTCTAGTCTACTATCATTTACTGGACACAGTATTAAGGTCCTTGTCTTGTTGGATCGGCCTATACTGCAGGATAGAGTAACAACAGAAGTGATTGCGTCATTAATAGGCTGAACTGCCCATGGTGGACTTCCGGTGTAGTGTATTGTGGTTCGCACTGATGACCTGCCATTGAAACATCATTTTTTGATGATGCGTAGATGGCAGGGAGGATAGTGTGATTCGCTTGCATGGCTAGGCGGGGTTGTCGCACGGAAGGTCCGGTGTTCAAATCCTGGGTAAGCCACTCATGTCTGTTGTTTTTCAGTTGTCTGGTGTTCTACTTCTTTATTTCCTGCGAGTGCCTGATAACATACCTTTATGTTTGTTTCATATTAATTTAGTAGTGAATAAAAGGAGACGGGAAGAGGGGATAAAGGAACAATCTACCTTATTCTTGATATTATAATGCACACTCGTTTTTATAGTGATAACCGGGGGATAAGAAGGGAAAAACTGAATAGACAAAATTTCCACTAAAATGTTTCGGTGAAGATAGAATTAAAACCCTTCTTTCCCGTTTTGCTTTCTAAAGTAACGCGCACTTTCTCTTTTCGATTCCATTGTATTTCCTCAATTGTGGTCGCCTTGCTTTGTACTGGATGAAAAACAATCCTCCTTTCATTCATTCAGATTCGATTTCACGGCCGAACAGGAAAGGGATGTTATCTGAGCTAGACCTTGGATCTTGACACCATAAATCAGTTTCTGAAACCCTACGATATAGCTGAACTAAAATTAAGCACCACGTGTTTGATTATTCTCTAACAAATCTTAACCATCATGTGTGTGGTTGTTTACAGTTTGCATCTGAGAGTGAGAAAGTGGGCCCGGTGTGAGACCGGTTACAACAAACTTTATTCACATTTCATAAAGGAGAAAAGAGAAATTGAACATTTCATTAAACTGAAATATGCATGTATACACACTCGGGCACGTATACGTACACACCGTTACAAGCACAATTCATTGCACAATGCCATTTAAAAAAAATAAAGATACTGTTGATTAACATGGGATTACTTACGATGCTTTTTTTCAATTATACAAAACCATGTGCAATTAGCAAAACGAAATACAAGGAGAGTTCATTACATAATACCTATAAATACTCAAATTTACACATTCATTGGCACACATACACGCACATACAATGTATATATTCGTTCACCTACACATTTATACTTGCACTCTTATGTTATTAGGCCTACTTATTCAATTTCTCAAGATGAACATTGCAAAATCAAATTTGGCCTCTAAAGTTAAAGAATAGGATTGTCCCGGTTTGTAAAATATTCACAGTTGAAAATAGGGTACCCATCGCTCCCTCACACACACACACTCACATACACAATTATGCACACTTAAAACGATTTTTCCATTGCCACAATTTAACGACAACTGTTTGAATGCTTGGCGGCCGTAACTGTCCACGTCTCTGTAATTACGGGTGCCGGTTATCGTTGGTCGTAAATCTTTAACGTGTCACAGCGCTCCATAGATTTAGAAACTGGGGCGAACAGCTGCGGTCAGCATTAACGTTTCTTTAGAACATTTGTTTTTTTTTTACTTGCACCCATTTGTTATTAGGCTTGTTTATTCGATTTCTCAAGATAAAATAGAGCAAAATTAAATTTGGCCCCGATAATGTTAAAGAATAGGATTGTCCCGGTTTTTAAAATATTCCCAATGGAAAATAAAATACAATCGTTCTCATACACACACTCACATACACACTTGCCACTATTTCAACAACTGCTATTGACGACTTCCAATGATGACATTCGTAACTGTCCGGGTCCCCATAATTACCACTGTCGAATACAGTTGGTCGTAAATCTTCAACGTGTCACAGCGCTCCATAGATTTAGAAACTGGCACGAAACGCCCAGTGCCAGCATTAAAGTTTCTTTACAACATTTCCCAACTCAGATTTTTTTTTTCGACCGAAGGCCACGCGGTGTGCTGCTGACTTGAGCAAAATTGTCCAATAAAAACTCTTACTTCTGCATCATCCGTCTTAACCAAAATAATAATAATAATAATAATAAATAATTAATTAATAAAAAAATAAAATAAATAGACTACACATGTACATATGCATTAAAATGTAAAGATAATAATGACTGTAACAATAATAATAATTATAATAGAAACATGGAAAATAAAATAATAATAATATAAAGGCAGGCTTTCTGCGGACATGACAAAAAAAGGACGAAAATTGTTTAACTTACACACACACTCTCTCACACGTACTTAAGATACAAATATTAGGTGATGGAGTCCGTCACCTTTAACGTTGTGTGAGTAGGGGAGGAGGGGGGCGGATGAGGATGTGTTTTAAAGGGAGTGGGAAAGGCAGGAAAAAAACAGGCGATGGAATGCCACGACATTGGCAGTGAGGTGGGGGTAGGGGAAGGGGGAGGTATTAGGAAAGTGACCTTCGTATAAACTAAAGGCTTAGATTTAAGAATATTTGGCAGGTTGAGGTACAGGTAGCTGGGGATAGTGAACAGGTTTTAAAATAAGCGTCACTCGCTGGAGGAACAAATTTAGAAGAAAGGCTAAGGGTTAACATAGTGCTCAAATGCTGATTGAAAGCGACATTTCTAAATTAAAAAAGCGAAATTCTGAGAGCAAAAGGATTAATTTAATATGGATGTCTGGTAGTGTCTTGGGAATTGAATTAAGCAAAATGGCTTTGAAAATGTCTGTTTTTATGTCGTATGTGTGTCCAGTATGTCTTGTAAGATTCTCTGTGCTGGTATAATTGTACTACATTTATTGAAAATGTGTTCCACACTTTCTTGTACATTTGCCTGGCACACCTTGCATCGTGATTTTCGTTTTAATCTGTGTGCTGCTCTTTCTGTGGTTGGTGTCATAATATATAAAAGTCGATATGTGACTTCTTTGGCTTTTGGTGCGATGCTTTTGTTGTGAAGATCATTGAAAATCTCAATTTCTATCTGTTATAAAGTAATTGTAACCTCTTTTAATTCTTAGGTGTAAAGGTGGTGCTTGTAACATGAATAAGTGTTTGTAAATTTTGTTTGTTTTCTGGTTAATTAAAATTTCGTGTCCTCTGATGGCTTGTATGCATATCCTGTAAAAATGTGGTAGTGTCCCGTAATGGTGTGGGACATTGTTTTTTAGTGGTCTCAGTCTAGCAAGTCTAAGCCCTACGTAAAATGGGCTAATGTGTGTTGTTCTGGGTCTCTTATTATATTTACTACATGTCTGATTCGAAGTGCCTTTTTTTAACCCTATATCCTGGAGGGAAACTCCCCCGAATCTTTTCTCTTGAATGAGTGTTTGATGTTTAATGCCCAATAAAGTGTGCCCAAAAACAAAACGTCTAATCTCCTTGTTTATCTCTGTCACCGTATGTTGTGGAGGGTCAAAGACTGTAGCAATATAAATTTTTTTTGCAATAATAAAGCAGTTCACTATTGCATTTCTGGAACAAAATGGTTGTATTTTTGTATATTTAGCGGTGAAGTGTGTCTGCGGTATTTACGACTAAGTTCTGCCATGTGACTGTGTGTGTGCGGTTTGGGTGAGATGGGAAGTATATACCATACAGTTCCATGTTTGTTGTTGACGTTAAATCAATGGGAAACTCTGCTTTGTTTCTCCATCTGCCTATATCCATAATTGTAGACTTTTGGACGTTTAATTTTGACCCACTACCTTTACCAAAAAGCGTGAAAGCGTCTAGAATAATTTGTATAGACCTATCTTGGGAGGGGGGGGGGAAGAGAGAAGGTAGTATCGTCTGCGTAGGCAAGCAGCTTTTGTTCCCCTTTACCTTGAATAAAAGTGTCTCTGATGTTACTGTCTTGTCTAATTTTCTCTAGCAGTGGTTCTAGAGCGAGTACATAGCGTAGAGGAGAAAGGGGACATCCCTGCATAAGAGATCTTGTCAGCCCAAAGGCCCCAGTAAATGAATGATTTACCAAAACCTTGCTTTCCGGTTTTGTGTATATAATTTCAATCCACTTTCTAAAGTATTCACCAATGTTGCAGTGTAGTAAAGTTTTATGGAGGTATGAGTGGGATATTCTGTCAAAGGCTTTTTCCTGGTCTAGCGATAGGATTGACCACTTGCAATCCTTCTGATGTGTGTAGGTGATGATCTATCTTATGAAGTGTGCGTGCTGATGAATGTTTCTGTGCTGGACACTACACTGTTGGTCTTCGTGTATGAGTGTAGCCATGAACGGTTTGAGTTTGTTTGTTAGGGTTTTGGCTACAATGTTATAGTCGGTGTTTAGGAGTGATATTGGTCTGTAGTTTTTAAGCTTTGTTTTGTCCGAATCGTTCTTAGGGATTAGAGTGATGTATGGCAGGTTGAGACTAGATAGAAATTCCTTTTTCGCGAAAGATTATGAATATACTCTTAGTAGGAGAGCCCTATCATGGGGAAGAAATGTTGGTAGAATTCAGCTATGAGTCCATCTGGTCCATGTTGTCACATATTAAAGAGTGCAGCAAGTTTTTATTCACTCCCCACCCCTCCCCCTCAAGTATATTTTTTTGCTACAGGAACGCCGGTTTCACTAGTGCAATAAACACGTGAGCTGTTTGAGCAATGAGCACGGTGAAACAGAGAGCGAAGCGCGGAGCAAGGAGAAATAGATTCTTTGATCAGGGGAAAACACGGGATGAGTCCAGGCGTTTAACAGTCTCTTTGAAGAATCTAGGGGCGTTAAGTCTGAGACGTACATTGACGTGTTACAAGTTCAGGGGAATTAATTTAATGCGTAGCTGATATTTGGCAAGGAGGAGATGATGAAAGTCAAGTCAGGGATATTCAGCGGCGGAGGTGAAGAAATTTTCTTTCATTCAAAAATCGAACGGCAAATTGGCCGGGATTTGGCAGTAGGTGTGAGTTTCGTATTAAAGAGCGATTGATCGGAATTTATCAATATATACCATGTCTCTCCAATAGCCATTTATCAGTTGCTCAGATATCTATCTGAATTCACTAGCTCGAATATTCTAGTTTTTCTCGTACAGAGTGAAAATTATTAGATTTTTGTTGAGTGTTTCATTTTTCTGATTGCGGTAATTTATATTTCTAGCCTTAAGTGATTTAGTGTGTTTAAAGTTTCATTATATTTTATTGAGATTTTCTGTGCTAATTAAATAACTTATAGCTACATTTTCCAGCCGTAAAGTAAATTTAATTACTCGCTATTTCCCAGTAAGAGATGTGTAAATTGACTAGTACATATATTAAATAACTGTCAACTGACGGCATATATTATTTACTGATATCCATTTTATGTATTTTATGAATGACTAGCGTTCATATCACGCGTTAAATAAACATAGGTTAAGCTAGCCACGTGTGTTTTAAATCTAATTTATTACAGAGCGGTAAAGCGGTCCTATTTTAGCACTTGTTAGATATGATATTGATAATTTGGTTAAATGTTTATATTTCCTTCCTATGATATAAGCTTGATCAAAACCTGAGTACTAGCGGCTTTCTTATGGCCATATGAACTTACGATCACGTGAACTTATAATATCATATAATCATCCAGGTATATTTAATATTTATGAGCTTCTTGCTGTGAACTGTGCGGTCCTTTTTCCTCATTTTTTCATGAGAGAAACCAGAAATAGGAACATTAATTATAGTATTAACTGGTGTCGTGGAATATTCTAATCCACATATATAAATTATTAGGTAAATATGAAGCCTAACAAATAAAATTAATAAAGAAAAGAGCAATGGTAAATAACAGTGCTGTCACAAAGAAGGTACTTGAAATTCCCCTTGTTTTCTACTTCGTCGGCAAATTGTAACGCTTTCACGTTGATATTAAAGGCCTTCTGCAACATACACGCGTTTCCCAAACACACAATAAAATGTGCTGCCTTTCTAAGAAAAACCTTGAAATATGCAAGTTGACCTAAATTTTAAATTCCATTCATGTCTTTTTCTACACTATGTTACCAAAAACAAAGGACAGATGGACTAAAGGATAGCGAGAAGAGAGAGGGGCGAATAAAGCCGAACGCATGCAAAATTAAACACGCGTCTCGCTATTAATGCCACCCCCAACCCGCGTCGCGCGATACACAATTACTACTATCACGCGTGTTAGGCTACAAGCACTAACTTTTTCGGACGGACAGTGATAAATTCACTACCCTTCCCAGAGTTAGGTTTTAAAATCACAAAAAACGCTTATTAGGAAAGATAACAATAGATGGGTTTACGTTTGAAAACATTACAGTACCCAGACAGCACATCTTCGAAACAGGAGGTAGAAGGAATTGCATATTTTGAACGCAGCCACGTAGCTCTTTTAAATTTGGATATTTGGGTTCCTTAGGGCTTGCTGACAAAGAATATGTAAAATGTTACGCAAATAGTCCAGGAATTAATAAATTATAACCAAAATAAAATAGTGGGGATGCCTGACAACATAAAATCATTTCTGCTCATAAAATTTTTTTTATAACGTGTTTGAAAAAAACCTTACGTTACAGAAATAGCCTACCATGTAAACTCCAAATTGATTGGAGCGCAACAAATGAAAGACTAACCACGATTGGTCGGGCTATAAATACTATCTTTCGTTGTTAGGGGAGACGTGGAAAGGTAACATTTTTTTTCAAACACTTGTCGAAACGTGGCCTCATTGGCTAGACTCGCTGATATACTCACTTAGGAGCGTTAGTTCGAGACCACTAGTGCAAATAATCTTGATAAAGCAACAGTGCGTTGAAGCCAGCTCATATTTGTGTTAAATAAAAGCCTGGAACATAAGCAGATGGGAATTTGTGCCAGTAATTGTGCCAGAATTCATTGCTAATCAACGTATCTGTGTTTATTTCCATGAAATTGTGGTAAGCTTGAACCATTCAGTATCTTTTAATGAAAATTGAATGTAAATTGTTAATTTATGCCTGTATATATATGTGTAGTTCAGTGGCAAACAGGAGATAAAGCCTATAATGCTCCAGCCTGAACAGAGGGTGTCGGAGGGAAGTAAAACGGCATGGAATGGCCAAATAGTACACTGACACCTGGATGATTGATTAGAAAGAAATAATGCTGGAAGTGCAGAGGCGTGGTAACCATTAAGGAGGTAAATACTGGTATAAAGTATTTCAGATGAAGCTGACAGTTGGCCTAACGCTCTGAACTCAATGTTTGTGATGTGTTGTGATCAGTGTAAAAGAGAGTATAAGTTAGTTATGAAGTAGAAGGTACATCCTTCTTGATTTCAGGGACCGTGGTCTTGATGGTACTGAGCAGCACCTGGTCAGAGCTTTGCTGAATCCAGAGTCGGACAGCATACTCCTTGGTCTTTTTAGCTATCAGTGAGGTGGCTCCAGAGCCCAGGGGAGAATTCGAGCAGAGGAGTCCTTTCCTGCCGCCATCACGCAAGATAAGCTGATTTGGCCAGCTGAGCTCAACATTATGTCCCCTCATCTTGAAATGACTTTGTAAAAATAACATTCAGAGGGGAATTTAATTGTCTTAATATCAGGAACTGAGAACATCTCCAATACTAGTCCCTAAAGACAAACTATTGAAGTCATGATGACAAATACCAACAAAGCTTGAACAAAACAAAACCAGTATTACCTCATATTACTACTACACAACTGACACACATAGGATATTTTTAATAATATATGTCACTACAATATTCAGGGAGCCGCGCTAGCGTAGTGGTTACAACACCGCTCTGGCGACCGGGTGATACAGGATCAAACCCGGGCGACGGCATTTGAGGATTTTTCGTCGACCGGGAATTGGACTGGATTAACTCGAGACCTGGCGAGGACATTTGAAGGAGTGTCGTCGACCAGGGATTGGCGGCTCCTGAGCCGACCCAGCTCTAATGGGTACCTCCGAAATCGGCGAGTATCTGCCTGAATGGCGAGGGACACCTGTCTCTGTACAAGAAATAAAGGGATACTCACGTAAAATCAATGTCAGGTATTAAAAAACTACATAAACTGACACACAGTATGGATAGCGGGGCGAAAAGGTTATATAAAACTACAAAAAAAAAAAAACTACAATATTCATATTGATAAAGTCTGTACATATACTTGTAATTAAAATTGATTGTGATTCCTGGTTCCTTTGTATTTGAATCAGGACACATATACCTTTATGAAAAAAATGAATACATATTGTTATTTGAAAAGTTATCAGTGACTCCTTAAGATATTCTCATAGAGTGTTATATGTATGTGAGTGTCACAGTGTTGTCAAGAGTAGTGGATTAAATTAAATTGTTTATATGTCTGTTGTTGTGACTTACACTTCATCATACACATACCCTAGACACATAACGTAGTCATCACACTATTCCAGAATAATTCTGACTGAGATATATAGATATGTGGTAGCAAGTAAGGTTATCTATAATACACTACTCTTAATAGATATAGATACCTTCACAGCTGATCTCAGTCAGTACACTAAGTCCCCTATAAATATTTATAACATCCCACTTCACCACATATATTGGGGGCTCGTCCGGGATTTTGAATCTTTCCCTATAAAAAATATTGGGGGTAATTCACTTCAGGGAATATAAGAATTAAAAGGTATCCTTGGGTGGAATTAAATAAGGTTGAGCTCACGGTGCCTGTGTTGTCCATTAGATATATTTAGAGATTAAATTGTTGGTTAGACATTGTAGAAATTTACCTGATAGACAATGGCGGACCTGGCCAAGTTTCGATCTGCTGCTGTACAGACTGCAAAAGAGTTAGGATTAGATGGGCAAGTTATGGTTGCCTATGTCACTACGGAATGTGACAAATTTATTGAACGCGAAGAAAGAAGAGGTTTGAAGCCGAAAGAAAGTTAGAGGCTGAAAGGGAAATTAAGAGGTTACGAGGCTGAGGCTGAGACTAAGAGGTTGCAGATTGAGGCTGAGGCTAAGAAATTGGAGGCAGAAAAAGAGAAGACAAAAGATTAGCTGCAGAAAGGGAAGAGAAGAAATTAGCTGCAGAAAGGGAAGAGAAGAGATTAGCTGCAGAAAGGGAAGCAGAAAGGAGGAGAAGAGATTACAAAGGGAACATGAGTTACGACTAAGGGAGTTTGAGTTTCAAGGCCATGCTCCTGAAAATGGTGCCAGTCCCTTTGCCTCTGATGCCACTGCTAGCCAAGGAGCCTCAACCTCAGCTATGAATTTTCATTTAGATCATTTTGTTGAGAAAGACGATGATATTGAGAGCTACCTAAATAGGTATGAGCTATTAGCTACCACGTATGGGTTAGAGAGAGAAAGGTGGAGCTTAAAGTTATCTCAGGGACTTCGTGGGGCAGCTTATGAAGTTTTTGCAAAAATGAGCAGAGGTGATCAGGAAAATTATGACATGCTAAAGCGGGCTCTTTTGTTAAGATATGAAAAGAATGCAGAATTTTATAGGAAAAAATTTAGGAATGCTAAACTACTGTCAGGTGAAACCTATCACCAGTTCTCTGCACGAATAGAGACATACTTGGAGAAATGGACTTCTCTGGGGAAAACCCAAGATCTTAAGGAAATGGTCCTTATAGAGCAATTAAGAGAGTCCATGGCTCCAGACCTGAGAAAGTTTCTCATGGAACAAGGTGCAGAGAGGCTGGATGAGTTGCTAAATGTTGCTGAAAGGTATCAAGCAGCTCAAGCAGAGGTAACAGGTAATAAAAAGAAACAAGTGGATAACTTTAGGGCACCACAGAACTTTAATAAATTTGATCATAGGGATCAACACAAAGGTAAGCACCAATTTGATAGGCCACGGTATGACAATAAAAATAAATTCCCACAATTCGATGAAAGGAAATATGATGAAAGAAAATCTTTCAACCAAGGAAAAAGGTGGTGTAAGAATTGTCAGATGGACAATCATGACACTGACCGTTGCAGAAGGAAACCTGTGTATATGGCAACCCTTCAGGTCAGGTCGACCTCAAGACAGGAGGAGGATATTATGTTAGATACCACTCCAGAAGAGATGAGGAAGGCACAGGCTGGGGATAAAACACTCAAGCCTTGTTTCAGAAAATTGTCAACTTGTCATACAACTCCAGGCAAGGGAGATTTTTACATGAAAAAACAAGTTGATGTATAGGAAGACTGGAGCTAGATCCAAAGGTCAAGGACAGCTGGTACTTCCTAAAAGATATAGGGCAGACTTAATAAGGAGCCTACATGTGAAACCAGATGGGGACCATGAGAAGATAGGTACCATCATTCAAAAGATGGCTCACAATTATTATTGGCCCAAAGCAAGATGGGACATTGAGAATTTTGTAGAAAGGTGTAGCATAGCACATGAGGGAACACCCACAAGTGGGAACATGGATCAGGACCTGGACACGCCACGGGGAAAAATTAGGCCTGATAATAAAAAGAAAAATAGATTTGATAAAGTGGACCAAATGGAATGGGAGGCCCCTTTTCACGGACAAGCTTCACTTAACTGTTTTACAATGGCCACTATGCGGAGAGTGCAAAAAGATGTCTTACCCCAGGATAAGCCGAAAATCCCTCAATCGGACTTAAACAAACTGGAGGAAGAGGATGTAGGGAGGAAATCTCTCATCAAGAATTTTAAGAGGGGAGAAAGCCCCAAAAGAAAAATTGGTAGCGGTCGTTTTGTGAATGATAATTCTGGGAGGAAAAATCATCACTATAAAGCTTCGAGTGGAAGAGACCATACCGGTGCATGGACAAATAGGTCCACACAATTAAAGGTCCACATGTAGCTTTGTTAAGAACGTGGACTGATGAAAAGGCAGAGGAAAACATTACATCTTCATACCAATATGTGAATGAGCTGACCACTCGGTTAAAAACTGGCTGGAAACTTGCCAATGAAAATTTGAAACAAGCCAGGAAGAAACATGCTGCCTATTATAACAGGAAGGCGAAGGACAGAAATTTGGCTGTGGGAGAGAAAGTACTGCTTCTTTTGCCTGGGAGTCAGAATAAGTTACAAATTGGATTGCAGGGTCCATATACAGTTTTAGAGAAGGTGTCTAGAACAAATTATAAGATAGATAAGAAGGGGAAAGAAAAAATCTATCATGTGAATCTCCTGAAGAAATATTTGGAAAGAGAACATCAGGAAGAGACACACTTGTTGACCTTGTCCATCGCCATGGAGATGAAAAAGGAACCACTTTTATCATTTGAATATCCATTACACCCCTGTGAGACAGCAGCACAGGTGAAAATCAGTACACATTTAACGAAAACTCAGAAAGAGAGAGTGCAACAGTTTCTAAATAATCATGCAGAGGTGTTAACAGACCGACCAGGGCATACAAACCTATTGGAATATGATATGAAACTAATAGACTCCACACCTGTCTGTATGAAACCATATTCGATTCCGTTTGCTAAGGAGAAAGCTTTGAAGGAAGAGATAGACTATCTGTTGAAGGAAGGAATTATTTCGCACAGTGAGTCTTCGTATAGTTCCGGTGTGTACTCTTAAGGAAGCCCTCTGGAGAACATAGACTCTGTATAGATTACAGGAGACTGAATGCTATTACAGAAGGACAGGTGGATCCATTGCCGGATACAAATCAGCTGTTTGCCAGACTAAATAAAGCTAAATATTTCTCAAAAGTGGATCTGAGTAAAGGATACTATCAGATTCCAGTGAAGCCTGAGGTTAGACCATACCTAGCTTTTAGTACCTCAGAAGGACACTATGAGTTTAATAGATTGCCATTTGGATTGAAGAGTGCGCCTAGTGTCTTCTCTAGAATGATGAGAAAATTATTGGATCCTCTGAATAATCCCTGTATAACAAATTTTATGGATGATATCCTTATAGCAACAGAAACATTTGAGGAACACATTGACTCTCTGAACATGCTGTTTGATCGACTTAGGGAGGCAAATTTAACAGCCCGACCAACCAAATGTTGCGTTGGATGTAAAGAATTGGAATTTTTGGGACACACAGTTTATCAGGGAAACATGACCCCTGACCCAAGGAATTTAGAGAAACTACAGAAAGCCCGAGACCACAAACCAAGAAGGACGTGAGATCCTTTGTCTCATTATGTGGTTTCTACCAGAAGTATATCAAAAACTTTAATTCCATATGTGCACCGTTAACTGAATTGACACGTAAAGGACATCCAGATCGCATTACATGGACACCACAATGTGAAATGACTTACCAAGAATTGAAGGAAAAGCTCACAAGTAACCCCATTTTGAAATTACCTGACTTAAGTCAAGAATTCATAGTAAGGACGGATGCAAGTAATATTGGGTTAGGTGCAACTCTACTACAGAAATCAGATGCATTGGATGGGGAATTAAGCCCAGCGGCATATGCTAGCAGAAAGTTGAATAAAGCTGAAATCAACTACTCAACTAGCGAAAAAGAATGTCTTGCAGTAATATGGGCGATAAAGAAATTCAATATTTATCTATATGGGAAGGCATTTAAGTTGCAAACAGACCACAAACCGTTATCGTTTCTAGCACAGGCTAGGCATGAGAACTCCAGGTTACTCCGATGGTCTTTACTTTTGGCTCCATATAATTTTAGCATTGAGTATATATCTGGAAAAACCAATTTGGGAGCGGATTTTTTAAGCCTCCATCCGTGTGATGAGAATCACCGTAAACCCCAGAAATAATAATAAATTTCTCTATGTGTATATAGAATAAAGGACTGACATATAATGTCTGTTTTAAGAGGGGAGGTGTCGTGGAATATTCTAATCCACATATATAAATTATTAGGTAAATATGAAGCCTAACAAATAAAATTAATAAAGAAAAGAGCAATGGTAAATAACAGTGCTGTCACAAAGAAGGTACTTGAAATTCCCCTTGTTTTCTACTTCGTCGGCAAATTGTAACGCTTTCACGTTGATATTAAAGGCCTTCTGCAACATACACGCGTTTCCCAAACACACAATAAAATGTGCTGCCTTTCTAAGAAAAACCTTGAAATATGCAAGTCGACCTAAATTTTAAATTCCATTCATGTCTTTTTCTACACTATGTTACCAAAAACAAAAGACAGATGGACAAAAGGATAGCGAGAAGAGAGGGGCGAATAAAGCCGAACGCATGCAAAATTAAACACGCGTCTCGCTATTAATGCCACCCCCCAACAAGCGTAACGCGATACACAATTACTACTATCACGCGTGTTAGGCTACAAGCACTAACTTTTCGGACGGACAGTGATAAATTCACTACCCTTCCCAGAGTTAGGTTTTAAAATCATAAAAAACGCTTATTAGGAAAGATAACAATAGATGGGTTTACGTTTGAAAACAGGAGGTAGAAGGAATTGCATATTTTGAACGCAGCCACGTAGCTCTTTTAAATTTGGATATTTGGGTTCCTTAGGGCTTGCTGACAAAGAATATGTAAAACGTTACGCAAATAGTCCAGGAATTAATAAATTATAACCAAAATAAAATAGTGGGGATGCCTGACAACATAAAATCATTTCTGCTCATAAAATTTTTTTTATAACGTGTTTGAAAAAAACCTTACGTTACAGAAATAGCCTACCATGTAAACTCCAAATTGATTGGAGCGCAACAAATGAAAGACTAACCACGATTGGTCGGGCTATAAATACTATCTTTCGTTGTTAGGGGAGACGTGGAAAGGTAACATTTTTTCAAACACTTGTCGAAACGTGGCCTCATTGGCTAGACTCGCTGATATACTCACTTAGGAGCGTTAGTTCGAGACCACTAGTGCAAATAATCTTGATAAAGCAACAGTGCGTTGAAGCCAGCTCATATTTGTGTTAAATAAAAGCCTGGAACATAAGCAGATGGGAATTTGTGCCAGTAATTGTGCCAGAATTCATTGCTAATCAACGTATCTGTGTTTATTTCCATGAAATTGTGGTAAGCTTGAACCATTCAGTATCTTTTAATGAAAATTGAATGTAAATTGTTAATTTATGCCTGTATATATATGTGTAGTTCAGTGGCAAACAGGAGATAAAGCCTATAATGCTCCAGCCTGAACAGAGGGTGTCGGAGGGAAGTAAAACGGCATGGAATGGCCAAATAGTACACTGACACCTGGATGATTGATTAGAAAGAAATAATGCTGGAAGTGCAGAGGCGTGGTAACCATTAAGGAGGTAAATACTGGTATAAAGTATTTCAGATGAAGCTGACAGTTGGCCTAACGCTCTGAACTCAATGTTTGTGATGTGTTGTGATCAGTGTAAAAGAGAGTATAAGTTAGTTATGAAGTAGAAGGTACATCCTTCTTGATTTCAGGGACCGTGGTCTTGATGGTACTGAGCAGCACCTGGTCAGAGCTTTGCTGAATCCAGAGTCGGACAGCATACTCCTTGGTCTTTTTAGCTATCAGTGAGGTGGCTCCAGAGCCCAGGGGAGAATTCGAGCAGAGGAGTCCTTTCCTGCCGCCATCACGCAAGATAAGCTGATTTGGCCAGCTGAGCTCAACATTATGTCCCCTCATCTTGAAATGACTTTGTAAAAATAACATTCAGAGGGGAATTTAATTGTCTTAATATCAGGAACTGAGAACATCTCCAATACTAGTCCCAAAAGACAAACTATTGAAGTCATGATGACAAATACCAACAAAGCTTGAACAAAACAAAACCAGTATTACCTCATATTACTACTACACAACTGACACACATAGGATATTTTTAATAATATATGTCACTACAATATTCATATTGATAAAGTCTGTACATATACTTGTAATTAAAATTGATTGTGATTCCTGGTTCCTTTGTATTTGAATCAGGACACATATACCTTTATGATAAAAATGAATACATATTGTTATTTGAAAAGTTATCATTGACTCCTTAAGATATTCTCATAGAGTGTTATATGTATGTGAGTGTTTGAGTGTTGTCAAGAGTAGTGGATTAAATTAAATTGTTTATCTGTCTGTTGTTGTGACTTACACTTCATCATACACATACCCTAGACACATAACGTAGTCATCACACTATTCCAGAATAATTCTGACTGAGATATATAGATATGTGGTAGCAAGTAAGGTTATCTATAATACACTACTCTTAATAGATATAGATACCTTCACAGGTGATCTCAGTCAGTACACTAAGTCCCCTATAAATATTTATAACATCCCACTTCACCACAACTGGACCAGATCTTTTACCAGAATTCTATTTATATATCAACCTCAGCAGCCAGCTGTGGCGAAATATATTGTCAGGAACATTTGTGTAACTTACCATTGTGTCCCAGCCACTTGAAGCTAGACACCTAGGAACTATGTACGTTCTATTCATCCTACATCGGCTATCACCACGTATGAACCTTACTCCCACCAACTGAAGGCAGATATAACTTATTGTATCCAAGAAAATTAAATCACCGACTCTAGCGATTCCCGTGAAATTTGCAGTCAGCATTTACGACGAATCTGGGGCTGGATTCGGCAAAACTCAATTTTGACACTACATAGTCTTATTACTTATTAGTGTATTTCCTTGGAATGCCTGCGACAACTACTGGGGTAAGCATAACTCTGAAAAGTGGCCAATGAATGTATGTGATATGAATGAACGGAGAAAGAAACTTATGTCTTTGATTACCATCAGTATACTTATATGGTTTCTTCTTTTTGTCTCACTAATCTGAGTAGTCACGGGATAACTTACATTTAGAACCTGTTCTTTTCCCATACTGACTATCTCATAACTTATTTTAACTTTTGATCTTTTGGGCTCATTAACCTCTGTAGGGATCTTCTTTTCTTTTCCTTTACCAGAGGGGAGAACCTAGTTGATTAATTTTCATTTGTCTGTAACCATGATCTATTGATGTATATGATTTACGTAGTGATTTTCTATTGATAATAAATCTATTTAACCTTTAGTTATCGAGTCGGTCAACCTCTATCCATTATATGTTATTCATAGTTTGTTTTCACGTTCGTGCGTATTTGTCACATAATTGTGCGCATGTGAGTGCAGTGTAACTTGTATTTCTTACAGGGAGAGAAAGTACGTCTGATTTAAAGTTAGTCGTCCAGATAGGCTGGATTAGATAAATTATTATATGCAGAGACTGTCCTTTCTCTTACACGATCACCTCGTGATAAAACTATTTCTTACCCCTTACTTTCACATTGTCATCACTATCACCTCTGCTCAAACAACTTACCTATCTGAGATTAATTTACGACACTTGTGACTTGCCTTTTTGCACTTCGTTTACGCGTATGTTATGTTTTCTAGGGTCAGTTCTGCATCAACAGATTGTTTATCTTTGTTGCTTAGTTTCTTAGTGTATTGCATAAAAGTGTCTTGTATATGTGGTTGTATTCCTTCTTCGGTGTAAATATTTCTATAGTAGTCCTCAAAAGCTTTTGCTAAATGTTGTGCCTGCGTTTGTATGTCTCCATGTGAGTCAACTATTTGGCCTATTTGCTTGCTTCGCTGTATGTTTTGTTCTATTGTCATGTATTGTTTGCTGGGTATCTCTTGTGTGATTGTGTTCAATTTTGTCCGTAACAGGGCATCTCTTAATCTATGATGTTGATATTGTTCTAGTTCTTCCTGCAATGTAATGATATGAGGTGTTGTTTTATCAATTAGAGTTGCAAGTTTGATGGCTTTTTCTATTATCTTTTCCTGTCGTAGTTTGTCTCTATGAATCTTGGTTGCCAGTATTTGTGTTCTCTCGCATATAGTACTCTTTAGTAGCTCCCAGTGTTGTTGTGTGTTTTCAGTGAGTAAATCTGTTGTGTATGTAAGAATAAGTTGTGTCATTTGCTCAACGTATGTTTTATTTTGCAGCAGTGTGTTGTTGAACTTCCAGTGAGGTAAGCGTTTGGATGTGACATTTGTGTGTGTGGTGTTTACAGTTGCCAAAACCGCTTTGTGGTCTGTGAATTTGAGCGTTTCTGGTAAGTGTTTGGACTCGATTGTGCAGTACGTTGATGGTGAATAAATTCTATCTAATCGTGCTGTTCTGCCATGTGCGTTATTTGTGTGTGTGGTGTCAGTGTCCTTGGGATGTGTCTCTCTGTAGGTGTCCTTTAAGCTGTGCATGTCTACTATGGTTTGTAGCATATCTAGCTGGTGAGTGCCCTCCCTGTTTGCTAACCGAATTTGTGTTTTGACATCCCCGCAAATAACATCCATTTTTGTCAGTATACAATTAAAATCTCCCCCTAATATAATGTTTTCCCCCATGTATGAATGCGTGAGTAGGCTTTCTAGGCTATCATAAAACAAAGATTGGTGTCTGTAATCTGGTGGTGTAAGTATGTTTACTATGGTGTATGTTTGTGTGTTGTTCCTTACCTGAACTATGGCTATTCTACCCTTACTATCTCTGTTTTTCCTGATAATTTCCCACCTATCCGATGTCTGTACGATTGCTACCTCTAAACCTATATTCTGAACACTAAGGCTAAAACATGAATGTCTAAGTCCTAATTTTGTCGTGATATGGGCTGCTTGTTCGTCTGTGTGTATATTGGTTTCTTGAACCAGTATAAAATCTGGATGGTATTTGTGTATGAGTGTTATGAGATGTTGTAATTTTGTGCGAAGGCCACGAATATTAACACTAATTATTCTAATTTCTGCCGCCATTCCTGAAATGTGGTATTTGCTAATAGTGTAATTACATAAAAATGGAAGTTTGAGGTCAGGGGAAAACGTCTTTACTCTGTGTTATCAGGGCTCTCCAGCACAATGACGAGTCTCGGGGTGGTTAAAGACAGTGTTCTACGTCTGGGTGGTGTTTCCATATGTTGCTTGTGTCTTTTCATTGTTTGGACTTGTTGGGCTATTGTTTTTGTAAGCTTGCGCTGGAGTAGGAAAATGCTTGGGGTCTATCATCGTAAAGTTCGGTGTGTCTTGTGTAGTGACGTTGTCCTCAGATTGGTTTAGGCGTTTAGGCAGCACTTTGTGCCGGTCAAAAATAAAAATTTCTCTTAGACTGAACTCTACACATCAAAAGAAACTCGTGTTATACATATTTATTGACTTGTATTGAGCCTAGAGTGCAATTATTTATTCCATATAAAATATAACTCTATATTTCTATAATACCAACAAACAAAAAAAAAATTTTCTTCAGAAACTAAAATACACTGTTGTTGTGCTCTTTGATATAAAAGTATTATGAACAAAATGATATAAATTAACTACTTAATTTTTTAAAATTTATGACTAGCTTTTTTGCACATATTACTCCCCTTGTAACAAAAATTACGTCCCTTAGATAAATAAGCATAAATGTCTCTTAACGTTTAAGTATGAGGGAAATAACAATGCGATGGTAGTGGAACATTGATAAGAGTTCCCAATGTCAATGTCTGGTTGTGTAGCGAATAAGGAAAGTTAGTTAAAAGTCAGTGTCTTTACGTGCTTGTTGTATATGTGGGAACTGACTTTTGTTCCCCCCCCCCTCCCACCGCACCCCCTCACTTCCTTTTTTTTTCTTTAATGCGGATGGAATCAATACTTGCCGAGTTTGTATATGTAACCCGCCAAGCACTCCAACGGAGGCAACTAACAATCATTAATGTGACTGCCATAATAAAAAAGCCTCTATGTGTAAAACTCGACAAATAAGAGGTAGTGCATAGGGCTGGCCACTTCATCATAAGAAAATTGCTGCAGATAACACCAATGCACGTGCACTCGGTTTATGTAAGGAGGGCCCATTTAAGTGGTGGTGTTCATGCTTCATAGGGAACGAACAAATAGAAATTGATGACGATAATGATGATGGTGATTTTTTTAGATGTACACTGATGATGAGCGTCTGATTTGGAGAGTAGTTAAAGCGCGTACCTCTTGAAGTAAATTAACTGGCTTCCAGGTTCAAAACATGATAGCGTCACGCTATAATCTATCCAGTCGTAAATGGGTCCCTGGCAGAGCTCTTGAGTTAGGGAAGACAAAGGTAGCGAGAAACAGAATCGGTCACCTGACCTCATGACGCTGGACTTCCGTAAAGTAAAGTCTCTAACACTTCAAATCCCTGTGATAGTATCTATTACGGGACTATTTTTCATCATCATCAGGTGTCATCTCCACAACAAAGGTTGGCGGCAATAGATTTTCAACATCTTCTGTGTCTTGTCTTGATGTTCAACTCATAGGCTTTTTCATGTCCATCTCTTGTCTTGATGTTCCACTCATAGGCTTTTTCCTGTCCATCTCTTGATGTTCCACTCATAGGCTTTTTCCTGTCCATCTCTTGATGTTATCTTCCCGCCTATAGCACGTTTGCCTTCAACTCTGCCTCCTATTATGGTCTTTAGTGTCAGGTGTTATGTCTTTTTTACATGGCCAAAATATGTTAGCTGTTTAACGTTGATCTTCTTCATTAATTCCCTTTTCATTCCTGTAGTGGTGTTTGATGGTATTGTATGATGTTGATATTACTAAATGTAATTGTATGAGGCCAGCTGTGAAGGCTCCTGAGATAAAATGTAGTTGTGAATTGTCAGAAGGCCTTTCTTGCTACCACTACGACCTCACACTTAATTTTTTTTTTTTTTTAATGAATGTGGCTACGTAAAGTGTCTAGGGTTATGATATGTAGTGTGGTGTACTAGGTTATAGATATACCCACAGATATTTAACAAGACTAATAATATTAATAAATGTTAAAATACACTGAACTAACTCACGTGTGTAAAATTTTGATAAAATTATATTACATTTATTTTGTTCTGTATCAATTTTTTAGGTTGACCAGAACTTAAAAGGATTTAGAAATTATGAAAGAAATGCATGGAATATTATATCATAAATGCAATAGTGTACATATATATGTACTATACTAGTTAGTTTTATTAAAATGTTCTAGTAGTCATCTACTTGGGAGGATAGTTACTGTTTGTGCTGTTGGGGTGGCCTCATCACACCTGTCTATATT
Source organism: Oreohelix idahoensis (assembly GCA_024509875.1). Lineage (NCBI taxonomy): Eukaryota > Metazoa > Mollusca > Gastropoda > Stylommatophora > Oreohelicidae > Oreohelix > Oreohelix idahoensis. The sequence goes on along the minus strand of JAMPIV010017733.1, from coordinate 130,757 downwards.
GACTACACAGTGTCCAGAAAATGGTGGGAATTTTTATGAGGGTATTAGTAACTAAACGGGGTTGGTGAATGTCCAGCAGACCAGAGGCTCACTCATCTTGTCGTTGCAGCTCTGGTGCTGAAAACTGATGATCCCACCTCTCCGTGCTGGCGGGCAATAATGGTGGTCTCTGTCACAAGTACTGCACAGATACACTCGAGTAAGTCACCAACTGAATAGACACTGCTTGGTTGACAACAGAAACTCGCAGCTCTGCAATCAAAGTATGGGCCATGTGTCAAAATCTATTCTCTACCCACGTCTGGACACAACACTGACACAACAACCACATCATACAGACAGGTCAGATCTCTCTGACCAAACAGCACATTTACCATGGTGGTTTTACATCAGATAGATCCTCCCAGACTATAGGTTCTGAAAAATATTTATTAGTTGTCTGCCCTAAAAGAGGATAGGTAATATGTTTCATTATTCTCAACACCTGATCTGTCTTGCCTAACTCTGGCTGGAGTTTATGTACATTGTTGGTCCCTAGACCCTGACTTGGGCGGGGGGTCTAGAGCAAATCCCTACTTGTTTGTAAGGCTAGATTTCGATATGGCAGTATCAAATCACTCGAACATGAAACAATATTCAAAATATATAAGGAAATAATTTCAATCTTACCAGATTATGAATAAATAACACAGAATTGCTAGCAAAACTCAGCTGAGCTGCTGGCTATAGTATGGCGTCCCTAAATTTATTACACTTTCTTTCATATGGAAATCACCACACTTTAAAATCTGTGTCTATCACTGAACAACTATTGAAGAATGGCCCCACTTTCGCGTCTGAGCGCTAATGATATGATTGTCTGTGGCCAATCACTGCCTAGGTTTATTTTAAATTTCAAATTTCCTCCCATAAAGTCATTTCAGTCATGCTTCAGTCAAGTATGGATGGTTATCTGTTAGTCTGTCCGTCTCTACTTGTGTTTCTACAAAATGTACTCGATTTTTGAACCAACCTTTCTCTCCCCTCCAAAATTTTGTCGTTAAAAGTTATTTTTAGACACAGCCACCACAAATATCCCTTCTCTTCCATACTACGTAGATTTGAACACCTGCGTTTCGAGGTCGTGTTTTTTTTTTTGTGCAATTAGCGACACTTTTAGATTCAATACAGTCTTGTCGATGATGTGAACAACACTGTCTTTTGTCATTATCTTCAATATTATCTATCCGTTTGTAAAATTAAGAACATATTAGTTCACTGCTCAGAATAGGCCATCCGGCCAGCTAATTTTTATATTCCTAACATTAATATTAAGAAAAAAGTACTTTTTAAATTTTGTAATATTCCTAACATCTGCGTTTAGCCGCTGAATTCAAATCAAGGGCTTGGTATCGCGCAAAAGCGTCCAATAAATGACTGTGGCGTAACATATTTATGGTCCCTTCTGTCGAGTTGCTTACTTTTTATGTCAACTTGGGAAACGTGACTTTTCTCCGTTCCCCCCCTTCCCCCAATTGCGTCTCCTTAGCCTTTCTAGTCTCACGCAATCTTTCCAGTCATATTTTTCCTTTTTGATCCTCCGTTCCCCTCCTGTCTAGCAAGTCAATTATTATGGAGGAGGATGACCCGCGGTCTAGGCGATCATGTACTATTCGCAGCCTACGCATTATGTTTTTATCCTTAAATGTTATCTTTGGAGGGATTTTACCGTTGTATCTCTGTCAATTTCACTACACATCTCCCCACTTGAAAACATGCCTATGGCAAGTTCCAAAACCAGCGATACACATAGGTAAAATTACTCCTCACGTCTGCCACTACTCTAATTTTGATCACAGGGGTGCCGACTGAGGAAATCTGCACCGACATTCAAGTTGCGGCTTGCATAAGCGACTGGTTTCAGTTCCCCATCAGGTGAAGATGATCTTTGCAACAAAGCCCCTCCTAGTCCTACATTACTTGCATCGGTTCTTAAGACAAAGTCCTGTGTCAAATCAGGCAGTTTGAGAATAGGCTTGCTAGTGAGTTTTTCCTTTAACTCTTGGAACGCTAGTTCACATTGTGCAGTCCAAATAGTTTTATCTGGAAGTCCCTTGCGAGTCAGATCAGTCAGAGGAGCACAAATAGCGTTAAAATTCTTGATGTATTTTTGATAAAATCCGCATAACGACACAAATGATCGCACGTCCTTTTTTGTTTGTGGCCTAGGTGCTCTCTGCAGTTTTTCCAAGTTCTTAGGATCAGGGGTCATATTACCCTGATATACAGTGTGCCCCAAGAATTCCAACTCTTTACATCCAATACAACATTTTGTTGGCCTAGCAGTCAAATTCGCCTCCCGAAGTCTATCAAACAACATCTCCAGAGCTTCAATGTGTTCTTCAAATGTCTCTGTGGCGACGAGAATATCATCCATGAAATTCGAGATACATGGGTTATTCAGGGGATCCAACAATTTTCGCATCATCCTTGAAAACACACTCGGAGCATTTTTCAGTCCGAATGGTAGCATATTGAATTCATAATGTCCATCCGAAGTGCTAAAAGCCAAATAAGGTCTCACTTCAGGCTTCACTGGGATCTGGTAATAGCCTTTACTAAGATCCACCTTTGAAAAGTATTTTGCCTTGTTCAGTCTGGCAAATAGCTGTTTTGTGTCTGGTAATGGATCCACTTGTCCTTCTGTGACAGCATTCAGTTTCCTGTAATCTATGCACAGTCTGTGTTCCCCAGACGGTTTTCTCAACAAAACGACACTAGAACTAAAAGATGATTCACTGTGCGAAATAATCCCCTCCTTCAACAAATACTCTATTTCTTCCTTCAATGCCTTCTCCTTCGCGAACGGAATAGAATAGGCTCTCATACAGATTGGGTTTGAGTCTACCAGTTTCATGTCATACTGTAGCAAATTTGTATGGCCTGGTTTATCTGTTAATACATCTGTATGTTCCTCCAGAACCTGTTGAACTCTCTCCCTCTGGTTTTTAGTCAGGTGCTTACTGACTTTTACCTGTGCTGCGGTTTCACAAGGATGTAATGGGTATTCATGTGAGGTGAGTGGTTCTTTTTGCATCTGGGTTGCAATAGCCAAGGTCAATAAGGGGGTGCTTTCCTGGAGTGGTCTGTCCAGATACTTCTTTAACAGGTTTACATGATAAACTTTTTCCTTCCCCTTTTTGTCAATTTTATAGTTTGTTCTAGACACCTTCTCTAAAACCGTATATGGACCTTGCCAACCAATTTGTAATTTATTCTGGCTTCCGGGTAGTAGAAGCAGCACCTTCTCTCCGACTGCCAGTTCCCTGTCCTTTGCCTTCCTATTAAAATATGCTGCATGTTTCTTCCTGGCTTGCTTCAAATTATCATTTGCCAGTTTCCATCCAGCTTTCAAACGATTAGTCAGTTCGTTCACATATTGATAAGATGAGGTAACAGTCTCTTCCGCCTTCTCATCTGTCCAGGTCCTTAATAACGTTACATCTGGATCTTTAATTTATCATACGTATTTTTCCTGGAACCCGTCGGGTCCCGTCCATTAGAAGCTTTATAATGAGGACTTTTCTTCCTAGAATCATCACTCACAAATCGACCACTACCAATTTTTTTCTGGGGTTTGTCTCCCCACTTTAGATTGCTTATGAGAGATCTTCGCTCTCTTGTCTGTTCCTCCAGTTTATATAATCCTGACCGAGGGATTGTCAGATTATTCTGGGTTAAATTTCTTCTTTGTACTTGTCGCATAGTGGCCATGTTAATCCATTCAAGTGACGACTGGGTGTGAAAAGGGGGCTCCCATTCCACTTTGTCTACCTGAGTATAATTAGTTTTCCTTTCAGGCCTAAAGTTGCCCCGTGGCGTTTCTAGGTCCTGCACATATTTTCCCTTTGTGGGTGTTCCCTCATGAAATATGCCACATGCTTCTACCAAGTTTTCAACATCGACATTTACGTTGGGCCAATAGTATTTTCGAGCAATCTTTTGGCAGATGGTACCGACTTTCTCATGGTCACCATCTTTTCCAACATGTAAGCTCCTTATTAAGTTTGCCCTATATATCTTGGGAAGAACTAACTGTCCGTGACCAGTGGATCTAGTTCCTGTCTTCCTGTATAAGAGTTTGTTCTTCATGAAATATTCCCCCTTGCTCGGAGGTGTGTGGCATTTGGGCAATTTTTTAAAACATGGCTTGAGTGTCCTATCCTCAGCCTGCGCCTTCCTCATCTCCTCTGGATGAGCATTTATAGGTTCACCTTCTTCCTCCTTCTTCTGTGACCTGGTCTGCACTGTCGCCATGATCACAGGTTTCTCGGGATTCCCCAAGAAGACGTATCTACACCCCAATATCAGAGGGTAGATTGGTTCATCTATCACTGCTGCTCTGATTTCTCCTTCCACATAGCGAGTTTTCACCGTTATCCTTGCGATGGGAAGTGTCATGAGTGGTATGTCCTTAGTCGCCCCTTGTATTTCCACTGTTTCTGTGGTATACTGACTTGGGTCCACTAGGCTAGACTTCACAACTGAATCATAATCCAAACCTGTATCATAAAGGCACCTTATGGTGACCCCATTACAAATAACATCCTCACAAACTGGGGGGTGATAAGGTTCCTGTTGTCCCTTAGGATTAACCTTTAATCTTTGCGTCCCCGACTTCATTGCAGCAATGTTTGAAGGTTTCCTTCTACAAAATTCGGTGTTATGGTTATCCTTCTTGCACCATTTACACCATCTTTTTCCTTGGTTCAACGGTTTTCTTTCATTGAACTTTTGGTCATTGAACTGTGAGTTTCTGTCGCGATAGTCATTTCTTGGCCGCTCAAAATTTGTCCTACCTTTATTTCCCTGCTCTCTATTATCAAATTTATTAAATTGCTGTGGAGCTTTAAAATTGTCTATGTGCTTCTTCTTAGCACCACTTACCTCTGCCTGGGCTGCCTGATACCTCTCAGCAACATTTAAAATTTCCCCCAACTTCTCTGCACCTTGTTCCATGAGAAATTTTCTCATGTCTGGAGCCATGGACTCTCTCAATTGCTCAATCATGATCATTTCTTTAAGATCTTGGGTCTTCCCCAGAGCCGTCCATTTCTCCAAATAGGTTTCTAGTCTAGCAGAGAATTGGTGGTATGTCTCCCCAGACAACAGTTTGGCATTTCTAAATTTCTTACGATAAAATTCACCATTCTTCTCGTATCTTAATAACAAAGCCTGCTTTAACATGTCATAATTGTCTTGGTCTTCCCTGTTCATTTTGGCAAATACTTCATAAGAAGTACCTCTCAATCCTTGTGATAGCTTTAAGCTCCACCTCTCTCTCTCTAACCCATATGTAGTAGCTAATAACTCAAAACGTCCTAGGTACCCCTCTATGTCATCGTCTTTTTCAACAAAATGGTCTAAATGAAACCCCATAGCTGAGTTTGAGGCTCCCAGACTGGGCGTAGCATCTGAGGCAAAAGGGCTGGCACCATTTTCAGGAGCCGGGCCTTGTAATTCCAGCTCCCTTAGTCGTAATTCGTGCTCCCTTTGCAACCTTCTATCTTCTGCCTCCCTTTCGGCCTTTTTATCTTCTGCCTCCCTTTGCTGTCGTTTTTCTTCTGCCTCCCTTTGCTGTCGTTTTTCTTCTGCCTCCCTTTGCTGTCGTTTTTCTTCTGCCTCAATCTGCAGCCTCTTAATTTCTCTATCAGCCTCTAACCTCTTCTCTTCAACCAACCTGTCAGACTCCAATTTTCTTTCAGCCTCTTTTTCTAATCTCCTTTCTTCCCGTTCAATATATTTATCACATTCAGCCGTTACGTATTGAATTAAAATTTGACCATCCATTCCCATCTCCTTCGCGGTGAGCACAGCAGCTGATCTAAATTTTGCCAGCTCCGCCATACTTTTGAGACAATATAATAATATACAAGCTAAATCTCTAACCAGTAAATACACTAAGTACTTCTTATGACTATAGTCTAACTAATTCTAACTAACCAGTTAACTAATTAATTATTACTGGCTGTGAAGATTCACTAACTTTTATCTGCAGGGACACTTTTAATGTTAAAGGGAATTTTACAATTTATTTCCCTACTTTTATTTCTCCCACCAGGAGATCCTAATATTACTGTTGGGCTAATTATCCCGGACGAGCCCCCAATTTATGTAGTGGTGTTTGATGGTATTGTATGATGTTGATATTACTAAATGTAATTGTATGAGGCCAGCTGTGAAGGCTCCTGAGATAAAATGTAGTTGTGAATTGTCAGAAGGCCTTTCTTGCTACCACTACGACCTCACACTTAATTTTTTTTTTTTATGAATGTGGCTACGTAAAGTGTCTAGGGTTATGATATGTAGTGTGGTGTACTAGGTTATAGATATACCCACAGATATTTAACAAGACTAATAATATTAATAAATGTTAAAATACACTGAACTAACTCACGTGTGTAAAATTTTTGATAAAATTATATTACATTTATTTTGTTCTGTATCAATTTTTTAGGTTGACCAGAACTTAAAAGGATTTAGAAATTATGAAAGAAATGCATGGAATATTATATCATAAATGCAATAGTGTACATATATATGTACTATACTAGTTAGTTTTATTAAAATGTTCTAGTAGTCATCTACTTGGGAGGATAGTTACTGTTTGTGCTGTTGGGGTGGCCTCATCACACCTGTCTATATTGACTACACAGTGTCCAGAAAATGGTGGGAATTTTTATGAGGGTATTAGTAACTAAACGGGGTTGGTGAATGTCCAGCAGACCAGAGGCTCACTCATCTTGTCGTTGCAGCTCTGGTGCTGAAAACTGATGATCCCACCTCTCCGTGCTGGCGGGCAATAATGGTGGTCTCTGTCACAAGTACTGCACAGATACACTCGAGTAAGTCACCAACTGAATAGACACTGCTTGGTTGACAACAGAAACTCGCAGCTCTGCAATCAAAGTATGGGCCATGTGTCAAAATCTATTCTCTACCCACGTCTGGACACAACACTGACACAACAACCACATCATACAGACAGGTCAGATCTCTCTGACCAAACTGCACATTTACCATGGTGGTTTTACATCAGATAGATCCTCCCAGACTATAGGTTCTGAAAAATATTTATTAGTTGTCTGCCCTAAAAGAGGATAGGTAATATGTTTCATTATTCTCAACACCTGATCTGTCTTGCCTAACTCTGGCTGGAGTTTATGTACATTGTTGGTCCCTAGACCCTGACTTGGGCGGGGGGTCTAGAGCAAATCCCTACTTGTTTGTAAGGCTAGATTTCGATATGGCAGTATCAAATCACTCGAACATGAAACAATATTCAAAATATATAAGGAAATAATTTCAATCTTACCAGATTATGAATAAATAACACAGAATTGCTAGCAAAACTCAGCTGAGCTGCTGGCTATAGTATGGCGTCCCTAAATTTATTACACTTTCTTTCATATGGAAATCACCACACTTTAAAATCTGTGTCTATCACTGAACAACTATTGAAGAATGGCCCCACTTTCGCGTCTGAGCGCTAATGATATGATTGTCTGTGGCCAATCACTGCCTAGGTTTATTTTAAATTTCAAATTTCCTCCCATAAAGTCATTTCAGTCATGCTTCAGTCAAGTATGGATGGTTATCTGTTAGTCTGTCCGTCTCTACTTGTGTTTCTACAAAATGTACTCGATTTTTGAACCAACCTTTCTCTCCCCTCCAAAATTTTGTCGTTAAAAGTTATTTTTAGACACAGCCACCACAAATATCCCTTCTCTTCCATACTACGTAGATTTGAACACCTGCGTTTCGAGGTCGTGTTTTTTTTTTTTTTGCAATTAGCGACACTTTTAGATTCAATACAGTCTTGTCGATGATGTGAACAACACTGTCTTTTGTCATTATCTTCAATATTATCTATCCGTTTGTAAAATTAAGAACATATTAGTTCACTGCTCAGAATAGGCCATCCGGCCAGCTAATTTTTATATTCCTAACATTAATATTAAGAAAAAACTACTTTTTAAATTTTGTAATATTCCTAACATCTGCGTTTAGCCGCTGAATTCAAATCAAGGGCTTGGTATCGCGCAAAAGCGTCCAATAAATGACTGTGGCGTAACATATTTATGGTCCCTTCTGTCGAGTTGCTTACTTTTTATGTCAACTTGGGAAACGTGACTTTTCTCCGTTTCCCCCCCCCCCCCACATTGCGTCTCCTTAGCCTTTCTAGTCTCACGCAATCTTTCCAGTCATATTTTTCCTTTTTGATCCTCCGTTCCCCTCCTGTCTAGCAAGTCAATTATTATGGAGGATGATGACCCGCGGTCTAGGCGATCATGTACTATTCGCAGCCTACGCATTATGTTTTTATCCTTAAATGTTATCTTTGGAGGGATTTTACCGTTGTATCTCTGTCAATTTCACTACAATTCCTAGGTTTTATAGTACCTCTTTCTTTGTTTTTTTGTTTGTTGTTTTGGTTTTTTAACCTTTAAGTTTACTCTAATTGTGCAGTTGTTTTCATGGTGTCGAAACACAGTCTGCCGAAATCAAGTTCAACCCAAAAATCAGAAGACCCAACTCAAATGTCTAGTCAGTTCTATTGTGTAGCCGTGAAACATGGAGAACAACACAAACAACAACCAAGAACTTACATACTTTCATAAATGGGTGCTTGTGTAGAATAGAAGGATTTAAGTGGTATGACAATGTCACTAATGTGGAACTGATGACAAGAACCAGGCAAGTGGCAGTGGAACAAAGAGACGAGAAGAACCAGGCACGTTTCAGTAGAACAAGAGATGACAAGAACCAGGCAAGTGTCAGTGGAACAAGAGATGAGTAGAACCTTCTCTCAATAAATTTAACACACATTAAGGAAATCTGTTGACTGATAGCACAACAAGACAATTCTTGTTATGTAATCGCCAGAATCACGAGCATAGAAGGAGGCTGAAAAACACACGGAGAAGAGAATTGGAGAAAGAAATGAAAAGCTTCAAGAAGACATGTAAAGACCTTGAGCTGATGGCACAGGACGGGAAGACTTGGTGTTAGTTTGTTAAAGGCTATAATCTTCTGGAAGCTGATGACACGTGACGGGAGGACTTGGTATTAGTTTGTTAAAGGCTATAATCTTCTGGGAGCTGATGACACAGGACGGGAAGACTTGGTATTAGTTTGTTAAAGGCTATAATCTTCTGGGAGCTGATGACACGTGACGGGAGGACTTGGTATTAGTTTGTAAAGGGCTATAATCTTCTGGGAGCTGATGACACAGGACGGGAAGACTTGGTTTTAGTTTGTTAAAGGCTATAATCTTCTGGAAGCTGATGGCACTGGACGGGAGGACTTGGTATTAGTTTGTTAAAGGCTATAATCTTCTGGGAGCTGATGGCACTGTACGGGAGGACTTGGTATTAGTTGGTTGAAGGCTATAGTTTTCTGGGACCTGATGACACAGGACGGGAAGACTAGGTATTAGTTTGTTAAATGCTATAATCTTCTGGGAGCTGATGACACGTGACGGGAGGACTTGGTATTAGTTTGTTAAAGGCTATAATCTTCTGGGAGCTGATGACACAGGACGGAAAGACTTGGTATTAGTTTGTTAAAGGCTCTAATTTTCTGGGAGCTGATGACACAGGACGGAAGGTCTTGGTATTAGTTTGTTAAAGGGTATAATCTTCTGGTAGCTGTTGGCACAGGACGGGAGGACTTGGTATTAGTTTGTTAAAGGCTATAATCTTCTGGTAGCTGATGGCACAGGACGGGAGGACTTGGTATTAGTTTGTTAAAGGCTATAATCTTCTGGGAGCTGATGACACAGGACGGGAGGACTTGGTATTAGTTTGTTAAAGGCTATAATCTTCTGGGAGCTGATGACACAATACGGGAGGACTTGGTATTAGTTTGTTAAAGGTTATAATCTTCTTGTCGATGATGGCACAGGACGGGAGGACTTGGTATTAGTTTGTTAAAAGCTATATTCTTCTAGGAGCTGATGACACAGGACGGGAGGACTTGGTATTAGTTTGTTAAAGGCTATAATCTTCTGGGAGCTGATGTCACTGGACGGGAGGACGTGGTATTAGTACGTTAAAGGCTATAATCTTCTAGGAGCTGATGACACATGACGGGAGGACTTGGTATTAGTTTGCTAAAGGCTATAATCTTCTGGGAGCTGATGACACAGGACGGGAGGACTTGGTATTAGTATGTTAAAGGGTATAATCTTCTGGTAGCTGATGGCACAGGACGGGAGGACTTGGTATTAGTTTGTTAAAGGCTATAAATTTCTGGGAGCTAATAGCACAGGACGGAAGGACTTGGTATTAGTTTGTGAAAGGCTCTAATCTTCTGGGAGCTTATGGCACAGGGCAGGAATACTTTTTTATTAGTTTGTTAAAGGCTTTAATCTTCTGGGACCTGATTTCATAGGACGGGAGGACTTGGTATTAGTTTGTTAAAGGCTTTTATCTTCTGTGAGCTGATGGCACTGGACGGGAGGACTGACTTAGTATTAGTTTGTTAAAAGCTATAATTTTCTGTGAGTTAGTAGCACAGGACGGGAGGACTTGGTATTAGTTTATTAATGGCTATAATCTTCTGGTAGCTGATGTCACAGGACAGGAGGTCTTGGTATTAGTTTGTTAAAGGCTATAATCTTCTGTGAGCTGATGGCACAGGACGGGAGGACTTGGTATTAGTTTGTTAAAGGCTATAATCTTCTGGAAGCTGATGGCACAGGACAGGAGGATTTGGTATTAGTTTGATAAAGGCTATAATCTTCTGGGAGCTGATAGCACAGGACGGGAGGACTTGGTATTAGTTTGTTAAAGGCTATAATCTTCTGGTAGCTGATGGCCCAGGACGGGAGGACTTGGTATTAGTTTGTTAAAGGCTATAATCTTTTTATAGCTGATAGCACAGGACGGGAGGACTTTGTATTAGTTTGTTAAAGGCTATAATCTTTTGTGAGCTGATGGCACACGATTCGAGGACTTGGTATTAGTTTGTTAAAGGCTATAATCTTCTGGGTGCTGATGGCACAGGACGGGAGGACTTGGTATTAGTTTGTTAAAGGCTATAATCTTCTGGAAGCTGATGGCACAGGACTGGAAGACTTGGTATTAGTTTGTTAAAGGCTTTAATCTTCTGGGAGCTGATTTCACAGGAAGGGAGGACTTGGTATTAGTTTGTTAAAGGCTATAATGTTCTGAAGGCTGATGGCACATGAAGGGAGGACTTGGTATTAGTTTGTTAAAGGCTATAATCTTCTGGGAGCTGATGGCACAGGACTGGAATACTTGGTATTAGTTTGTTAAAAGCTATAATCTTCTGGGAGCTGATTACACAGGACGGGAGGACTTGGTATTTGTTTGTTAAAGGCTATAATCTTCTGGGAGCTGATGGCACAGGACGGGAGGACTTGGTATTAGTTTGTTAAAAGCTATAATCTTCTGGGAAATGATTACACTGGACGGGAGGACTTGGTGTTAGTTTGTTAAAGGCTATAATCTTCGGGGAGCTGAAGGGGGATTAATGAACCAATGAGTAATAAAATGTGTACGTATTCCCCTAGCAGATACTGACGTAGGTATAGGGTAATGAAATGTTAAAACTTCACTATACCAGGTTCAGCATCGATAGGTTTCCTTTCTCGCTGTCGTTCAGTCGCTATCAACAGTTGGAAATCGTAAGGAGTAGAGTTATCAGGCCGCTGCCCTGGCAAAATTTAAAAATTAGGAAACCTACCCACCACAACAAATATTTATAGATATTGTGATTCCTATACATTATATACACACATTGGGATTCTCGCCGGTGCTACGGAGTTCGTGCACTGCGCTGAGATCCTCCTTTTGTGTTCTAAGAGAGTAGATCCGAGCATTGATGGCGTTGTCCGTGTGCAATGAAGATAGTCTTTAAGAACTAAACCAAACCCTATCTCGTACAAAGTCGGGTACCCATTTACAGCTGGGTAGACTGAACCGTGTCGATACCATGAATCGAACCCGGCAACTTTGCTGCGAAAGACCAACGCTCTAACCACTCTGCCAATCGGACGCTCGAATGAATAATGAAAATACGTCCAGTGCAGACATGTGACTAAATCGAAAATGGCGTACTAGACGCCACCTGAAACAATAACGCTCCATATTGCAGCGCCCCAGACCGCTCTTCGGATAAGACTAGTTAAGCCACAGAAACTCAAACAGAGAAGTCGTCCAGTTTATCACAGAATATACATGCAGTGTTTTTAATCTATGAAGCATTTTCACAGAAAACGGAAGACTGGGCACATAAATTGAACACAAGATGTCACAAAGCCAGGGCAGTGTCTTAACAACTGTTAGCACTATTGAAACAGCCCATTTTCAGTTTGGTAACTAAACAACAGCTGATAAATAGTATATTCGTACCAACACTTTGCTACCAGTGCCAAACATGGTCCCTGGCCAGAGTACAGGAGAGGAAATCATGTCTTGCGTCATTAGATGCTTAAGAAACGCCTTTAATGTTAGCAGGAGAGGTAAGGTAGTCCCATTGGAGGTACTGCCGTAGGTTATTGGAAGTGTTAGAGACTTCACTATACAAGATCCAGCATCGAGAGGTGCGGTAACAAGTTCTCTTCCTCGCTGACTTTTCTTTCCGTGCTTCTGGTCTAGTACCCATGTACAGCTGGGTAGACTTGAGCGTGTCGGTACCGCGATTCTAATTCCGACACCCTTGCTACGAGAGACCAGCACTCTAACCACTCTGCCAATCGGACGCACACCAGGAGAGACAGAATGATAAATGAGGACATCAGAGAAACTGTAGGAGCTACCTCCTGCTTCAAGTACTGTATATAGAGAGACAGAATGATAAATGAGGACATCAGAAAAACTGTAGGAACTACCTCCTGCTTCAAGAACTGTATATAGAGAGACAGAATGATAAATGACGACATCAGAAAAACTGTAGGAGCTACCTCCTGCTTCAAGTACTGTATATAGAGAGACAGAATAATAAATGAGGACATGAGAAAAACTGTGCGAGCTACCTCCTGCTTCAAGTACTGTATATAGAGAGACAGAATAATAAATGAGGACATGAGAAAAACTGTAGGAGCTACCTCCTGCTTCAAGTACTGTATATAGAGAGACAGAATGATAAATGAGGACATCAGAAAAACTGTAGGAGCTACCTCCTGCTTCAAGTACTGTATATAGAGAGACAGAATGATAAATGAGGACATCAGAAAAACTGTAAGAGCTACCTCCTTCTTCAAGTACTGTTTATAGAGAGACGTAAAATAAAGTGGTTTGTCAAGAATTGAAGCCGATAAATTACCCTTACGAAACCTACAATAGAATATCTGATTTCATGGCAAGGGGAAGACCAATCGGCAGATAGATTGACAACATCACAGTAGTCTTACAGCAAGACGGGCTGACAACAGCCAGTGCTACATACGTGGCTCAAGTACGGAAACTTCAGCTCACCACGCCGCTTCAAGACAAGAGTTGTGGGAAAACTAGGTAAACGAGTAGGTATATAGATAGCTAGACGACCTACAGAGTCAAGTAAAAAGTGTAAAGACACAAACAAGGTAAAGTGAAAAGTCTAAAGACACCAACAAGGTAAAGGGCAAAGTCTAAAGACACCAACAAAACACCATAACAAAGAAAAGAGTACAGTAGCATTAGTTAGTTTTACAAGGAAATGGGATGAGAGCGAGCTAGTATCAGATCATCTTTTGTCTCCGCTCATCCCCCATCTTGGTCTACCCTTTTCAACCTAACTGTCGGTTGTAATCAGGGTATTTATCCAGGGCCTAGATTATTCATTAGGCTAAGTAGGCTCAGTAGGCTAAGTAGGCTGAAGCCTAAGGGCCCGGAGATCGTGGAGACCCATGCATAAGTTAAAACAACAAATTTTAAAATGCTGAGATTTTTTCAAAAAAATGTTGTTTGTTGTTGTTTAACTTACTACTTATAAAAATAAAACAAATAAACATTAATAACAAATAATTACTAATAAAACAGTTAGCAATGGTAACAAACTAACATGCCAGTCTATTACTAATACTAGTATATACACCCCCCCCCCCCCCCCCACCCCCTTTCCGTATCTACGGCCCAGCCATCACCGTGCTAAGGGGTTTGAATAAAAAATATTAAAATTATTGCCTATTAGGCGAAGTGGGGCCGAAAAAACCAAAAATCCTTGAGGCCCTTCTTGGCATAATCCAGTTCCTGTATTTAGTGTCATTTTATTTCCAGTTTTGTCTTATATTCAAATAGGTACTTATTGTCATTTGGAAATAATCGCTGTTGGCGGTAATAAGTTAAATTAGAATTTGTTGTTTTCTTACTTTTTTTACAGGTAGTTGTCACGTGTCATGTTGTTTGTATTACTTTATTGTTTCTCCTTACATTATGAGTATTTGAGGAAGGTGGTTGAAGTAACAAGAAGAGACATGGTACGCAACCAGACGATACGTCAAGGCCTTAAATCCCACCCCCTGCAGACCCAAGTAGAACAGTCCCAACTAAGATGGTTTGGCCATGTCTGCAGAATGGGAGAAGATCGGCTACCACGACAAGCATGGGAAACAAAGAGCCAAGGATCCAGACCCCCAGAACGACCCAGAGTCCGCTGGGAGGACAACATTAGACAATCTTTGAAGGACCGAGGACTAGAATGGAACCAGGCCAGGAGGAAGACAGCCGATAGGATAGTCTGGCGCTCTCTCTTCCAAACCTCCACACCTCACGGTAGAAGGGGAACGACTAAGTAAGTAAGTAAGCAGTGGTTTTCAATGGGTGGTTTCTTTTTTTTTAAAATTTATAATTGCGTGTTTCTTTATTGACTATTAGAGCGTTAATATTCTTTTTTTTAAATTTGTTTTTTCGTAAATAGTGTTATTATTATTATTAATACTACTATTAATATTGTCACGGTTATGCGGAGAGGGACTTAAGTATCCTCAACCAGTGTGCACGTGGCACGAAATGTTTTAAAAGAATTCTAGACGATACTTTAAACAAAAAACATCTAGATATACCTGTATTTTTTTTTATTTTGGGCGATATGGGCTAATTAGGGCGATTATTTTAGCTACTTTGGGCGATTTTTGGGCTACTTTGAATGAAAAACCGAAAGTTGATCTAGGTGAAGTTCTTCAAGTAATGAAGGAAAATGATATCTAGACGGGACCAAACAAGGTGAATCGACCTAGGAGTGGCAACGCTGGAGGTAGGGTATCACCAGTAAAGGAGGATTTCAAGCACCTCGAATCCGGTGTATCTGAAAAGGACAAGCGCTAGTCACTCGACTCGCTTTTAGTCTAGTCTGTGCTGGTGATAAACTACTCCGCGCCAGATTTTCGGCCGGCTGAACACCACAATAAGCCAGTTTCGTTACGTGTTCCTAAATTATCACCCGCACATTTGACATATTTACTGTGGCCTTCAACTTCTATTTACAAAATACGTAATACCTAACGCAAGAGAAAACAAATCCGGGTAATCAAAGGATCACGGGAGACAGACTAGATACTAGATGCTTGAACAAACGCTGAGGAACACTTATTTGAATGTTTCAGTTATCCAAGACGCTGACGAGGCACGTACAACGAATAAGCAATTGGAGGAAAGAATTTAGGCTGTCAAGATAAAATAATATTTGACTGTCAATACAGACATTGAAAGTTACTAGAGGATAGCTAACTCTTTCCAATAGAGAAGAATGGGGCACATCAGAAGGAAATAGAAGAAAACAATTAAAGAGGTCATAGAAAACATTGGAATGAAAAGAGAATTAATTAAGGAGATCAAAATTGGACAGCTAAACTATTCTGGCCTTACCAAAAGACAAAAGACAAAACATCTTGCTTGAAGATCATAATGGAAGATAACAGTTGAAGGAAAACGTGCATGAGACAGAAAGCGCTATAATTGGGAAGATAAAATCATGAGATGGACAAGAAAGAGTCTCTCAGAGTGCACCATCAAGACAAGAGACAGAAGACGTCGGAGATCCAGTGTCTCAGACCTTCGTTGTGGAGAAGGCAGCTGATGATGATGTAAACGGAGACATCACCTCCAATATACAGGATATGAGCTGCCGTAAAATCTTCTAACCCTGATGGGTCCTGCCCCATGTACACTGGCTGAGAGATATTTAAAGGCCCCTCTCCACGAACAATGTAAGGGACCGAAGACGCATCAAAATAAATAACAATGTTAGAATAAAAGAAAAAAAAAACACACACTTGGAAAATGTTCACTACTGAAATGAATCTTAATGATACGCCAATCACTCATCATAGTTCATCAATACACTGTCATATATGAATACTATTTTAATAACATGCCACATGAAAATGAATAAACACAATGTCCTAAATAAGTTATACAATATAAAAAAAGCTCCAGCGGTCTTGACAACCGAGCTCAGCTCATCCGTCTCTCCCCCCAAACTACTACCAAGAACATTCGAACACTTTCTTTATTTTTTTTTTTTAAACTAACACCTACTCAGTTGAGCAATGTTCAAAAAAATATAGCGTACAAAAAGTACCCAAATAAAAATCACCTCATTACTTCAAACCGTGCTTACTAGAAAAATCAGCCCCGTACATAAAAAATCCTTAACACTTAACTCCTACTAAAATATTATGACTTAACAATATGATATTGATAATTTGGTTAAATGTTTATATTTGCTTCCTATAATATAGGCTTGATCAAAACCTGAGTACTAGCGGCTTTCTTATGGCCATATAAACTTACGATCACATGAACTTATAATATCATATAAGCATCCAGATATATTTAATATTTATGAGCTTCTTGCTGTGACCTGTGCGGTCTTTTTTCTTCCTTTTTTATGAGAGAAACCAGAAATAGAAACATTAATTATAATATTAACTGGACCAGAACTTTTACCAGAATTCCATTTATATATCAACCTCAGCAGCCAACTGTGGCGAAATATATTGTCAGCAACATTTGTGTAACTTACCATAGTGTCCCAGCCACTTGAAGCTACACACCTAGGAACTATGTATGTTTTATTCATCCTACATCGGCGATCACCACGTATGAACCTTACTCCCACCAACTGAAGGCAGAGATAACTTATTGTATCCAGGAGAAGTAAATCACCGACTCTAGCGATTCCCGTGAAATTTGCAGCCGCAATTACGGCGAATCTGGGGCTGGATTCGGCACAAATCAATTTTGACACTACATAGTCTTATTACTTATTAGTGCATTTCCTTGGAATGCCTGCGACAAATACTGGGGTAAGCATAAATCTGAAAAGTGGCCACTGAATGGATGTGAATTGAATGAACGGAGAAAAAAACCTATGTCTTTGATTACCATCAGTATATTTATATGGTTTCTTCTTTTTGTCTCACTAATCTGAGTAGTCACGGGATAACTTACATTCAGAACCTGTTCTTTTTCCATACTGACTATCTCATAACTTATTGTTAACTTTTGATCTTTTGGGCTAATTAACCTCTGTGGGGATCTTCTTTTCTTTTCCTTTACCAGAGGGGAGAACCTAGTTGATTAATTTTCATTTGTCTGTAACCATGATCTATTGATGTATATGATTTACGTAGTGATTTTCTATTGATAATAAATCTATTTAACCTTTAGTTATCGTGTCGGTCAACCCCTATCCATTATATGTTATTCATAGTTTGTTTTCACGTTAGTGCATATTTGTCACATAATTGTGCGCATGTGAGTGCAGTGTAACTTTTATTTCTTACAGGGAGAGAAAGTACGTCTGATTTAAAGTTAGCCGTCCAGATAGGCTGGATTAGATAAATTATTCTATCCAGAGACTGTCCTTTCTCTTACACGATCACCTCATGATAAAACTATTTCTTACCCCTTACTTTCACATTGTCATCACTATCACCTTTGCTCAGACAGGACTATAAACAACTTACCTATCTGAGATTAATTTACGACGTTGGTGACTTGCTTTTTGCATTTCGTTTACTGCGTATGTTATGTTTTCTAGGGTCAGTTCTGCATTAAGAGATTGTTTATCTTTGTTGCTTAGTTTCTTAGTGTATTGCATAATAGTATCTTGTATATGTGGATGTATTCCTTCTTCTGTGTAAAGATTTCTATAGTAGTCCTTGAAAGCTTTTGCTATATGTTGTGCCTGCATTTGTATGTCTCCATGTGAGTCAATTAATAGGCCTATTTGCTTGCTTCGCTGTATGTTTTGTTCTATTGCCATGTATTGTTTGCTGGGTATCTCTTGTGTGATTGTTGTCGTAGATGTTCGATAGGAATTTAAGACATAGATTGGTCCCTGCTAAATAGATTAGAACAGGGATAGCTCAGTGAGATGTAATGTAAAGAAAATAGATTTTCACGAGTGAGATGGTGGAAAACTAGTTAGAATCTGTCTCTGAAATCGAGAAGCTTCTCTGACTCAGCCTATCTCTACAACAGAACTTAGTTTGTCAGACCGTATACTAGACTATATATTAATATATATCATCCCCACTCACATACACACACATAAGTGACGACAGTTAGACGCACAGACGTTAAACACCACATCAATGGAATATGGATCTTTTAGGGACAAGCTGACCGACACACGTAAATAAGGTTTATGTAAAGTTTATTTATAACAAAGAACATTACAAGAACAATATCAGGCGAATATCAAATCAGATACAAATAAACATAAGTTAATGGGTAATTTCCTATCTTTCCTACCTTTTTGGTCCGCATTTAATATATGTAGTTAGGTGTTGTTTCGTAGCAGTTAGGGTTAGGATTAGGGTTAGGATTAGGGTTAGTATTATGGTTAACACTAACCCTAACACAAACCCTAATCCTAACCCTAATCCTAACACTAATCCTAACCCTAATTCTAACCCTAATCCTAACCCTACGCGCTACGAAGAGACACCCAACTATACATATTCACATCGGAGCAAAAAGGTACGAAAGATAGGAAATTACCAGTTAATGAATTAATTAAAGAGTTAGACTCATAGGTTTAATCCTCCCTCCCTCTGTTGAGACAAGATCCCGTTATGAAGAACGTTATTAACCCCCAAAAGAGTTAAAGGTTTATACACTATGGTCTAGGATTTCCCTCTATAGTTAAGAACAGAGTTGATACATTAATCTATTCTAAGAGGAAAACAACATTAGCAAAACTTGCATAAAGAAAATACACAGTGGGTGTATGAATTTATACGATCAAAGTACCACTCATTCCTTCTTTCTTTCTTCCATACAACAGTGGCCACTGACATTCGTTCTTACCTACAAACTTGATTTTCACCTTCTGGCGCAAACTTTAGGACATACACATTCAGCACATCCAGTGTTCTTTTGGCAAAGAGAACCCCAGCTCTACAAAGGCAAGTTAAATCCAATTTTTCCGGGGAGCGTTTTCTTTACGACTATATTTTTCTGGATTACTGTTTATGCCACTTTACCTCAGTTCAGGTGATATATGTCACAGCGCTCACAGTGTCAGAATATTGAGGTTTCCAGTACTTAGGAAATGTCAGGTCGGCAACTTCTCTCAGTATAAAATTCTTGATCACACCACAAATGATAAAACCGTCATAAATGTTAATGTGTGTAATTTCGCCATATGGGCTGAATGTAAATGAGATTTTTTGGAAAGAAATATTATCTGGCTCGATAGGCCCAGTTACAGCATTTAGTCTTAATGTCCTTTAGGTTGGTACTCTGTCTCTTTCTGGATGCAAATACCAATGCCAGACAGGTTTACCTTGAAGACCCACGTATTTAAGTACAAAATGTTATTTCTTTGGTTATTCTCACATACAAATTGAATGGAAGCCGCTGGTAAAGTTTTAGGGTTTGACCCAAATACTGTATAGGGAGAACAATACAAATACTTAACATAATATAGTATTATTCACAATCCTATCCTTACCCCGCGTAAAATATAATATATTCATCCACTTCGGTTATTATAACTTTAAATATACTACAAGCTTAGAACTTGTCTCATCGTTTAAAACGTCCGTGAAAAAAATTCTACTCATTTTTTAAAAATCCCGTCATCATGAATTAGAAATAAATACATATTTCGTGTACTCATGATGAATCAGTGCCTTTACTAAGTGTTGTTAAAATATTCTCTGACTGGTTACTAGCAGTAATTAACTCTTTAAGCCCCAAGAGCCAGTATACTGTACTTCCCGCTAGACCCATTTGGCCCAAGAGCCAGTATACTGGCTTTCGTATCTCTTGATCCTTTCTAGGGCTGTTTTCTAATTTTGACAACTCAAAAACGCTATCGTCTTAAAGTATAGCCATCCATTATGGACTTTTGTTATTTATGAATTTGAACATTTAAAAAAAATTATTTCCAAACAAAAACAATAAAAACATACTGGTATGGCCATTTTTGTTTGGGCCAAACCCACCTTTTTGCTTGGGACTGAAAGAGTTAAATTTATATTTAGCTGAAAGAGTTTATACATAAATTATTTATTAGCTTTGCTATCTATTGTAACACAGTAAGACTTAAAGAAATATCTTTGACGCTTTAACTAGTAAATCACTCTGCACACAATCTAACGAAATATAATTGACAATCTAACTAGATAAATCACTCAACTACTAGTAGATATATTTACCTTCACCCAAACTACTTCTAGACTATTCTCCAACGATAAACTAAGAAACTTCACTTAATGCAAAGGATTTCTAGAAATCGCCGCTAGACGTCTTAAAAAAACTGAGGAGTACTGAGTAACTTTTTAGTTAGAACACTCTGGTATATATATTCATTAGAGATGAAAGGGAATGTTATATTATTCACCTAAAACCAGACTCTCTAGACATTACACCTACGGGGATTCTCGTTCACATTTCGAAATGAAAAGAAAACTACACACTCGAGCCGAAAGACCAGAACTCCTCGTTCTGGCTAAAATCAGGCATATGCGTAATTGCCCAGACCGTGCTTAATTACTTTATTACTTGCAGACGTGGTCATCGAGCAAAATATAGCGAGCCCATCATTGATCTGGCAATACGCTGTGATTAATTAATTCACTAGCGAACAGTTTTACAAGGGAAGTAATAACAAGATGTCTACCTCGGTTCCACTATTATCTGCTCTAGTACTGAAATTAAAATTCCCCCTTTGATCGCTGTCTAATCTCTTACCACGATTTCCCAATCGTTGCCGAAAAAAATATCCACTTAACGTAGCTAATTAGTCTGCTCGTGAACAACATCAAAGAAATAGCGAACCGCAATAAAATATGCGTGCTAATGAGAAGTTAGTTGCTTATCCTTTACAGGACGTGGCAATCAACCCCAGCTTTTATTGGCTGTTTGTGATTTTTCTAGGCAATTTTTACGTTCAGTAGTTTGCCATTGGTTTCTGAACGGTACGGCGCTTATACCATTGTTAAAAATCCACACAAAGCGATCTGCCACCAAACCGCCTGCAGCAGGTTTCGAACCTGGTATATCTGGATTATGAAACTGCGTTCATATCCATTAGGCCACAGACGCCGACGCTAATGAGAAAGAGAACAGATATATGAGTATTTGGAGGTTTAGGGTAAACCAACAGGCGTAGGCGAAGAGGCTAAGTAAAAGGAAAGTGTAGATAATATGAAATCTATTATCATAATCTGTCACAATTGTGTTCAATTCTGTCCGTAACAGAGCACCTCTTAATCTATGGTGTTGATATTGTTCTAGTTCTTCCTACAATGTAATGTTATGAGGTACTGTTTTATCAATTAGAGTTGCGAGTTTAATGGCTTGTTCTGTTATCTTTTCCTATCGTATTTTGTCTCCATGAATCTTGGTTGCCAGTTGTGTGTTCTCTCGCGTATAGCACTCTTTAATAGCTCCCAGTGTTGTTGTGTGTTTTCAGTGGGTAAATCTGTTGTGTATGTAAGAATGAGTTGCGTCATTTGCTCAACGTACGAGTATGTTTTATTTTGCAGCAGTGTGTTGTTGAACTTCCAGAGAGGGGAGCGTTTGGATGTGATATTTGTGTGTGTGGTGTTTACAGTTGCCAAAACCGCTTTGTGGTCTGTGAATTTGAGTGTTTCTGGTAAGTGTTTGGACTCGATTGTGCAGTACGTTGATGGTGAATAAATTCTATCTAATCGTGCTGTTCTGCCATGTGCGTTATTTGTGTGTGTGGTGTCAGTGCCTTTGGGATGTGTCTCTCTGTAGGGGTCCTTTAAGCTGTGCATGTCTACTATGGTTTGTAGCATATCTAGCCGGTGAGTGCCCTCCTTGTTTGCGAACCGAATTTGTGTTTTGACATCCCCGCCTATAACATCCATTTTTGTCAGTATACAATTAAAATCTCCCCCTAATATGATGTGTTGCCCCATGTATGAATGCGTGAGTGGGCTTTCTAGGCTATCATAAAACAAGGATTGGTGTCTGTAATCTGGTGGTGCATATATGTTTACTATGTTGTATGTTTGTGTGTTGTTCCTTACCTGAACTATGGCTATTCTACCCTTACTATCTCTGTTTTTCCTGATAATTTCCCACCTATCCGAAATCTGTACGATAGCTACCCCTTAACCTATATTCTGAACACTAAGGCTAAAACATGAATGTCTAAGTCCTAATTTTGTCGTGATATGGGCTGCGTGTTCGTCTGTGTGTATATTGGTTTCTTGAACCAGTATAAAATCTGGATGGTATTTGTGTATGAATGTTATGAAATGTTGTAATTTTGTGCGAAGGCCACGAATATTAACACTAATTATTCTAATTTCTGCCGCCGTTCCTGAAATGTGGTATTTGCTAATAGTGTAATTACATAAAAATGGATGTTTGAGGTCAGGGGAAAACGTCTTTACTCTGTGTTATCAGAGCTCTCCAGCACAATGCCGAGTCTCGGGGTGGTGTCTGACAGTGTTCTACGTCTGGGTGGTGTTTCCATATGTTGCTTGTGTGTCTTTTCTTTGTTTGGACTTGTTGGGCTATTGTTTTTATAAGCTTGCACTGGAGTAGGAAAATGCTTGGGGTCTATCATCGTAAAGTTCGGTGTGTCTTGTGTAGTGTAGTTGCCCTCAGAGTGGTTTAGAAATTTAGGCAGCACTTTGTGCCGGTCAAAAATAAAATTTGTGCTTTCGATAGATTCTACCCATCAAAAGAAACTCGTGTTACACATATTTATTGACTTAAATTGAGCCTAGCGTGTATTTATTTATCACATATAAAATATAACTCTATATTTCTATAATACCAACAAACGACCGAAATATTTTCTTCAGAAATTAAAATGCACTTTAATTGTCTTCTTTGCTGCAAAAGTATTACAAACAAAATTTTATAAACTAACTACTTAATTCTTTTAAATTTATGACTAGCTGTTTTGCTCATATTATTCCCCTTGTAATAAAAATTACGTCCCTTAGATAAAAAGCATAAATGTATCTTAACGTTTAAGTATGAGGGAAAAAACAATGCGATGGTAGTTTAACATTTATTAGAGTTCCCAATGTCAATCTCTGGTTGTGTAGCGAATACAGAAAGTTAGTTAAAAGTCAGAGTCTTTGTGTGCTTGTTGTATATGTGGGAACTGACTTTTGTCCAACCCCCCCTTTCCCCCCCCACTTACTTTCTTTTTCTCCAATGCGTATGGAATCAATACTTGCCGAGTTTGTATATGTAACCCGCCAAGCACTCCAACAGAGACAACTAACAATCATTAATGTGACTGCCATAATATAAAAGCCTATATGTGTAAAACTCGACAAATAAGAGGTAGAGCTTAGGGCTGGAAACTTCATCATAAGAAAATTGATGCAGATAACACCAGTGCACGTGCAGCACTCGGTTTATGTAAGGAGGGCCCATTTAAGTGGTGGTGTTCATGCTTCATAGGGAACGAACAAATAGAAATTGATGACGATGATGGTGATTTTTTTAGATGTACACTGATGATGAGCGTCTGATTTGGAGAGTAGTTAAAGCGCGTATCTCTCGAAGTAAATTAACTGGCTTCCAGGTTCAAAACATGATAGCGTCCCGCTATAATCTATCCAGTCGTAAATATGTCCCTGGCAGAGCTCTTGAGTTAGGGAAGACCAAGGTAGCGAGAAACAGAATTGGTCACCTGACCTCCGGAAGCTGGGCTTCCGTAAAGTAAAGTCTCTAACACTTCAATTCCCTGTGATAGTATCTGTTATGGGACTATCTTTCATCATCATCATGTGTCTTGTCCAAAACAAAGGTCGGCGGCAATAGATTTCCAACATCTTCTGTGTCTTGTCTTGATGTTCCACTCATAGGCTTTTTCCTGTCCATCTCTTGTCTTGATGTTCCACTAATTTGCTTTTTCCTGTCCATCTCTTGTGTTGATGTTCCACTCATATTCTTTTTCCTGTCCATCTCTTGATGTTCCACTCATAGGCATTTTCCTGTCCATCTCTTGATGTTATCTTCCCACTTATAGCACGTTGACCTTCAACTCTGCCTCCTATTACGGTCTTTAGTGTCAGGTGTTATGTCTTTTTTACATGGCCAAAATATGTTAGCTGTTTAACGTTGATCTTCTTCATTAATTCCCTTTTCATTCCTAGGTTTTAAAGTACTTCTTTCTTTGTTTTTGTTTGTTATTTTCTTTGTTTTTTACTCTTTACGTTTACTCTAATTGTACAGTTGTTCTCATGGTGCCGAAACACAGTCTGCCGAAATCAAGTTCAACATAAAAATTAGAACACCCAACTCAAATGTCTAGTCAGTTCTATTGTGTAGCCGTGAAACATGGAGAACTACAATAACAACAACCAAGAACTTACAGACTTTCATAAATGGGTGCTTGTGTAGAATAGAAGGATTTAAGTGGTATGACAATGTCACCAATGTGGAACTGATGACAAGAACTAGACAAGTGTCAGGGGAACAAGAGATGACAAGAACCAGGCAAGTGGCAGTGGAACAAGAGATGACAAGAACCAGGCAAGTGGCAGTGGAACAAGAGATGACAATAACCAGGCAAGTGTCAGTGGAACAAGAAATGACAATAACCAGGCAAGTGTCAGCGGAACAAGAGATGACAAGAACCACACATGTGTCAGTGGAACAAGAGATGACAAGAACCTGACAAGTGTCAGTGGAACAAGAATTGACATGAACCTGACAAGTGTCAGTGGAACAAGAGATGATAAGAACCAGGCACGTGTCGGTGGAACAAGAGATGATAAGAACCAGGCACGTGTCAGTGGAACAAGAGATGACAATAACCAGGCAAGTGGCAGTGGAACAAGAGATGACAATAACCAGGCATATGTCAGTTGAACAAGAAATGACAATAACCAGGCAAGTGTCAGTGGAACAAGAGATGACAAGAACCAGGCAAGTTTCAGCGGAACAAGAGATGACAAGAACCAGACATGTGTCAGTGGAACAAGAGATGACAAGAACCTGACAAGTGTCAGTGGAACAAGAATTGACAAGAACCTGACAAGTGTCAGTGGAACAAGAGATGATAAGAACCAGGCACGTGTCAGTGGAACAAGAGATGATAAGAACCAGGCACGTGTCAGTGGAACAAGAGATGACAATAACCAGGCAAGTGTCAGTGGAACAAGAGATTACAAGAACAAGGAACGTGTCAGTGGAACAAGAGATGACAAGAACCTGACAAGTGTCAGTGGAACAAGAGATGACAAGAACCAGACAAGTGTCAGTGGAACAAGAGATGATAAGAACCAGGCACGTGTCAATGGAACAAGAGATGATAAGAACCAGGCACGTGTCAGTGGAGCAAGAGATGACAAGAACTAGGCACGTGTCAGTGGAACAAGAGATGACAAGAACCAGACAAGTGTAAGTGGAACAAGAGATGAGTAGAACCCTCTGGCAATGAATAGGACACACACTGAGAAAATCTCTTGATAGCACAACAAGACAATTCGTGTTCTGTAATCACCAGAATCAGGTGCATAGAAAGAAGCAGACACACGGAGAAGAGAACTGGAGAAAGAAATTAAAAGCTTGAAGAAGACATGGAAAGACCTTGACCTGATGACACGTGACTTAAGGACTTGGTATTAGTTTGTTAAAGGCTATAATTTCCTGGGAGCTGATGACACGTGACGGGAGGACTTGGTATTAGTTTGTTAAAGGCTATAATCTTATGGTAGCTGATGACACAGGACGGGAGGACTTGGTATTAGTTTGTTAAAGGCTATAATCTTCTGGTAGCTGATGACACAGGACGGGAGGACTTGGTATTAGTTTGTTAAAGGCTATAATCTTATTCCATTAAATTTATATATTTGGGTTCCTTAGGACTTGCTGACAAAGAATATGTTATGTGTTACGCAAATAGTCTAGGAATTAACAAATTATAGCCAAAATAAAATAGTGAGGTTGTCAGACAGCACCCGATCATATTTGCTCAGTGGCATGTTTTAAAACCACTATTTTACGGGAAATAGGCCAACAAGTTAAATCCGATTTGATTGGCTAGAAGAATATGTAAGCCTAAACATGATTAGTCGACTGCAAATACTATTTTTGGTTGTTACGGTAAACGGTAGGAAGGGTATTTTTTTTCAAATACTTTTGTAAACATGGTCTTATTGGCTAGACCATGTAATATAGTCAATTAGGAGCGTCGGTTCAGAGCCACTTATTGAAATTAAACTGTGTAGAAGCAAGTGCGTTGAGATCCAGTGCATATTTTTCTAATGAAAGTCTGGGACAGAGGCAGATCGGAATTGTGCCATAATGTAGTGGATTTGATGGTACTGTATGGTTGTGATATTACCTAGTGTGATGCATGAACGAACGAACGAACGAACTTTATTTTCGAAGGGTAAAGAATTGGGCGCGCAGGCCCGTCTAACATTCTGCCCTTCTGATAAGGGTGGAATTAGGATGCCGTCGAATTACCACCTCTATCGACACCAGGTATTACAATGCAAGATGTGGGTGTCTTATCTGGTTTAGATTGTTGCTGTGTGTGTTGCAGTAGAACAGTTCACAGGGTACACCACAGGCAACATGACGTGTAGAGTCATAAAAATGGTAACTTCGCTTTAGGTTTATACTATTTATTGCACGCCACAAAACAGTCATGAAACTTATGTTATTATCAGCATAGGTACAACGAATGCAGCATTCAAACTCATGTTAACTGACAGTCATGTAGAAGTCAATACTCAATAGTTGTATGGAAAACAAATATCATAGCGAAGCTTGATAAATAATGCATATAACTTCTGCAACCGTGGTCAGCTGCAGATCCTTAATGTTCATAGACAATAATAATTATCCCTTCCTGATGCTAGCAGATCAGATGTATACAATACGTCCGTTTACTGTCTGCACGTGAGTAGCATACATGGATTACAGGTCAGCTCGACCTTTATAACCTTCCTAAGTCTAACCATCTGACTTGGACGTGATCTCTGATATAACGAATCCTGGAACACAGACAATAGTCTTGTTGGTCTAGGGCGACCCATAGATATATAACTAGTTCAGGTATAAAGATACCGGTGACTTAATCCTAGTCAAAGTACCTCTCCATTTTGAATCACACAGGCGAGCAAAAGGCGACAAAATGACGAACCTCTAGATGATAGCCTAAAGTTCGATACAAGAGGAATTACCTTATTTCGGAAAATCAACCATGAACATATGCCTCCAGGCAGGCTTGAATAATACGGGGAAATAGTCTAGTTAGCTAACTAACTCACAAAGACAATGTATTTCCCTCAGAGAATCACAAGACGCAGTCGCGTCCGCTCGCTAATCAGTCCATTTCTCAACTCCCCGACCTGGGCGGAACAACAAAACGACAACCAAGTCGAGACATGCGCAGAGTGACAATCTCTGAGTCGCTGTTCACAATAAGACGATTCTAAGAACATTCGAGATAAAAGTCTTACACAGTCGCGCCTTTTATGGACATGAACAGAAGCGTTAAGAAAGGTTTCAAACATCTACAACAGTTGACTGATACTACCAAATAAGGAGATATGGTCACGCTTCGTTCAAGACATTATAGACCGAACGTGTCTCTATACAAGAGGAGGTAAGCTCATAAAAAATAGCAGTATCGATATATCGGATTCTGTCCCTTTGACCATAAAATATATATAACATGCATTTCAGTCAAATAATGATCATACATACGAAAAACGATCATACAAAGACTTTGGAAAAAAGTAATTATTTGTGCGTAACATTACCGCACCCTCCCGGGAAAAAAAAAAATGAAACATTTTTTTTTTTTAAATCCTGGAGCCGGAAAAATCTAGGCTCCTAACGCACGTATGATGCGCGGATATACCTAACAAAATAGCTCAACACTTGGAGCGAAACTGAGATCATATCCCAGGTCCTTAGAGAAAAATTTATCTAAGTATACGCGTATATATCCCAGGAAGGTGCCACCAACACAAACCACAATGATGGCAACATCATAATAAAAGTCAAATTATTCTCATACCAATATATGAAATCAAATATATTATTATGATATCATACAATGTGTTGCAAATAGCGGTGTAATATATTAATATACCGCACTATTTTATTACATTATGTAATGCATCAGTAACTAATAAGTAATACATGTGTTGATCTTCGTTGACATAAAACATTCAATAGAAGAAGATGTGGACATCATCCGCTCCCAATCTAGTACAGGACTTGATATACTCAAAGTTCCACAATGGACACAATCTCGCATCTTCAATGATGTGCTGCGAAAATATCAATAACACAAATCTTAAAGACAACTGGTAAATCTCTCAATACAATCCTGAAAATAATTTATTTAAATGTGGCCGAGTGATCTTTTGGCCCGTATATCACTAACTAAGCCTTCTTAGATAATTACATGGTACAATGTTATAAATTTCCCCCTCAAAAAAAAAAGTGAGAAACAAAAAATCTACTAACATGTCATTATAACATTGGACTGTATATCAGGAAATATATATATGACAGAAGAATCATGTGGAATCGTGCGGGCATCTGGACAGAATGTCCGCCATTACATTATCCGAACCACGGATAGCTCGAACCGAGAAATGAAATGGTTGAAGAGCTATGGCATAACGAGTGGACCTCGAGCTCTTCAAGTTTTTGCTCTGAATAGCAGTAAGCGCTTTCTGGTCGGTTTCCACAATGAAATGTGCGCCTAGAAGAAATCTTTGTAACTTCAGAATAGACCATACCATAGCCAATAACTCACGGTCTAAAACCGAGTAATTCTTTTCTGCAGCATTTAATTTCCTAGAGATATACATCACCGGATGCAGAGTATCAGAATACTCCTGCATTAGTGCTGCCCCAATCCCAGTTGACGAGGCGTCACTTCGAAGAACAAAAGTCTTCTCAATAGTAGGTAACCTAAGAATAGGTGGAGATGAAAATAGGTCTTTAACCTGGTCCAATGAGGATTGACATTCTTTTGACCAGCGGATCAAATTAGGCGACCCTTTCTTCAATAAAGTAGAAAGCGGTGCCATAATGGAGGACAGATTCGGAATGAATCGTCCGTAGAATTGGATCAAACCTAATAGACTCCTTACTTGTTTCTTTGTCTTAGGGACCGAAATGTTAAGTATTTTTGAAACATTGTGGTCCTCTGTCTTTAAAAGACCATGACCAACACGATGACCTAGGAAAGAAATCTCACTAAATCCTATAAAGGCTTTAGAGGGTTTTGCAGTCAAGTTATACTCGCGAAGAGTAGACAGTAATTCGTATAAACCCAAATAGTGATCTTCCCAGGAATCACTGAATAGACAGATATCATCTAGATATGCTATGACATCTGTACGATATGCGAGAATTCGCCGCATCATGCGTACGAATGTAGCAGGGGCGTTCATAAGACCAAAAGGCATGAAATTCCATTGGAATAAACCCCTAGGTGTAGAAAAAGCTGTAAAAGGTTTGGCACGTTCAGTTAGCGGGACTTGCCAATAACCTTTAGACAAATCTAGTTTGGTAAAGAATCTAGAATTAGAAAGTTTATTGAGTAGCTCTTCTAATGAAGGCATAGGTTCAGCGTCGAACTTCGTAACTTGGTTCAATTTGCGATAATCTACGCAAATGCGAATGTTATTATCCTTCTTTCGAACAATAACCATAGACGAAGAGTATGCTGAAGTGGATGGTTCAATGATTTGCAAACGTATCATTTCATCCAATTCTTTCTCGACTTGAGACTGGAAATGGATAGGTATTGGATAGGGTCTGACTCTGATAGGATTATGATCAGTTAGCACAATGTCATGTTCAATGACATGTGTGTGTCCCGGGATGTCTGTAAGAACATCCTGAAATGTTTGCAACATCGAAGAAACTTGTCGATGTTCCTCAGCGGAAAGATTTGGAGAAACGGTCACGTTTTTCCAAGATTCCGTAGAATAAAGTGGGACCATAGAAAGAGGAAGATTGACATCAGAAAAAGTAGTTTCCTCATCCTGTATAACTGACAGCGATGAGTATTGACCATGAGGTACTTGAGAATTGTCCGTTGCCTGGAAAATAGGCTGCAAATAGTCTGGTCTTTCATGAAATTCCGTGAGCATATTTATGTGGAAAGTTTTATGCTTTCCATCAATATCGACAACATAGTCGACATCAGAAATTTTGGAGACTATTGCATATGGACCTTTCCATGCAATTAGAAGTCTGTTCTCCCTTGAAGGAAGTAGAACGAGAGCTTTGTCACCTGGACAAAGTTGTCGTAGACATCTATTCTTATTCGCAAACTGCCTTGCCTTTTCTTTAGCAAATTCGGAAGACGAAGTTGCTAGTCTGCATGCCTCAATGATTTTTTTCCTAAGAGCAATGACGTACTCATAAGAAGACTGAGTCTCATCGCTAATATTATCGGCAGTGATTAGATCGTGAAGTAAAGACATAGGGCCGCGCGGTTGCGCGCCAAAGACAAGTTCAAAAGGGGAAAACCCCGTATGTTCATTGGGGACCTCTCTATACGCAAAGAGAGCCGCGGGTAAGACCCTGTCCCAATCCTGAGGATGATCCTCAGTTATTTTACCCAGTAAAGTTTTTAGAGTCCTATTTAAACGTTCGACCAACCCATTAGACATTGGGTGATAGATACTGCTGAGAGACCTTTTTATATGTAGCATAGACATTACCTGTGACATAGTGTCTGATATCAGTTGAGTGCCATGGTCTGACAATATTTCTCCGGGAAAACCCAAGCGAGAAAATATCAGCCAAAGAGCGTCTGCGATATCAGCAGTTGAGATACTCTTGAGAGGTATCGCCTCTGGCCAACGTGTGCACATATCGACACATGTAAGAATAAATTGATGTCCTCTAGCCGACTTAATTCTAAAAGGACCGATAATATCTATTGCCATTTTTTGAAAAGGGCGAATTGGAATGTCAGCAGCCTGAATAGGCGCAGCATGTCGTGGTCCTTTAGATTTGACCTCCTGACATACTTTGCAAGAGCGACAGTACATTCGTATGTCCTTGCTCACAAATGGCCAAAAGAAAGCCGCAAGAACTCTCGACTTTGTACGGGAAAAACCCATATGTCCAGCACATTGCGAGTCATGAGCATGTTGCAATATTTGCACCCTCATGCTCTTAGGCACAAGAATTTGTGAATGAGTGGATGTAGTCGAGTCTTGTACCATACGTACAAGTACGCCGTTCTTCATAGAAATCCAAGATTTTCTATTAGTATTTTGATTAGGATCACCTTTTTTTGCTAGAATGAAGAATTTTTGTAACGACGGATCTTCTTCTTGCAATTTGATAAATGAGTCACGTGTAATAGTCAAGTGACTATTTTGTTCATTTACTTCATCATTATTAGTTAATGAAGTTTGAGGTGGATCCAGAGCATGTGCTCTTGTGACCACCGTATTGGTAGCTTCAATGTTTTGCTCTTCCCAAACAGCAATCTGCTGTGGGGTACATTCCCTAACTCCGTGAATACGACCAATAATAAGGTCCGCAATAGGGTTTGGAAGTAGACACGCGTGGACCTCTCCCGTGAAGAAAGGAGTAGCAATATGTATTATGGCAGTAGGATATTTTTCCAACGTGCCACCAAATGTGACACATTTGATGACCTTTCCTGTAGCACAGAATGGATCTACAAGAGATTGCCTAACCCCGACAGTAGTACATCCAGAATCAAACAACACCGAGACTGGATTACTATTTACAAGCCCCTTATGTAATATAAGAGAACCTCTCCCATCATGAGCAACATTAGCAGGAAGAGCGGGCAAAGGATGACCACAGCTTAGAGTACTAATGGTTTTGGGATCAAATAAAGTACTGCATTGGATACATTTATTTGCCCTACCAAAGTCAAAAGATGAGCATCCGATAGCATTATGGTCTTTATCATTATTAACCTGTTTATCTGCTCCCTGAGATTCTTGTTGAACAGAGTTTGTCTGTTGATATCTTTTTCTCTTCTGTTGCGATCTACCGCGACCATTATTGCCTCTGCAATTATCATTAAAGTCCCTACTGTAATTTTTATCCTGGTTTGAGTTCCAGTTTCCATAACTGTCATTACCATCTCTATACTGTTGAGAACCTCTATTATCTTGGTATTGAGGTCTCTGCAAAAAATATTTTCCTCTATACCGATTACCTTTATGAAAATTTCTAAAGTTACCGGGAATAGAATACCGTGTAATATTAGGTTGTCTCCAGTTCTGGGAAGAAGAATCTCCCTGAAATTGATTACCATGGTTCTGGGCATAATTACGGTTACTCTTTTTATTGAAATTTTGCTGGCTACCCTGAAATTTACGCATAAAATTCGGGCCATAAGGTGCTGCCGAAGCAACTGGCAGACCTTCTTTTACCTTAGTGTTGCTAATGGTTATGTGAGGATGTGCAGTAACATACTGGCTACAGTATTCTTCCATTTCTTTTATATTTTTAGGCTTACGCTCATGAAGAAAAGAAAGAAAAGCTTCATTAACAGAAGACATAACCTTGTCTCTAAGAAGTAAGTCCATGAGGGCTTCAAATGTACTTTCTGTCTTAGAAAGCTCAACCCACCGTAAAAAAGTAAGACGTATGCCTGAGATGAATTCTGAGAATTCAACTCCAGTTTCTGGTAACATGTTTTTAAATTTAAGACGATATCCGTCTTCGTTAAGTTGGTACTTCTTTAACAATGCCGCCCTGACAACCTCATAGTTGTTCTTGTCAGGCACATCTACCATACCCAACAAAGTCAAAGCATCACCTCTAAGTATCTTGGACAGATGATAAACATATAATGTTTTATCTATATTATGCACCTTACATGCACTTTCAAATCTATCTAGATAAAATGTTATATCATCAATTGAAGCATTGAATGCTGGTAAATTAAGCTTAAAATCAACAGCATTAGACTTATTAGCAGATGATACCTTATTGGCATCATTAGCATTACTAGATAACTTCAACTTTTCTAACTCCAAAGCTAAGAGTTTTTTCTTCATGTTCCATTTTTGCTTTTCTCTCATCAGACTCTCTTTGTAACCTTCTTTCCTCAGCCTCAGCCTGTAACTTTCTTTCCTCAGCCTCAGCCTGTTTTTCTAATCTTTTATTTTCAGCCTCTATTTCAAGTCTCTTATTTTCAGCTTCTTTTTCAAGTCTCTTATTTTCAGCTTCTTTTTCAAGTCTCTTATCCTGAGATTCTGCTTCTCTTTTTTGTTTTTCCATTTCCATTTGTAATCTCTTTTCATCTACCTGCATCTGCAGTTTTAAATTTTCAGCATCTATTCTCTTTTGTTCAGTTAGTTCTTTCATTTTCTTTTCCTCCGACTTCAATGCCTTGGCATATTGAACAGTCGCAAATTCTTCTAATTTATCACCTGTCTTCCCAAGGGCTTTACCCTGCTCAATAAAGTACTCAAATGTAGACATGATGTCTAAAATGTGAGAACAGAACCTGAAATAATTAATTATCTTATTTCAATCTTAATAGCAACAAGACTTAATAAAGTGCTTGTATAATTACTATGTTTACTCCAATCTCTGTGGGAAACAAGACTTGACACCAATTTGTATTATCAGTTGTACAATAATATCACAAGTCACCTCTTAATTATCAGTGCACTACCCAAATCAGTGCATAATCATCAGTTATTTATCATAACTGCACTACAATAGTGCATAAGGAAAAAAAACCACCAGCTAGTTATGATAAGTGCACTATAGATCAATAGTGCATGAGCATATATGTAACAATAGTGAAAGCTAACTATGCAAGAACTATGCAAACAATAACAAGACAATGTAAACAATAACAAAGGTCACCAACAATGTAAACAATAACAAAGATCAAAGTCGAATGTAAACAACAACAA
This sequence comes from Oreohelix idahoensis, assembly GCA_024509875.1. Taxonomy (NCBI): domain Eukaryota; kingdom Metazoa; phylum Mollusca; class Gastropoda; order Stylommatophora; family Oreohelicidae; genus Oreohelix; species Oreohelix idahoensis. Next base: position 96,397 of record JAMPIV010017733.1, on the reverse strand, counting down.
AGATCAAAGTCAATGTAAACAAAAACAAAGATCAGAGTCAATGTAAACAATAACAAAGATCAGAGTCAATGTAAACAATAACAAACAAATGACGCTACAGTGTATACACAAAAATATACTTAAAGAACTGAATAATAGAAAAGAGGAGACCTACAAATACAAACAATCGAAATCGAAACTAAAAAACAGAAAGAAAGAGAGAAAAAAAAAAAAAAAAAAAAAAAATATACAAAAAACGAAAATAAAGCACAACTCGTCACAACTAAACAGATATAGCAACGATTGTCGCTAGCAAATTTCACAATAGGAAATTCGCACAGTCCCTAACGAAAACGCTAACAGTAGAACCTCTGTGACGTGGTATCATCTACTGAAAGACACCGCCCAACCGAGAAAACCCGCAGAAATATAAACATATAAATACAAACCCAAATAACATATAACATATAAACATGTAAATAGTGTGAAAATGTGATAGACAGAAGGCTCAGTTAGAACATAAGAGCACAGTTCACAAACAAAACAGGCCACTTAACTTCTATGTATCCACAACGTCAGCACAGTTCAGAACAGGATGTGATCAGCATTCTTAGGACAATGATCCAACGTTGATCCATATCTGCTCTCGTAAACTGCCATGACGAAGGAAATGAGCTTCTAACAGGAAACAGCTTCTGACAGGAAACAGCTTCTGAACTTGACCTTCTGAATCTGCAACAGTAATTCTGAGACCGGAACAGTTGTTACGGCACTTGTCCTTCTTCTCAACAGATCAGGAAATCCATTCGCTCGGTACTTGTCCTTCTATTTGTAGACAAACTTCAATACCGCCGAGCAGCGCCGGGTAGTTTCAAAATATCAACAACTGTCAGTACTGCTGCGTCTTTCAAAAAAAATTTCATCAAAGGTGATGAATAGCAACTGCAATGTTGTCTTGTAGTCTGCTGATGATGTCTGGGTTTGTTGACCCCCTTGAGAGTTGGTACCAGAATAAACCAACTATTGGCCACCATGAATTGATAAGGGTGGAATTAGGATGCCGTCGAATTACCACCTCTATCGACACCAGGTATTACAATGCAAGATGTGGGTGTCTTATCTGGTTTAGATTGTTGCTGTGTGTGTGTTGCAGTAGAACAGTTCACAGGGTACACCACAGGCAACATGACGTGTAGAGTCATAAAAATGGTAACTTCGCTTTAGGTTTATACCATTTATTGCACGCCACAAAACAGTCATGAAACTTATGTTATTATCAGCATAGGTACAACGAATGCAGCATTCAAACTCATGTTAACTGACAGTCATGTAGAAGTCAATACTCAATAGTTGTATGGAAAACAAATATCATAGCGAAGCTTGATAAATAATGCATATAACTTCTGCAACCGTGGTCAGCTGCAGATCCTTAATGTTCATAGACAATAATAATTATCCCTTCCTGATGCTAGCAGATCAGATGTATACAATACGTCCGTTTACTGTCTGCACGTGAGTAGCATACATGGATTACAGGTCAGCTCGACCTTTATAACCTTCCTAAGTCTAACCATCTGACTTGGACGTGATCTCTGATATAACGAATCCTGGAACACAGACAATAGTCTTGTTGGTCTAGAGCGACCCATAGATATGTATAACTAGTTCAGGTATAAAGATACCGGTGACTTAATCCTAGTCAAAGTACCTCTCCATTTTGAATCACACAGGCGAGCAAAAAGGCGACAAAATGACGAACCTCTAGATGATAGCCTAAAGTTCGATACAAGAGGAATTACCTTATTTCGGAAAATCAACCATGAACATATGCCTCCAGGCAGGCTTGAATAATACGGGGAAATAGTCTAGTTAGCTAACTAACTCACAAAGACAATGTATTTCCCTCAGAGAATCACAAGACGCAGTCGCGTCCGCTCGCTAATCAGTCCATTTCTCAACTCCCCGACCTGGGCGGAACAACAAACGACAACCAAGTCGAGACATGCGCAGAGTGACAATCTCTGAGTCGCTGTTCACAATAAGACGATTCTAAGAACATTCGAGATAAAAGTCTTAAACAGTCGCGCCTTTTATGGACATGAACAGAAGCGTTAAGAAAGGTTTCAAACATCTACAACAGTTGACTGATACTACCAAATAAGGAGATATGGTCACGCTTCGTTCAAGACATTATAGACCGAACGTGTCTCTATACAAGAGGAGGTAAGCTCATAAAAAATAGCAGTATCGATATATCGGATTCTGTCCCTTTGACCATAAAATATATATAACATGCATTTCAGTCAAATAATGATCATACATACGAAAAACGATCATACAAAGACTTTGGAAAAAAGTAATTATTTGTGCGTAACACCTTCCACTCTCATTAATCTTGCATACTATATCCTTTCATTCCCACATGATGCTTTAAGCATTAATTTAAAGGCATGCAACATTATAAAGTTACCATAACATTTACAGTATGCAAGCATAATAATAAAAAAATGAGTAGGGTTTTTTTTGAAACAAACAAGCTAGTAAATGGGGGAAAAAAGTAATAATAAAATAAAATAAATAAAACAATAAATAAAAATAAATAAATTCTGTATACCGACACTCACTCATGCGGTCAATCCGTCTACAATTAATCTGTATTTTTGGTATGCGGGTACATTCTCACGACTCACATTTCTAAAGTACAGTATTATGTGGGTACATTCACACATACATTACATTATATAATAATATTTTAAAGTGAATATAATAATGATATTACATGAATATAAAACAAATTATTCACACACAAAAATGAGCGGAAGAGGAAAAGAAATGTTGACCTATGGATGAGATGTTGACAGGCAAATACTGTTTCTATGGGGGTAGATAATCAGTGTTGAGGAAGTGTTTGAAAAGTGCTTTGTTAAAAGAATATTGTGTAGGTAGGCTTTTTAGGTGGTGTGGAAGGCTGTTCCATAAGTAGGCACCAGAGTAGGCTAGAGGTCAGCTGTGAAGGCTCCTGAGATAAATGTAGCTGTGAATTTACAGAAGGCCCTTCTTGCTACCACTTACGACCTCACACATATCTTTTTTACTAATGAATGTGGCTACGTTAAAAATCTAGGGTACTGAAATGTAAGGTGTTGTATTAGTATATACAAACACACACACAGATATTTAATAAGTCTAATAATATTAATAAAATTTATAACACACTGAACTAACTCAAGCTGTTTAAAATTTTGATATTAAATTTTCTTTAAGTTTATTTGTTCTGAACTAAGGTTTATTTTGGTCAGAACATATGAAAGGTTTTGAAATTATGAATGAAATGCATGAATATATGGCATAATAAATGAAAGGTGTGTACATATGTATTTTACAAGACTAGTTAATAGTTCTACTGTTTATATATTTGTAATTTATCTGGGAGAACGATTAATGGATGTGCTAATGGGGTGGCTTCATCACTCCCAGTCTATGACTACCAAACATTGTCCATTTACTGATGGGAGGAATACAAGTTTATTTCCCAACATGGTATGTTCTAGTTGATGGGAATATAGTTGGTGTGTTAGTTAGAAAATAAGTTGGTGAATGTCCAGCAGGCCAGACGCTCACGTATCTTGACTGAGTAGTTCTGGTGCTGGAATCTGGTGGCCCCACCTCTCCGTGCTTGGGGGCAATATAGGCTGCTCTGCCAAAATACTAGACTGCACGGGTCCACACTTGTATTTTTCAACACAGCATTTGACACCACTTTGGTGCCAAATAAAAAAACTCACAGTTCAGAATTATGAATAGAGAACACAGTTATATGCTAGCAAAACTCAGCTGAGCTGCTGGCTCTAGTATGGCGTCCCTCTAAATATTGCAATTAGCTTTTGGGAATTACACCACTGAAGAATTACTGTGTCTACTACTGGACAATTTATGTTGAATGGCAAAAATGCGCGTCTGAGCGCCGATAATATGATTATCTGTGGCCAATCACCGCCTTTCCCCCTTTTCAAATTTCAAACCTCCTACCAAAAGTCAATTCAGTCATACCTCAGTCAAGTATGTATTTTTGTCTGTTGATCCGTCTGTCTCTACTTGCGTTTTTTACAAAAACACACTTGTTTATACATGCATTTCCTACACGAATCTGCCTCTAGAGTTATTTTTAGCCACAACTTTCCACTAATTCCCCCCTTACTTTCATTCCAACTAGATTTTAGCACTTGAGTCTCAAGGCCGCAATTTTTTGAAAATTAGTGATTTTTTTTTCAATGCAGTCGCTCGCTGATATGAACAACACAGTCTTTTGTCAATATCTTCATTATTATCTATTCGTCTGTATAAATGAAAGCATATTATTTCTCTGCTCAAGATGGGCCATCCGGCCAGCTAGGTTTTATATTCCTAACATTATTATTAAGAAAAAGTTACTTTTCAAGGTTAGTTGTTTTTTTGAAATATGTTCGAGCATCTTCTGTAATGCGTTTGCCGCTGAATTCAAATAAAAGGACTAAGTATCTTAAAAGGACAAAATATCGCAAAAGTGTCCAAGAAATGACTGTTGCGTATAATAGCTAAGGTCCCTTTTGTCCATTTCTTTACCTCGTGTCAACTTGGGGACGTGAATTTTTTTCCTTTCCCCACCAATTGCGTCTTTTTAGCCTTGCTAGTTTCAAGCACGTGTTCAGTCATATTTTTCTTTTTGATCTCCGTTCTCATCCCGTCTACATGGGTAAACGTTTTGCGTTCACGTCTAACAAGTTAATTTTCATGGCGGGTAGTGACCCGCGGCATGGGTGATCATGTCTTCTAGTAGCTTACGCATTATTTTTTATCCCTACATTTTATCTTTGGAGATATTTTAACGTTGTATCACGGTTAATTTTATCACACATAACTCATGGCCAGTCAACGTATTTGTTTATTATTTCCATGAATTGTGGTAAGCTAGAAATATTTGATATCTTTTAGATGAAAATTGAATGTGAATTGATAATTTATGTCTGTATGTGTGTGGTTCAGTAGCAAACATGAGGCAAAGCCTAGAAAATTGCTCCACCATGAACAAAACTTGTCGGAGAGGAGTATAACTATATGGAATTGCCAAATAGTACTATGACACCTATCTTATTAAATATAAGGAAATAATGCTGAAATTGCAGAGGCGTTGTAACCATTAGGGAGAGGAATACTGGTGAATGTTGTTACATGAGAAGCTACAGTTGGCCTACCGCGCTGAACTCAGTGTTTGTTATGTATTGTGCTCAGTGTGGAAATAGATTATAAATTAGTTCTGAAGTAGGAGGTACAACCTTCTTGTTTCAGGGACCGTGGTAATAACGTATTGAAGCAGCACCTGGTCTGAGTTTTGCTGAATCCAGAGGCTGGTAGCAGACTCCTTGGTCAATATATCGACCAGTGTGGTTTCTCAAGAACACGGTGAAGCAAGCGAGCAGTGGAGACTGTTTCCTGCCGTCCACACAGAAGTTAAGGTTCCGTGGCCAGAGCAGCTCAATCTTGTGTATACCCCCTCTAAAAGTGACTTTACCTAAAATCTAGAGGGACATTTATTTGTTTCAAATAAAAAGAAACTGTGAAACTTTCCAATATTAGTTCCACCAGAAACAAACATTTGAAGTCATGATGACAAACAACAACGTAGCTTGAAAAGCCAGTATTACCTCATAGTACTACAGCACAACTTACACACATATTGCAATAATAATATATGTCAATACAAAGATTCTATCTATACATTGTGTACATATAACTTGTGATTACATTTGATTGTGATTCCTGGTTCACTTTGTAGTTGAATCAGGATATCTAATATTTGAAGGAATTAATACATATATTTTTAAACTTTAACACTTGACTCATTTAAGATAGTCTTATAGAGTGTTCTATGTGTGTGAGTGTCACAGTGTTGTAAAGTATTGTGGATTAAATTAAATTGTTTATCTGTCTCTTGGTTGTTGTGAACATACACTTCATCATTATCATAACCCTAGACATTCAACGTAGTCATCACAATATTCCAGAATAGGTCTGACTGAGGTCTAAATGTGGTAGCAAGCAAGGTCACCTGTAATACACCACACTTATTAGATACAGATACCTTCACAGCTGATCTCAGTCAGTACACTAAGTCCCCTATAAATATTTATATCATCCCACCTTACCACATATATTGGGGTCTCGCTCCCGGGATATTGAACCCTCCCCTAGCATATATATTGGGAGTAATTCACTTCGGGAAATAATAAAAATTAAAAGGTATTCTTGGGGGGAAAAATAAGGTTGAGCTCTCAGTGCCTGTGGTTGTCCTTAGATAATTATTTATAGATAAAATTGTTTGGTTAAATATTGTATACATTTGCCTGTTAGAAAATGGCGGACCTAGCAAAATTTCGATCTGCTGCTGTGCAGGCTGCGAAAGAGTTGGGAATGGACGGGCAAGTTATGATTGCTTATGCCACTACTGAATGTGACAAATATATTGAACGTGAAGAAAGAAAATTTGAAGCTGAAAGAAGGTTAGAGGCTGAAAAAGAAATTAAGAGGTTGCAGATTGAGGCTGAGGCTAAGGCATTGGAGGCAGATAGGGAGATTAAAAGGCTCCAGTATGAAGAGAAGAAATTGGAGGCAGAAAGAGAAGAAAAGAGATTAGCTACTAAAAGAGAAGAAAAGAGATTAGCTACAGAAAGAGAAGAAAAGAGATTAGCTACAGAAAGAGAAGAAAAGAGATTAGCTGCAGAAAGGGAAGCCGAAGAAAGGAGACAAGCTACAGAAAGAGAAGAAAGGAGACAGGCTGCAGAAAGGGAAGCAGAAAAGGAGGAGAAGAGATTACAAAGGGAGCACGAGTTAAGATTAAGGGAGTTGGAATTTCAAGGCCATGCTCCTGAAAATGGTGCCAGTCCCTTTACCTCTGATGCCACTGCTAGTCAGGGAGCCTCAACCTCAGCTATGAATTTTCATTAAGATCATTTTGTTGAGAAAGAAGATGATATCGAGAGCTATCTAAATAGATATGAACTATTAGCTACCACGTATGGGTTAGAGAGAGAAAGGTGGAGCTTAAAGTTATCTCAAGGGCTTCGTAGTGCAGCTTATGAAGTTTTTGCCAAAATGAGCAGAGATGATCAAGAACATTATGACATGCTAAAGCAGGCTCTTTTGTTAAGATATGAAAAGAATGGTGAATTTTATAGGAAAAAAATTTAGGAATGCTAAACTACTGTCAGGTGAAACCTATCACCAGTTCTCTGCACGGTTAGAGACATACTTGGAGAAATGGACTTCTCTGGGGAAAACCCAAGATCTTAAGGAAATGATCCATATAGAACAATTAAGAGAGTCCATGGCTCCAGACCTGAGAAAGTTTCTCATGGAACAAGATGCAGAGAGGCTGGGTGAGTTACTAAATGTTGCTGAAAGGTATCAAGCAGCTCAAGCAGAGGTAACAAGTAATAAAAAGAAACAGGTAGATAATTTTAGGGCACCACAGAACTTTAATAAATTTGATCCTAGAGATCAGAACAAGGGTAAGCACCAGTTTGATAGGCCACGGTATGACAATAAAAATAAAACCCCACAATTCGATGAAAGGAAATTTGATGAAAGAAAATCTTTCAACCAAGGAAGGAGGTGGTGTAAAAATTGTAAGATGAAAAATCATGACACTGACCATTGTAGAAGGAAACCTCCTCATTGTGCTGCTATGACATCTGGAAAGAAGGGAAAAAAGGTCAAACCTGAGGAACTACAGGAACCATACCACCCCCCAGTGTGTGAAGATGTCATCTGTAATGGAGTCACCATGAGGTACTTATATGATACAGGTCTAGATTATGATTCCGTTGTGAGTTCTCACCTGGTGCAGGCAGATCAATACACCACAGAAACAGTGGAGATTCAAACTGCAAACAAAGATGTAGCTACCATGACACTTCCCGTCACCCGGATAAAGGTTAAAACGCGATATGTGGAACGAACGAACGAACGAAATCTTTATTTCATCAGGGTAAAGAAATAGGCATAATTGCCTTTTTACATTTCTGCCCTGCAATACAATTTACAGTGTGTTAAAAATTAAAATATTAACAACTTCAGATAGGATCAATTAATAATATCATCACAATCAGAAACTTAGCTCAGACAAGTACATTTACTCATAGTCATTCACGCACATAGAGAGAGAGAGAGAGAGAGAGAGAGAGAGAGAGAGAGAGAGAGAGAGAGAGAGAGAGAGACGTCAAGCTATAGAGCTACTTAATATAAAAAATTCAATTTAAAATAAAAATATTACAATGATAGTTAAATGCTCGTGGAAACGTTGAAATAACTGAAACAGAATTGTCGTTAAATGTGTGTACAAGATTTCATGACATGTGAATCATCTCATCTCATCTCAACCCATAACCCGTCATGGGTCGTAGGGGTGCCATGGTGGAAGCATCAGCAGACAGGGTCCTCCACTGCTCTCTATTCTCAGCAATGCGTACAAGTGTGGAGAAACCGTGTCCTGCCCATTCTTTGATGTTATCAGCCCAGGATTTTCTTTGCCTTCCTCTTCTCCGTTTACCTTCGACTGTTCCCTGGAGGATCGTTTTCGAAAGGGAGTCATGACGAGTTACATGCCCAAACCAGGCAAGCTTTCGACGTTTCACTATTGACAAAAGTGGTTCTTGATGGCCTGCATAGGTGTTTATCTTCTCTCTAACATAGACATTTGTTTTGTGCTCTTTATAGCAAATGCACAAAATTCTTCTGTAACATTTATGCTCGAAAGCCTGAATCCTTCGCTCCGTATCTGCAGTGAGTGTCCAGCCCTCACACCCATACAAGAGAATAGATAATACAAGTGATTTGTATAATTTGATCTTCACAGGAAAACTGATGTTACTTTTCCAGATCACATTCAACCTTGTCATGGCAGCTGAGGCCATCTCAAGTCTTGTCTTGATTTCTTTATTTGATCTTCCATCACTACATATAGTGGACCCGAGATATTTAAAGGTGTTAACTTCTTCTAACGTTTGCCCATTTAACGTAATGTTGGTCGGAACATGTTTCTTATGGCTATTCACCAATTTCTTGCTTTTTTCTATATTAATTTCCATCCCATATGTTCTTGTTACTTTCTCCAGTCTAGAGGTAAGGTCTTGAAGTTCTGATTCTGTTCCAGCTATCAGATCAATATTCAGCAAAACGTAGATTACAAAGAGGCCGGCCTCCAATCGATATGGTTGATTTATAATCGTAGAGAGCCTCCTGCATAATATGTTCTAGATAAATGTTAAAGAGCACTGGTGACAGGATACATCCCTGGCGAACTCCTACAGTTGTTTTGAAAAATTCTCCAATGTCATTGCTTGCAAAAACAGCACTGCTTGCGTCCTTGTATAGTGCTTCAATGATATCTATGATGTTGGTATCAAAATTGAATTTTCTCATTATTTGCCATAAACCTTCATGCCAGACTCGATCGAAGGCTTTTGTGAAATCGATGAAGTTATGGTATAAATCATGTTGATGCTGGAGATGTTTTTCGATCAAGAATCTAATATTGAAGATTTGTTCTGAGGTACTTCTTTTTGGTCTAAAGCCAGCCTGTTCCTCTGACAAGATTTCTTCTGATTTCTGTTTTATTCTGTTCAAAAGTATCCTTAACATCACCTTACTTGGATGACTAATAAGGCTGATGGTTCTGTAGTTCTTGCACATTTTTAGATTTCCTTTCTTTGGAAGCGGTATTACTAATGACTGCGTCCATTCTTTTGGCCATTTTTTTGTACTCCATATCTTCTGGCAAATTGTTGTCATGATTTTTACTATATCTGGTCCTCCATATTTCAAGAGCTCTGCTGGTATATTATCCACACCCGGTGACTTCCCTCCTTTCATCGAACATATAGCCTCTTCCACTTCTTCCCGCAGTATTGCTGCATTTCCGAGTTCTCTGTTTTCGCACTTAATGTTGTTTAATATGCCTAAGTCAGTGTCAAGTTTACAGTTATATAATTCTTTACAATATTCTGTCCACCTTCTCATTACAGCTGTTTTTTCATTGAGCAGAGCCCCATTGCTATCTTCTATGACAGTTACCCTGGGCTGTTGGGGTTTTGATAGTCTTCTTAATGTGTCAAAAACTGCCTTGCTGTTACCTTTTATTAGCCCCGTATTAATGGACTCACATTGATCAGCTACCCATTTTTCTTTGGCCTGTTTCATTTTCTTTCTAATATAACATGTGAATACAGATGTCTTTTGAATGTGGTGTAATTATCAGTTTTGACAGACTTGGGTAGAGAATTCCATGCTAAACCACCTGCATAACTAAAACAACTTCGGAAGAGGTCAGTTCGAGGTTTTGCAAGGTCCAAAAGTAGGTCGCCACGTATAAAATATGAGCAGTATTTATATCGAAAGAACTTTTGCAAGTATGAAGGCGTTCTGCCGTGTAATATTTGATGCACAAAAAGGAGATCTTGGAAAAAGAAGAATTTTTTAAGAGGAAGAACATTCAGCTGTGAAAATAGCTGAGCACTGGGAATGTTATCATTCAGGCAAACAAGTCGTAGCGCCCTTTTGTGTAGGGATTCTAGGCGTTTCAAAAATGACAAGCCACAGCGACTCCAGATATTTGAGCAATAAGAAAGGTGACTTTGAATATGTGCATAATAGAATATAAGTCTAGAGTGCGGACATAAAAAATGTTTGATTTTTGAGAGTTGAAACAATTTTTGTGAGATCTTGTTTGCGATGAAATAGACATGTGACTTCCAGCTTAGAGACTGGTCGATGACCACACCCAACAGGCTGTGGTCCGTAACTTGCTTAATACGTTCTCCATCTAGAGATAAAGATAACGTATTTGGTTGACAGTGCAGAATCTTTTGGCGGGTTGAGATAATCAAAGATTGAGTTTTGTTTTTATTAATGAACATACTATTAGTAGTGCACCAATCTTGTACAATGTCCAGGTGATGCTGTAAAAGAGACTGAACAGTGTTAATGTCTGTGCCAGCTACTGTTACTGTGGTATCATCAGCAAACATAAGACAATCGTCATGTGGCAATGACAAGGGCAGGTCATTGATGAAGATGCTGAAGAGTAAAGGTCCTAGTATCGAGCCCTGCGGGACACCCATTGTAGTGGTGTATGATTTAGAGAGCACATTATTGTATAAGACTCGTTGTGTTCTGTTTTCAAGGAATGATTTTATTAATGTGATCACTTGTGGATGAAATTTGTACACCGCAAGCTTTTGTATTAGCAACGAGTGGTCAATTGTATCAAATGCTTTGTAAAGGTCGATTAATAACACTCCATTTATTTTTTCGCAGTTGATATTAGAATGCTAGATTTCGGTAATCTTAGTCAACAAGGATTGACAAGAGTGTTTGGGTCGAAATCCAGATTGGTTTTCATGTATAAGATTGTAGCTGTTCAGTGAAGAAAGAATATGTTTATACATGTGTCGTTCAAGAGGTTTAGTTATGACTGATAGGAGGGAAATCGGCCGGTAGTTTGTGACGACATTACTATCACCTTTTTTAGGTACTGGTACCACTAAGCCTGTTTTCAGTCGTTGAGGAAACACTTTCTTTGTGAGGCACAGATTGTAAATGTAAGTGAGTGAGTTGCATACAACAGGCTCTGCAATCTGAAGTATCCTCGAAGATATTCCATCTTCACCGCACGATTTCTTCTGAGGTAATGATTTAATTAAAATAGAGACCTCCGAGACTGACAGTAAAGGTAATTCAGGAAGGTTGGGCTTCGTTTAACCTCGATTGAACGAAATCAGAAAGAGCAGTACAATTCAGTTGCTGATGATTTATCCCGGATGTTCGTGCGATGGACGAGAAGAACTGGCAAAATTCATCAGCATTAATGTTTGTAGCTTGCTGTCGGAGGTTATGCCGGCGTACATTTGTGAGAAGGTTAATAGCGCTCCAGATTTTAGATGAGCACCGGCCGTCGTCAATAATGGATCTGAGGTGCTGTCTTTTAGATTTCCTTAAAATGTACTGCGCTAAGTTTCTATATTTTCTATAGCTTGCATGGTCTCCAATCTTCTTGAAATAGTCTCGCTGTTGCCTAGTTTTCAGGTATTCCATTGTTATCCATGGAGGCATAATTCTTGACTTGACACGTTTCATACGCACAGGAGCATGTTTGTTAAGAACTGAAGTGAATGCTGACATCCATATTTCTAGGGCTTCAGTCGGGTCAGATACTCCATAGACATTATCAAAAGGTGTCTCTAAGAGATCAGACAAGAACTTGGAGCTATCAAAATTGTTGAATATTCGTACCTGTACAACCTGGTGCCAGAGTTTAGGAATTCGAACTCCCTTTTTGGTCCAGGTGCAACATATGGGATAGTGATCGCTTAGACCACATACGGGAACGCAGACTTCAATGACGTGAGCAGTGTTAGTAACATACAGATGATCTATGCAGGTTGATGACTTGTCTGTGACACGGGTTGGTAGCGATATCAACTGGTTCAGGTTGTACAGGGTATACAAATTATCCCAATTAACGTTTCGCTTCAAGGCATCAATATTGAAGTCTCCCATTATTAATAGTTCCAAAGAAGTTATCCAGACTTTGTCCATCATGTCCGAGAACTGATCTAGCCATTCCATTTTGGCATCCGGATTGCGGTATATAAAGCCAATTAATATAGAGGTAGTGTGTGGGAGTCGGACTTCCAGCCACATGCATTCAACTTCAGGACATTCAAGATCAACGCGTCTTATAGCATTGATGCTTGTGTGCACATAGGCAGCCACACCAGTTTCAAACCTAATTGATGGATCCCGACGGAAAATTTCATAATTTGCAATTTGCAGTTCTTGGTTAGAAATGTGTTCATTAAGTCTAGTTTCTGTTACACCAAAAATATGAAAGTATGCATTGTTATTATAGAGTATGGAAGTAATTTCAGCCAATTTACTCACATTGTAGAGATGACAAACATTCAAATGTCCCAACCTGAGTCCCTGACGATTTGGGTATTCCGTTGTGACTGTGGGAGCCATATTTTGTGAAATTGATGATCACTAAAATTTCATTGATAACAGGGTTGTTGAAAGTATAAATTTGGTAGATTAGGACGTGCAGGATGATGCATAGGGTAGAATGTGGTTGCGGGATATTCATGTGTTCTTGTTGTGGGATCGGAGTATGCTGACCAGTATGATCTCCCGGCAGAAGGTAAATAGTCCAAGAGTCTTCGTTGTAGTGGGAAATTAGGAAAGGTTGGGTACAGATGTTGATACATAGGAAGATGGTACAAATGCGGTGACGGGGGGTAGGCTTCTTGTGTCTGTGACATTGATGGTTGGAGTGTATCAGGACATGAAGATTGAGTTTGATGAGTTGCTTCGTTTGTAGACTTTTGAGGATAGAGTCTATCACATCGTTCCTGTTGAGTAAGTGCAGAAAACATAGGTGGTTGTTGCTGTAGGGAGACATCACAAGCTGTTCCCTGTACTTCGCGATTTATAAGAACAGGTGTGATTTGATGTTCCTGCTTATGAGATGATGTTGAGTGGGTGTTGTTAGAAGTAGTAAGTAATGGTGGAAAGTCAAGGTCATAATTACTATCCGAGAAGCAGGTTTTCACTGTTGATAGATGACTGGTTGGATTTTGAGATCCTGGTGTGTTGCCGACTCCTTTGAAGGTGCGTTCTGGGTACCTGATGTTTGTTGCCAGCTTGCTGATTCCTTCAGTAGATAAGGCAATATCACCGCTGTAAAGAAGTTTTTTAGGGGCTCATGATTTCGCAAGGAAGTACGAGGAGTGATCAATGAATTTATAGTTGTGTTTGACACAGTGCCTCTTAAGTGTAGAATTGTTGACATCAATGGATTTGCGGTAATGGGCTCTGACTGGAGGAATAATGGACGAGAAGTAGATTTTCGCATTAGGGAATAACGAATGGAAATTTGATGTGATTTGGTTTAGATCATCTTGGGACATTTCAATACCTTTGAGCGAGTCTGATAGACCTATATGAGTAGTTACTCTGGTGACAGTGGGATCAGACGGAAAACGTTTAAGGAGTGACACCAAGTCCTGAGTGGATGCCCAGTTCTTGAAGCGAACAGTGACCAAGTCCATATCGTTTGTTAACAATTTAGATTTTTGTAATTCCTTCACATTCTGGTCTCCGAAAATAAGGTGCTTCCTTTTATTCTGAATCCTTGTGTTGGAGCCTGTGATAGGTCGTGCCCGTTCTTCTGTTACCTGTGTGCTCTGATTACTGGATTTCTGATAATAGCACACGCTGTGAGTTATTCGTCTTGGCGGAGAGTGCCGATTTGAAATTGTTACAGGGATTCTACAAACATTATCTGCATTGTCTGTGATTAATTTCGGAGAATCCAGGACACTTTCTCGGCTGTGATGGAGTTTTAGTTGCGTAATGGTTTGCTGGGTTTCGTTGCTAGTGTTGTTCAGTTTTTGACACAGTTTGTCCGTTTTCTCTTGTGTTGTACAAAGCTCTTCCGTATACTGCTGGCTTTTTTCATAGCTACTTTTAAGTACCGTATGTTCTGCCTGAAGCTTCTCATACGACTGTCTGAGGCTGTTCAGCTCTGCTCTAAGTGAATCTATCTCAGACATAATATTTGTAAATAAATCATGATGAAATGCTACTTGTAAGGGTTGTGGTGATGTTGGTACTGGATCGCTAACAACAAATTCAGTGAGTGAATGGTGATCCGCCTCTGTGATTCCATATTCTGTTTCTGCTGTAACTGGTGTTTTCAGTTCAGTTTGAGATAAAGTGTCGCATTCATTAATACATGGCATATATAGTTTTACATTTTTGTCAACGGGTGTCTGACATCGCGAAGATTTGTCTGGTAAGTTGGGAAGAGCTAAGTTGGGTGAGATGGCCTGTCGACTGACTCCAGCAGTGGTTGCAGTTATCCATAATTTGTTTAAATCTTTCTGTATCCAATTTTTCACCGCAGTCTCTGAACCCTGAATCATGATTTTGTTAGAAGTGTTGTAAAAATGGAGGAAAACATCTTCAGTGGAAATAACATCTTCCACGTATGCACCGCTAGCATCTGTTCTTGATTCAATATGTACATTCGATTCATAGTACATCTTTGAAAGACTTTTCAGTGCCTCATACTCAAGCAATGTGGAGAAATTTAGTATGGCACACTGTTTGTTGTTTTTATAAGTTATATCCAATAAAGGCGTGTACAGGGTGTTATCTTTAGTGATGTTGGTCTTTTTCTTCACCGCTCTTGTCACGTTTAATGTGTAATTTTTTTGTTTTTTGGTTTTAGGACGAATAGTGGTGACCGAGCTCACGTGTGCCATTGTTCCTGATAATTAGCTATAATAACACTGAAGCGAGTTGTAAGAAATCAAGTAAATTGCCTTCTGAAAGCCAATTTGGTCCCCTGTTTGTTACCTTCGACATCTTGCTGGTTTTTAAGTGACGGAAGTTGCGTTAATCACTTTTATTTCACGTCACCATATTCAGCACAAAAATAGCCAAGATGGCTGATGGGATCGCTGAAATGATTTGAGAATATAAAAGTCCTCGCTCGAAGCAAATACACACAAGGTATCTATATATTCAGGTTGAAAGAGTCAATTTCTTCAAACATAAAGATGTTGGCACGAACTGTGCAAATTATATAAACGAAAACATCAAATTACTTTATGGAATCTAACGCTCGAAAAAACAATGTCCGACATATTGGACAGGAACCGGAAGATAGATGAGATCATAAAAGCAGCAGTGATAAATGAGCCAATCTACCCTCTGATATTGGGGTGTAGATATGTCTTCTTGGGGAATCCCAAGAGACCTGTGATATTGGCAACGGTGCAGACCAGATCACAGTCCAAAAAGGAGGAGGAAAATCCAATAAATACTCATCCAGATGAGATGAGGAAGGCACAGGCGGAGGACAAAACACTCAAGCCGTGTTTCAAGAAGTTGCCCAAATCTCATACACCTCCAGGCAAGGGAGAATTTTATATGAAGAACAAGCTGATTTATAGGAAGGCTGGATCTGAATCCAATGGTCACGGACAGCTGGTCCTTCTCACTTCATATAGGACTAAAGTGTTGGAACTAGGGCATGCGATTCCCTTCAGTGGTCATATGGGGATCAGCGCAACAGGACAGCGTATAGCTTGTCACTATTTCTGGCCAGGGATAACTGAAGATATCAAACGATATGTAAAATCCTGTCCAGAGTGCCAACGAGTAGCACCTAAGCATTGGACTGCACCAGCAACTCTGGGGGAAATGCCCATAGTGGGAACACCCTTTGAGAGAGTTGCCGTGGATCTTGTGGGACCTCTCACCCGAACCAAGAGAAGGAACAGCTACATTCTGACTCTGGTGGACACTTGTTCTATGTGGGGAGAGGCGGTAGCCCTGCCATCGATTGACTCTAAACATGTGGCAGAGGCATTACTCACAATTTTCACAAGGTTAGGCTTTCCCAATCAAATCTTGACTGATAATGGCTCTCAGTTCAAGGGGAAACTAACAGAAGAAGTTTTCAGGATCTTCCAGGCCAAACACTTCCATTGTAGTGTGTACCATCCCCAAGGGAACGGCCAAGCGGAAAGATTTAATGACACATTGATGTCAATCCTGAGAAAGTTGGCACACGAAAAACCAGATACATGGGACCAGTACCTTCACGCCGCCCTCTTTGCTTATCGGGAGGTACCCCATAGTTCAACCGGTATGACCCCGGCAACATTATTATTTGGAAGGCCAATAGAAAGTCCACTCGAAGCGTTGCTAAGAACGTGGACTGATGAAAAGGCAGAGGAAAACATTACATCCTCAAACCAATATGTGAATGAGCTGACCACTCGTTTAAAAACTGGCTGGAAACTTGCCAATGAAAATTTGAGACAAGCCCGAAAAAAACATGCTGCCTATTACAACAGGAAAGCTAAAGACAGAGATTTGGCTGTGGGAGAGAAGGTACTGCTTCTTCTACCCGGTAGTCAGAATAAGTTACAAATTGGATGGCAAGGTCCATATACAGTTCTAGAGAAGGTGTCTAGAACCAATTATAAGATAGATAAGAAGGGGAAAGAAAAAATCTATCATGTGAATCTCCTGAAGAAATATTTGGAAAGAGAAAATCAGGAAGAGACACACTTGTTGACCTTGTCCATTGCAATGGAGATGAAAAAGGAACCACTTTCATCATTTGAATATCCATTACATCCCTGTGAGACAGCGGCACAAGTGAAAATCAGTACACACTTAACGAAAGATCAGAAGAAGAGAGTGCAACAGGTTTTAGATGATCATACCGAGGTGTTAACAGACCGACCGGGGCATACAAACCCATTGGAATATGATATGAAACTGATAGACCCCACACCTGTCTGTATGAAACCATATTCGATTCCGTTTGCTAAGGAGAAAGCTTTGAAGGAAGAGATAGACTCTGTATAGATTACAGGAGACTGAATGCTATTACAGAAGGACAGGTGGATCCATTGCCGGATACAAATCAGCTGTTTGCCAGGCTAAATAAAGCTAAATATTTCTCAAAAGTGGATCTGAGCAAAGGGTACTATCAGATTCCAGTAAAGCCTGAGGTTAGACCATACCTAGCTTTTAGTACCTCAGAGGGACACTATGAGTTTAACAGATTGCCATTTGGATTGAAGAATGCGCCTAGTGTCTTCTCTAGAATGATGAGAAAATTGTTGAATCCTCTGAATAATCCATGCATCACAAATTTCATGGATGATATCCTTATAGCAACAGAAACATTTGAGGAACACATTGACTCTCTGAACATGCTGTTTAATCGACTTAGAGAAGCGAATTTAACAGCCCGACCAACCAAATGTTGCGTTGGATGTAAAGAATTAGAATTCTTGGGACACACAGTCCATCAGGGAAACATGACCCCTGACCCCAAGAATTTAGAGAAACTAAAGAAAGCCCCGAGACCACAAACCAAGAAAGACGTGAGATCCTTTGTCTCATTGTGTGGTTTCTACCAAAAGTATATCAAAAACTTTAATTCCATATGTGCACCGTTAACTGATTTGACACGTAAAGGAAATCCAGATCGAATTACATGGACAGCACAATGTGAATTGGCCTACCAGGAATTGAAGGAAAAGCTCACTAGCAAACCTATTTTGAAATTACCTGACTTATGTCAAGAATTTATTGTGAGAACGGATGCAAGTAATATCGGGTTGGGCGCGACCCTGTTACAGAAATCAGATGCACTGGATGGGGAATTAACCCCAGTGGCATATGCTAGTAGAAAGTTGAATAAAGCTGAAACCAATTACTCAACTAGTGAAAAAGAATGTCTTGCAGTAATATGGGCGATAAAGAAATTCAACATTTATCTGAATGGGAAGGCATTCACGTTGCAAACGGATCACAAAACCTTGTCGTTTCTAGCGCAGGCTAGGCATGAAAATTCAAGGTTACTCAGATGGTCCTTACTTTTGCAGCCATTCCAGTTCAGCATAGAGTATATTTCTGGAAAAACTAACATGTGAGCTGATTTTCTAAGCCGCCATCCGTGTGATGAAAATCACCGTAAGCCCCAGGAATAATATTAAATTTCTCTATGTGTATATAGAATTATAGACTGACATATAACGTCTGTTTTAAGTGGGGAGAATTTGTCGTGAAACATTCTACATCCACATATCTAAATTAAAAAGTAAATGTAAAGCCTAACGAATTAATTCAATACAAGGAAAGAAGAATGGTAAAGAACAGTGCTGTCACAATGACTGAACCCGAAATCCCCCTTTTTCTACATCGTCTGCATAATTGTAACGCTTTCACGTTTGATAGTAAAGCCTACAGCAGCATACACGCGTTTCTAAAACTAAAACGTGTACTGTATTTCTTAGAAAACCTTGAGATAGACACACTGCGTAATGACCTAGATTAATATTCCATTAATTTCATTTTATACACTGCGTAATGAAAAGACAGACGGACTTAGAAGAGAGAGATAGAGAGATGAACGGAGGAACACAGGCAATACTACCACAGTCTCGCGATTAATAGTAACGCAAATCCCAAGCGTAAGGCATGAAGCACTAACTTTTTTTCAAATAAACAGTGACAACAAAACACTACCAATACACGGTTAGGTTTTAAAAAATCATGTTTAATGCTTATTAGGAAACATGACATTCTACTGATTTATGTCTAAGCTCCTGACATTAGCCTGACAGTACAGAAGACACCCCATCGTATCGAAGTGAACGAGTGATAGAAGAAAATACATATTTTTAACGCAGCCACTTAGCTCCATTAAATTTATATATTTGTGTTCCTTAGGACTTGCTGACAAAGAATATGTTATGTGTTACGCAAATAGTCTAGGATATAACAAATTATAGCCAAAATAAAATAGTGAGGTTGTCAGACAGCACCCGATCATATTTGCTCAGTGGCATGTTTAAAAACCACTATTTTAAGGGAAATAGGCCCACAAGTTAAATCCGATTTGATTGGCTAGAAGAATATGTAAGGCTAAACATGATTAGTCGATTGCAAATACTATTTTTGGTTGTTACGGGAAACGGTAGGAAGGGTACTTTTTTCAAATACTTTTATAAACATGGTCTTATTGGCTAGACCATGTAATATAGTCAATTAGGAGCGTCGGTTCAGTGCCACTTATTGAAATTAAACTGTGTAGAAGCATGTGCGTTGAGATCCAATGCATATTTTTCTAATGAAAGCCTGGGACAGAGGCAGATCGGAATTGTGCCATAACGCATCGCCAGTCAACGTATTTTTTATTATTTCCATGAATTGTGGTAAGCTAGAAATATTTGATATCTTTTAGATGAAAATTGAATGTGAATTGATAATTTATGTCTGTATGTGTGTGGTTCAGTAGCAAACATGAGGCAAAGCCTAGAAAATTGCTCCACCATGAACAAAACTTGTCGGAGAGGAGTATAACTATATGGAATTGCCAAATAGTACTATGACACCTATCTTATTAAATATAAGGAAATAATGCTGAAATTGCAGAACCGTTGTAACCATTAGGGAGAGGAATACTGGTGAATGTTGTTACATGAGAAGCTACAGTTGGCCTACCGCGCTGAACTCAGTGTTTGTTATGTATTGTGCTCAGTGTGGAAATAGATTATAAATTAGTTCTGAAGTAGGAGGTACAACCTTCTTGTTTCAGGGACCGTGGTAATAACGTATTGAAGCAGCACCTGGTCTGAGTTTTGCTGAATCCAGAGGCTGGTAGCAGACTCCTTGGTCAATATATCGACCAGTGTGGTTTCTCAAGAACACGGTGAAGCAAGCGAGCAGTGGAGACTGTTTCCTGCCGTCCACACAGAAGTTAAGGTTCCGTGGCCAGAGCAGCTCAATCTTGTGTATACCCCCTCTAAAAGTGACTTTACCTAAAATCTAGAGGGACATTTATTTGTTTCAAATAAAAAGAAACTGTGAAACTTTCCAATATTAGTTCCACCAGAAACAAACATTTGAAGTCATGATGACAAACAACAACGTAGCTTGAAAAGCCAGTATTACCTCATAGTACTACAGCACAACTTACACACATATTGCAATAATAATATATGTCAATACAAAGATTCTATCTATAAATTGTGTACATATAACTTGTGATTACATTTGATTGTGATTCCTGGTTCACTTTGTAGTTGAATCAGGATATCTAATATTTGAAGGAATTAATACATATATTTTTAAACTTTAACACTTGACTCATTTAAGATAGTCTTATAGAGTGTTCTATGTGTGTGAGTGTCACAGTGTTGTAAAGTATTGTGGATTAAATTAAATTGTTTATCTGTCTCTTGGTAGTTGTGAACATACACTTCATCATTATCATAACCCTAGACATTCAACGTAGTCATCACAATATTCCAGAATAGGTCTGACTGAGGTCTAAATGTGGTAGCAAGCAAGGTCATCTGTAATACACCACACTTATTAGATACAGATACCTTCACAGCTGATCTCAGTCAGTACACTAAGTCCCCTATAAATATTTATATCATCCCACCTTACCACACATTCGAGTCTAATAACATCATATATTTTTTTTAAATGAACAGCTAAACAAAACGCTGTTTCAATGGGATAACCACCATAATCTCTTATACATCCCATACTTTAACAATTAATTCCCTTTTCTAGTTTTGGACTTAGCAGTTTACACCACACCCAGGGGAAAAAAAATGATAACATCATTTTTTTGAAAAAATTTACATCAGCCAAAAATAAGTGGGTGATAAAACTCTAATATCTGCATATAAGAATCAACCTGTTAAGTCCTAATAATATATCATCCAAAAAAGAAATATATATCTCAAGTGTAAAGTAACAACAGAGGTATACGAAATAATCGGCTAAGTATCCAAATATGATCGATTATTAGACAAAGTTAAGTATAATCATTATATATCGAGCAGAAAATAATGAACAGAAAGTGAAACAACAAGAACAAGCAAAAGAAGAACGATCCGTACTGAAGGAAAGTATGAGATTAAAATCTGAGAAAAATCAACAATACCTCATGATAACAGTTCGTTACATGAAAATTAAATACAACAATTATCATAGCTATATTATATGAAGTCATATAATTAACTTAACCATATGAACACACACACACACAAAAATGAAAGTATAAGTGTCAAAAGAAGAAAAAGTATACAATCAACATCAAGTGAAACGCAGATGAAACAAGGAAGCGTACACAAGATGAGTCCATACCGAAAAGTCAATAGAGGAAACGGTATGTAATAAAGAACAATGAACAAAGATATGTATGTAGAGAAAGATGGCAGTAATGCATCCTAATTACCAGCTAATCAACAATGTATTAACTAAATAAATACAATCATAACATCAGAATAACCATCTTTCAAATGTACCACCACTAATACACTTAATTACCCCCTAGCGCACAGTCAAGCGCAGGGCACAAAAGTATATTAATGTCAGAAAAAATATTTTCCAAAAAGTATAATACAAAAATATTTCGTAACGCTAAGTTACATAAAAATAGTATTTTTAATTTCTAAGTAATCTAAACCTATACTTAATAGATCAAAATTAAAAACCATGTTAGGAAAATGTATGACATCTAAGAAAGAAAATTCCTATCCTAAAGTAGACGCACAATAAACATATAACTAATTCGACACTGACAAGACAAATGGGAAAATGCACCACGTTACCTGCATACCAATCTCGTAAATGCATAAAACAATATTATGTATCTCGACTAAGTGCTTTAACCAACCTTAGGATTCTTCAACTGAACAACTGTATCAGCTATCGCTGTTAATTGTACATATTAAGTTTAATTTAACTTTTAAGTTGCTTCAGGTTATCAATCACGTTTGGCTCAGATAATACTTTCCTCAATCTGATATGCGATATACTATAAAGAAATCCACAATCTATTGCTACTATGAGATATAAAAATCCTATAAATCTTCAATAGTATATTTATCCAAATAATATACTGGGAAAATGTTAGATGCCTAAATGGCAGGAAAATCAAATTATATATAT
Organism: Oreohelix idahoensis; assembly: GCA_024509875.1. Lineage (NCBI taxonomy): Eukaryota > Metazoa > Mollusca > Gastropoda > Stylommatophora > Oreohelicidae > Oreohelix > Oreohelix idahoensis. The sequence continues at coordinate 73,822 of JAMPIV010017733.1, read as the reverse complement.
AAAAAAATAAAATTAAAAAAAAATCAGAAACCATCGTGTATTCACAGCTGCAGAAGCACATCAATATCTGATGTACTAGCTATCACGACTCCAGATTTCACAACGGAGCGTAAAAGTCAATCATAATGTGGATTAAGTGGAATAATCTTCCGACCGGTGTGTGAAGATGCCATAGTCATATAAACAATAACATGTTGTTGTAGAAATGTATAAATATAATAACGCATCATACTATACAATACCATCTATTTATTATTCTAAAAAAAATATAACACTACACCCGCAGTGTAGAAATTTAGTGAAGAATAATCCATAAACTTGAAATGGTGACATCGTATACAATGGGATCTACATGCTGTCTGGCTTCACTTCATTAATCATACAGGCGCAAGGCAGCATACATACTTCACATCTAATGCGACACATGAGCACTGACGTTTACTCCAAAGCCGACGCTGTGAGAAAAATACAAATAAAAAATTCTATTTTAATGAACGGTAAATTATAACGAGGCAACACGGAAAGTTACTTATACATTTACCATCACCAGTGGTTGTGAGAATCTCCGGCCCCTTCATGGCTATCAATAAACCTTCCTTCCTTGCTAGTAACCAACACAGAATGCTCGGGGAGAAGCTGACCGCAAGCCAAGGGCGTTGTCGCTGTAAGCTGAAATAAAGTTTTACACTCCATGCAACGAGAACAAGTAGTAGTATCAGAAAGACTATTACCCTTATTATTACCTTTATTATTAATAAACTTAGGCTTTTGTTGGGCACAATTAGCATTCGATCTATTATTATAATTGGGAGCATTATTATTTGCTCTATCGAAAGTACTATACTGATTTGAATCACAGTTAGCGTAATTTTGATTACACTGGCTAACAAAAAAAAAATTTTTTTTTCTTTCTCTAACATTTCTATGTTTTTCTGGTCAATTTTAATGCGCTGTTTTTAAATCTGCAAACCGTTTTTCTCTATCAGGTCGGGATCTCTAGAAATACGCAATTGAAGTTTTTTAACAACGCATACAGTATTACAACATCATTTGTACAAGAAGTATAACAGTTATGTAGGCTTGAATTTCTTTGCAGTCGACTTTCGTCGGTGAATGGCATGTGGTACATCGCGATGAAGCATCCAACAATAGTCGGCAAGCATGGTCACACTCCACCGTCCTTGATAACGTGACTCCATTACGGCGATATCTTGATGGAATCGTTCTCCATGTTCATCGCTGACTTCGCCAAGGTTGTCAGGGAAAAAAGTCAAGATGCGAATCGAGCAAATGGATTTTGAGGGACATGTTACAGCCCATAATTCTGTATGCATCTATGCACTGCTTAACAATATGCACATAGTCGACAGATTTGTGATTTCCCAGAAAGCTATCGACGATCGATTTGAATGCCATCCATGCGCGAAGTTCACTACCATGTAACAAGTTCTCGAATTGTTTGTCTGCAATAACTTTCCTAATCTGAGGTCCTACAAAGATACCTTCCTTTATCTTTGCATCGCTAATTTGCGGAAACTTTTCTCGAAGATAAGTGAAAGCTTTGCTCGTTTTATCTAACGCTTTAACGAAATTCTTCATGAGCCCCAACTTTATATGTAACGGTGGTAAAATGATGCTGTCTTTGTTAACTAATGGCTCGTGTATTACATTTTTATGCCCGAGCTGCATACGATCCCTGATAGGCCACACCTTTCTTGCATAATGTTCCCGTCTGTTGCGGCTGTCCCATTCACATAGGAAGCAACAAAATTTAGTATACCCAGTCTGCATGCCCGTGAGAATTGCAATGACCTTTAGGTCTCCACAAATCCGCCATTGGTAGTCATTGTACTTTATTTTTGCCAAAAGTATAGCCATATTGTCATAAGTTTCTTTCATATGAACAGAGTAGGCGACTGGAATTGATGAAAATAAATTTCCATTATGCAATAACACGGCTTTTAGACTAGTCTTGGAAGAGTCGATGAAAAGTCGCCATTCGTTTACTATGTGCTCATGACCGAGGTGACCATTAGACCGTTTACATCTTTGCAATAGCAAATGTCATCATCCATCTCAAAGTATTGAACAAGTTCTCTGTGTCTATGACGAAATTTAGATATCGGAGTATTGGGCGCTAAAAGATTCCATTCTTTGAGTCACGAACCGAGTAATTCCGCTTGTCCTTTGGTGAGAACGAGATCAATTATTAGATCTGAAAGTTCTGAATGGTTAATTAAGTGAACACCATCATTCACCGGTATATAATCCGAGTCAGAATTAGTTTCTAAAGCAGGTAAACTATCACTTTCTGAAGGTTCGTTCACGTCCAACGGATATTGTTCTGGTGGAACTGGGATCGGACGAGTGATTGGATCATGAGGCACTGGTTTCGAAACCGATTCAATATTTGGATAAACCACAGACTTTCTAGTTTTAAAAGTGAAACCATAGATATTTGTCAAGCAGAAGTAACAATCAGTAGCGTGATTTGTCGGTTCACGCCATATTACTGGCACTCCAAAAGGCATCGACTTATGCTTCGGCGATTTTCGTAACCAACCTGCCAATGTATTTGCACAAGTCGAACAAACTGCATTTGGCATCCAAGATTTATTTGCATCATCAACTTTCGAATCGAAATAAAGTTCATATGCTTTCTTTAGCAATGCTGTAAAGTTTTTCTGGTGAACACGATCGGTAAAATATCCGCACACGTAACAGAACAGATCGCCAAATTTCTACAACTTCTAGAAGCCATATTTCACTCAGAATTATTTCAAAATACAGTAACTATTTGAAATATAACGTAGCATATGTCATGCATCTTTTAGCAGTATAAAAAGTAGAATTATTTTGCATTTTATTAATTTTTAAAAAGTTATATAGTAAAAATGAAACGGAGCAAATAACGGTTTCCCAAAAATATATTTATTCACAAATATCTTAAGAACCTGACGTGATAGAGATAAACGGATTTCAAATTTGAAATCAGCGCAAGAAACTGACCTAAGAACACTTATTCTTATATAAGAAAGAAAAATGTTGTTTGTCAGTGTTATTATTCACTCTTTGTTTGGGACCACTGTTGTTATGCTTATCATCTCTCTTTTGATAAAAATATCTGTTAGCTTGTCTCTGATTTCTTGTAGAAGAAGAATTACCATTAGATAAACTCCCTTGGTAACGTTTAACATCTGAGTTATCTCTCCTGTTAAAATTGTTTCTATTCTTTTCTGTGGCAATAAGCTTAACACCTTGATTAGCAATAGGGATAATAGAATCCCCATGGTTATCAACACAATAGGTTTCTCTTTTGAAACAAGTATCAATAGCTTTGTCTCCTATTACCAATTTATCAGAATTTCCAAAAGTAGATACACTGTTGGTTTTATACAAACTCTTTTCGTGATGTAAAGTACTGACTTTTGTAATAGGGTTATCCTTGTTAGCTTGACGCCAAGAAAAAGTAATATTAGCAGCATCACTAGCGTTACGTGGGAAGTTATATTTTCCACGCAGGGATTTATGTCCACCTTGTGTGACCTTAGTATTGTCATCAACTGTATATTGCTGTCTTTTATTCTTATTGACTTGTTGATAATCAATTTTATGTCTTATATTGTCAACATTGACCGAAGACAGGGTTTTGTAACCTGAAATAACATCAACTAAACCATCCAATCTTTTTCTCAACTCACTGATCTCAACATCCCTAAGTGAAATCTGTTAACTTTGTTTGTTATCCAAGCTGTCATATGCCAAATCTTTACAGCTTTCCTTCGCTAGTAATTTCTCAATCTTAGCTAATTTATCTTTCTCCATTGTTAATTCTTCCAATCTCTTCTTCTCTTCTTTTTGTGCTTCATTGGCTGCTGAAGCTGGTGCAACTGTATCGGCGACAGCAGCAAATCTTAATGGGTCCTTTAAGAACTCCTTGGTCCTTTCTGCTTCCTTGAATGTGTAGTCCGTTTCAACAGCAATAGCCAACAGGCGTTTGAACCCGTTGCTCAATGAATGTGGGGCAGAGGAGGCTGTTGGGTAGCCACTACACTTTTCCCTATTTGCTGTTAACTGTGTTAACTCCTTATGAAGCGCCTCGGTCTTACTATTCTGGCTATTCCGAATCTCATTAACCTTCTCGGAAGATGCCAAATACTTTTTTCTAAGTGGACAACCGACAATCGCATTGTCCCCCAATAAATCAGTACGTGTTTCCTTACACGAGTTTTCACATCTCTTGGCTTTAGCTTTTAATTTCTCACGCCTTTCTTTATTTTGTTGGATCTCCTGCATAAGCTTTTCCACCTCAACATGCTTATCTTTCATCTGAGCTTCTAACCTCGTAATCTTGCTTAAAGCAAAATTCAATGCAGTTTGTGCACTAGAAAGTTCTAAGTTTGATTTATGTAAGTCACTTTTAAGTCTAGACACCATCTCTTGTACTTCTCTTTCCTTAGCAACACTTTCTAAGAACTTTTCCCTTTCATGTAGTGCAATCTGCTTATGAACTCTCATTTGCTCCTCCTCTTCTAATTCCTTTTTCCTATCATCGGGCACGATGTTTCGAATTATATTCTGCATACTCTCCAACACATGATCGTGTATATGACCTTAGTATACCTATATAAAAGCCCACGAAGGTAATACAGCAAATCTGCCACGTTCTTAGCCATCATTAAGTGAGGAACGTGATGAAAATTATCTTCTGCAAAATACTTTAGGGACTTTGACACATCAAACAAAAAACTGTTCACCACAAAATGTTCCAGTTGTGGACCTTGCAATCTCTCATAACGTCTACCTAATTCTCTTATATGTTGCAATATAGGGCTCATATCCTCCGGATCTACATCACACTCAAAATACGTATCAAAATACATAGTGACTTATTCACTCAGTTCACTATATGTATCAACCACTTATAATTATCATAAGTTTATGTCCCCTTGACGTTTGGACAATTACCTTGCAGCTCGAAAGCCAAATATCCTCTCAAGTAATTAAAATTAATAGTTAAGCACTGTGCAACATCAGTTCTTGTGTATAGAACTTTTATCAATTCACATCAATATGAGAAATACATTTATCTGAATATGAGGTATGTCAATATCATGTCACATAGCCATAAACACTTATGCATTAAATCATATAATAAATCATAAATAATTGACGTACCATATAAACAATAGGAACAACAATTACTAAGACAAGATATTAGAGGACAAATGAAAACGTTCGCAGAAGTCAACTGAACAATACAGCGGAACTGAAGCAAATAATGTTACATAGCATGTAATGATAACCGCGAATATTTACGAGACAACAAACAACACAGTATATAAACAAAATATGTATAAAAAATGAAAGATAGGGAAGAGAGAAAGAAACACACAAACAAATTAATCAAAAACTAAGGAACAAAGAAAAAATATACAACAATAACAACAATAAAACGATACATCACATCTAAACACCTACTTGTCCCAAGAGACAACTAGCGACCTAGCCTACGGCAATAATCGCTTAAATGATCTAAACTAACTCCTACAGAACACTTATGAAGCCCTGGGTAAACTGGGATGATACCTCCATAAGTCTACATGAAACATAAAATGTTCAATATAAAACACTTAATAGGACAAATAATGCACAATATCGGAAGGTTTTTTGACAGACATAAAGCGGTACAGTTTTCACAATATAAACCACTTATCTTGATAACTGACAACCATCCCGTTCTTTCTGCCCACAAAACGATAGGTATCCAACAGTCCGATGATGAAAACAATACCCCGCAGAAAGTCACTGGAGCTTGACACCTCTCACTTCAGGTACTCGACACAGAATGGTATGTGCTCGTACACCGCACTGAAAAATGCAACTGGGAAACTGTCAAATCGTGTACTTGAGGCACACGTGTCGAATATCCGTACGTGTGAACTTGAGCTCCCTCTGTAGATGTATGGGTACACAGTCTAACGATCTTATTGACAATCCATATGAAAGGAGGTACCTGGTATATTGTACTTTTATATTACAGGATAAACTTCTGTAATCGTCCCTTTACATGCCAGCATAAATACTGTCAAAGTCGTTCCTGAAGATTTCAATGCGAAAAGCAGAACTGGCAACGCTGCACATCTACTGTATAATGCCAATGTTGTGTGGGTAATATCCCGTTAAATGAACTAATCCATCATGTATGCTATGGTATAGTTGTAGATGGAGATTAATAAGCCACGCTGGTCATCAGGTATGTTAACGTTCTAGTACGAAGATATCACCTTCCTGTCTGAAAACCACCACTGATAAATGCAGTGGTTGCAACTAACTCCCATCACGATCTGATGAAGACGTTATAATGTCCTGGAAATGATTCATTATTATCAGTTCAATTGCAGACAACGTTGTTGCTTAATCATCACTATCATCACTATTACAAAGGATGTTGATGCCATCACTGATAATGTTTACTGTTTTTTTTTAACATCGCCATTTAGCTGTCCAATGTCTGGTAGCAAGAGGCAACCAATGTTAAATGTCAATATCTTACTTGGGCACGCCCACACAGGGCTATTAACGCGAATATCCTAGGTGCGAGATCCCGTTAAGTCTGAAAACCACCAAATGTTATATGCTGTTATTTGGGTTATCTTGTCACCTTCCAACTGCAGTCTCTCCTTGTGAACGATACGCCACACAGGCTATTATAATTACAATGAGTACCGCTGGTGTTCTGTCACTGTGTGTAGAATGTTTGAGATGGGTGTGTGTAGGTACAGTTACTCACATCACCGTAACACACGTAGGAGTCATCGAATATTGAAAGACTAGTGACTTTTTTTTGTACACTTTAATAACGTCACAACACGGTCACGATGACATAAACAAGATACAGTTTACATTGAATCAAACTAGCACCCACACTCCAACACCTCAAAAGGGGACTGCGTCCACTGCAGTCATAATAATATCACGGATCCATATTCCAACACCTCACAAGGACTGCGTCCACTGCAGTCATAATAATAATACTGCAGTCATAATAATATCATTGATCCTTATTCCAACACCTCACAAGGACTGCGTCCACTGCAGTCATAATAATAATACTGCAGTCAAAATAAAATCATTTATCTTGATTCCAACACCTCACAAGGACTGCGTCCACTGCAGTCATAATAATAATACTGCAGTCATAATAATATCATTGATCCTTATTCCAACACCTCACAAGGACTGCGTCCACTGCAGTCATAATAATAATACTGCAGTAATAATAATATCATTGATCCTGATTCCAACACCTCACAAGGACTGCGTCCACTGCAGTCATAATAATAATACTGCAGTCATAATAATAATATGGCCAGACTGCACCCACGGCAGTTATCATAATAATATGGCCATAACATGTCTTAGCGTTATTCCTTCACCATAGTAAATTCTTCAGGGGAAGCGAATATAACTCAATAACCGGCCTGTGCACTCCAAGGCCTTCAGAACATATCTTTAAATCAAGTGCATTTAATCTGCCGATTAGCACACATAAATCTGACAGATAATCACACATAAATCCAATTAAGCATCACTGCCTGTACCACAAATATCCCTGGTACACATTGAAAAACATGGCTGAGAACAATCCTCCCTGTTCACTCGCTAGGGACTCATTCTCTCGATCAAACTCTCAGCACACCCCGCCAATCACACATCCGCGGGTTTTTTTCCCGCGAGAGCCAGCGAATATCGCTCAGCTCAAAACAGCACAAAAATAGCTTAGACAACTCATTACTCACGGGAACTTGCCGCTGTGAGCAGAGTTCTAAATACCGAACATTCGAGTCTAATAACATCATATTTTTTTTTTTTAATGAACAGCTAAACAAAACGCTGTTTCAATGGGATAACCACCATAATCTCTTATACCTCCCAGACTTTTACAATGAATTCCCTTTTCTAGTTTTGGACTTAACAGGTATCAAGTCAAAAACAAATGTCTATGTTAGAGAGAAAATAAACACCTATGCAGGCCACCAAGAACCACATTTGTCAGTAGTGAAACGTCGAAAGCTTGCCTGGTTTGGGCATGTAACTCGTCATGACTCCTTTTCGAAAACGATTCTCCAGGGAACAGTAGAAGGTAAACGGAGAAGAGGAAGGCAAAGAAAATCCTGGGCTGATAATATCAAAGAATGGACAGGACACGGTTTTTCCACACTTGTACGCATTGCTGAGGATAGAGAGCAGTGGAGGACCCTGTCTGCTGATGCTTCCACCATGGCACCCTTACGACCCATGACGGGTTACGGGTTGAGATGTGATGATGACTGTCTTTAAAAGCATTAAAACCTGCCATTGACTTGGCCTCCTTATAGATGAAGGTCCTTTCAGGCATTCGTTTTCTAGAATAAGGAGGTGTCGTCCATATTAAAAATTTGCTTCGGCAAATAACATCCCTCTACAATTAGTTTATCTTTTTATGTTTCGACAAAATCGTCTGCTGCCTTAGCATCAGCACTCACAGACTCACCACTCACTTTCACATTATGCAACGAAAATAGTTGTTTGAAGCGCTTGAACCACCCAGAACTAGCACTCCACTCGATATTGTAGTCTGGCCCTGCCTTTTCTTTAAGCATTTCGAACAAGCTTCGTGCCTTAGCAGTGATCGTCAACGTGCTGCGAGGGATTCGCTTCTGTGTTTGGCCCTCAGTATAGGTCATTAGCAATTTGTCCATATCTAATATAGGTTCTTCTCTCATTTTTGTAAGCTTTGTAGCTTTCAGTGGAACCTATCGTTTAACAGCTTGGAGAATTTTTTCTTTGTTCTTAAGGATCGTCGTGACTGTCGAGTGCGACATGCCCAGATCACGAGCTATAGCATTCACTGGTTTTCCACCTTCGTGATTTGTAATTACCTTTTGTTTCACTCGAAATCGATATTTTTCCGTTGTCTCTTGCTGCTGCTATCACTAGAACTGGTTTTGCTGCGCTTTGGGAGCCATGATGCACTTCACGGTAATGTATTTTCGAAAGTTCACATTAAAATAACGATAGTAAGTACAGTACAAGACAATCATAGGCCAGTATCGTGGACGTTTATTATGACTATAAAGACATATGTACTGTATTATAGGTTATATATGTACTGTATTATAGATTATATATGTACTGTACCATTATACTCCTGGCATCGCAATCACTTTGTACTGTATACAAGAGACATTAGATACACGTGTTGTGTGCGGGAAGCTGTTGCTTTCGCTACGTCCGCATCGTCCTGTTCTCCGATCGGGATTTCTGAATTTCTGAACTCTATTATAACCTTATGTGACCACGGACGTTTATGCGGTCGGACGTTGTCATGACTGTACTGAAGTTCCTACGGCACTAGTGTGGGAGAAGAGTATCACCATCAACCGCCTACGGTGGACAAATTGAGTGGAGAAGTGTACTCATCACCAAAAAGAAGTGACGGAAACCACAGCTGCAGGACTCATCTGGAGCTAAGTTTTGTGTAACAGGCTACAGCAAAAATCAAAGACATTCTAAAGCCCATTCTAAACATCAGTGAGGAAACTTTAATTTCAATTTTCATCCAATTTTCCATATTTATTTTCCCATGTTACAGACTAATTGACTATTATATTTGTTGTATTTTATTTTAAACACCACAATAATAGTTGATTCAGTTTATATGTACGAATGCAAACGTATGAGCCAGTTTTTCTTGATAAATAGATATATATATATATATATATATATATATATATATATATATATATATATATATATATATATATATATATATATATATATATACATATATAAATAAAGAGCCATTACTTATAAGAGAGCTTTCGTTGGATTACTCCAACTGGGGGCTTGCCGGGCCAAAATCATTGCATAACCCCTTCACAAAAGGCGACGGACCAGATAATAAGTTAAAGCAGCGTTTGTTCTTGACTTCTGGGAAAATCTTGTGAACCCTCCCTTAAGGTAGTAGCGCCATTCATCTTCTATCTACATCTTTGCCAAGAGTAATCTTGCGCGAAGATAGATACCTCGGACGACCTACTTTTAGATACGCTTGCGTTGTGACCATTAGTGGAACACTACTGCAAAACCAGGGGAGTCAATCCCGTGACAAGGACATACCTGTGAAACAAGTGGTGAAGAAATGATAGAAGTGGACAGGACATACCATGGAAACAAGAAGTGAGGAAATGATAGACGTAGACAGGACATAAAAAACAATGACAAAATTTACGGACACGATCACAGCGACTTTCCAAAAATGTCCAAGGCAGAAGAAACGAAAGATAACCTATAGGTTGTCGTGAATCCCTTTTATCTTCCCGTTATTGCTGCTAGACTCACCTTTATTCTTGCGTTTTTTATTACTCTGTGCATGCACTATCTTTTTCATTTTCTATTTTCTATTGCTCTTCTCGATGGCCGCATTATCCTGCTTGTTATTATTCGTATTTATGTTGACTGTCTTGGTACTGCTGTCCTCTTATCGTTTTCTTAAATCTCGTATTTCTCGTAATTCTTCTTGTTGCTTTCACCTTTCTTGTTTTGCTAATTCTTGTTTTTTACTTCTGTCAATTTCTCTTCATCTCCTTCAGTTTGAACGTTTTGATTTTAGGACTTTTCGCCGCTTGTCCCTTTTCCTGTTGCTCTTGATCGTCTCTAAACATAATCACAAGTCCTGGCGATCTTATAATTATGGCGTCTTTTTTTAAACTCGTGATCATATTAGATCTGCCATTGTTCTTGTCGGATTTTTGTTTTATTTGCTTCGTCCTGGCCTTCAGCTTTATTTATTTATGTAAGAGATGATGTCATTAAAACAGTCACTACCCAAAAGTTTCATGTATGTTATAATGATACTAGAAAGTAACCCGTCAAAGAAATTGGAACGATCTATGGTGTGTGTTATGATTAAAATTCATAACGATTGCGTCGATATCATTAGGTAGCTCGACAGGGCTCTTTCTTTGTTTATTTTGTACGGAGTCATTTATTAATACAGAAAGTGAAGCCATTGCCTCTATGGTGATTTTGGCAGACGTGAAATTAAGAAGGCGGAAGTGCAGAGATCGTCTGCAGGTTCTTCTACCTTTGTATGTCATGGCGAGTGGACGCAAGTGTTTGAGCTCATGAATAATACAGAATTATTCTGCATCCCTAACGTTGTTCCATCACTAGTACATCAAGATCTTTTGTGAGGTGTATCTAGCTATCTTCGTTTAAAGGGAGTATGGGTTCTTAATGTCGAGTGTGACAGATACAATAAAAATGTGTAAATTGAAAAGGACAGTCTCCAAGACATGAACTGACGGCCTAGTGTTATATCGACGACTGCATATGTTATGCCATTCGGTATAATGGCTTTTATTATTATGCATTTGGAGCAGCGGCAATCGTGAATAAACATTGTGTAATTCGTCCACTTCGTCTTTTGTGGCCCAATTGCTTCAGATCGATATTGGCTGTTTGCGGTGTCTACTTCTTCTACCCTATCAGTGATCTTGGCCATAGTAACCATTCTGTTACTCAATAATGACATTTATAATATAAAAGGCGCGCAACAGTGTGGGTTTTATGCTTCATGTCTCGAGGACGAACTCCGTCTAGGCCGCTCCCAAGCCCGGCTGAAAAAGGAAGAGGGCGGCCTGCATATCCGTAAAATGTTGTCAACGTTGACTTATATCACACTTACTGCTCACTCTTCCAAATATCTTCCAAGATTGCGTTTATCTATAATCACCTGTTTCAAACAGTCGAATCAGAAGTGATTATGCAATCATAAGCAAACACTTCATGCTCTCATCTACCTGGAGCCAATGTGGTATTAACACGTTTAGTGATTCAATTAATCTCTCAGGGATGGGCAATACCATTGCCTGGACATACAAAGTGAAGTGTGACAAATGGAAACAAAGACACTAGTATGGAGTTCTGTGCGGCGAAAATGAGAAATAATAGAAAATGAAGAGCGCGGGGGTGGGGGGGGGGGGGGGGGGGGAAGTGGAAAATGGAAGAAAAATTGAACAATCCAAAAAAATCAAAAGGCTTCGAGGGCTATCACTTAAGGGATGCATTCCCATGGTCAGTTATATCTAAATGGGCTATTATTATCATTATATTATTATAATAAAACCAAAAATTGACAAAGCTCAAACGTTATTTACATATGTTGCTAAATGTGGCGAGTTTGACAATAACCGTTGATTATGTTTTTTTATAAGCAATACTGGTTTCCTTTTTAGTTCAAGGATGAACTGTCATTGTACATGAATTTTAATATTTTCATTTTCTGCTCTACATCTACGTTTATTCTGCATGTAATTTACATTTATTTGCAGTTGTGGTCTGTAGTGTTTGATGAATAGGAGAAGATTTGGGGGATGGAGACACCCTGTATCAGGCGCCATGAACGTGTAACAGTTTTCAGATCACCAGAGCTGATTGATCACAGAAGGTAAAGGCTGGAGATCATAAAACACTTGGGATATATCATGTGAGAGACGGTATTTGAATGATGACCTCATCAAAAATATAAACCATGACGTTTAGAATTTCACATTCATTTATCTTCTTCTCTGCCTTACAGCCTTATGCCCCAGCTGTTACAACGCGTATCACGATTTCTTCACCTTTTTGTACATATACAACTATTTCAAGTTTGCACTTCATTGACTATATTATTGTAACTTCGTGTTCATAGTTTTCTGAATACATTAGACAGAGATTGGAATATTACTCGAGTTTGTTATTACGTTAAGGTGTCCAAAGATGAAGCACGTATCATTTATAATGTTCTCACCTTAGACGTTCGGGTCTATATTTAGTGTTTGCTCCTTTCAAATGTTTTTTGCGTCTGTCTCTATTTTTGTGCGTCTACCTCTGTTTCTGTATATCTGCCTCTATTTTTATATCTGCCTCTATTTTTATGCCTGCCTCTATTTAGTTTTCAGTCCGCCTCTATTTTTGGGTCAGTTTCTATTTTATGGGTTGCCTCTATTTGTTGTGACTGTCTCTAGTTTATTTGGGTCAATCTCTATTTCTTGTCTGCTTCTGTTTCTTTATATCTGCCTCTATTTCTTTATATATGCTTCTGTTTCTTTATATATGTCTCTGGGTCCCAAAGATGCAGCAATAGTGAATGCAGTCAGCGACCCATAGCTTGACTGCTTGCATGAGAACCAGCGAACCAGAGCTGGTCAAGACCGTACTCCACCTCCACGCGGTGGTCCTGGAAACAGTCTGCAGCAGTGCAGTCTGGCTGAGCGAGTACGGATCGCAGAGGGAAGGCAACCTCGGTCCCAAAAAAATGCAGTGCTGAAGTCGGGTGTGTCGACCGAAAGGAGCAGATATCACAGCTACGGCGTAAACAGACAAAACGCAACCACCGTCCTTTTCAAGGCGAACGAGGAAGAAGAGGAAGATATATGTCTCTGTTTCTTTATATCTGCATCTGCTTCTTTATATCTGCCTCTTTTTCTTTATATCTGCCTCTGTTTCTTTATATCTGCCACTGTTTCTTTATATCTGTTTGTGTTTCTTTATATCTGCCTCTGTTTCTTTATATCTGACTCTGTTTCTTTATATCTGCCTCTGTTTCTTTATAGCTGCCTCTGTTTCTTTATATATGTCTCTGTTTTGTTATATCTAACACTGTTTCTTTATACCTGCCTCTTTTTTTAATATCTGCATCTATTTTTCTTAATATCTGCCTCTGTTTCTTAATATCTGCCTCTGTTTCTTTATATATATATGTCTCCATTTTTGTGGCTGCCTCTGTTTCTTTATATCTGCCTCTGTTTATTTATATCGGCTCTTTTTTGTGTCTGCCTCTCTTTCGTTATATCTGCCTCTGTTTCTTTATATCTGCCTCTATTTTAGTGTCTGCCTCTGTTTTTTGTCTGCCTCTATTTTTTGGTCAGTTCCTATTTTAGGGATTGCCTCTATATTTTGTTGTCTGCCTATACTGTAATGGTCTGGTTCTATGTTACTGTATGACGTCATCAGACGTAACGGTCTTTTATATTTAAACATGCGCCCTAATATAACTGACTAGGTTGAACGGGACGCGCTTCCCCAAATTTTTTTTTTAAAATATGAAACGAATGCCTAGCAACGCTGTTAACTCGCTTCCAGGCTATATGGACTCAAGTCACTAGCTCTACATTTAGAGCTGTAGAGAATTGATTGAACTGATATTATTTGAACAACATTACACAAAACATAACCATGATAACGTGTAGGGACAAGGCTATAGGATTTATGGTTAGTCTATAACGCGACGCACTAAAGACGTCTTATCAATGGAAACGTACTTTTACGTGTGATTCAACCACTGCTGATTATAACGTCTTCGTTGTTCTCTATGTTTCAGAGCCATACAATGAAACTAAACGTGTGGGTTAAGAGATTATTACGTATGAGGTGGAGTCTATATATATATTAATGCACATTCAAGTCATTATGCAATGAAACTCCTCTTGTGAGCTCGTGTTATAATGTTTGGTTGAGAAGGTTGGTAGGGACTTATAGTCGTTTTCGGGCTCACAAGGGGATTTGTCAAAGACATCGTCTCAACTTTAGTTAGGCAGCACTTTGTGCCGGTCAAAAATACAAGTTATTAGCAATGGTAGAGATAACCATCATGTTGTTGTTGTTGATTTCGTCTACTATGTTGCTGTAATACCCTGTTCAACCTGAAAGTTGGTTATAATTTGGGTATATAGGGTGTTAAGATAACTCGTGTTATACATATTTACTGATGTGTATTGAGCCTAGCACGCTTTTATTTATCCCAAAATAAATATAACTGTACATTTATATAATAGCCACAAACTGCAGAAACATTTTCTTTGGAATTTAAAATATATTGTATTGCCTTCTTTGGTACAGAAGTGGTACAAACAAAATTATATAAAGTAACTGCTTAATTTTTTTAAAGTTATGACTAGCTTTTACGCACATATTACTCCCCTTGTAAAAAAAATTACGTCCCTTAGATAAAACGCATAAATGTATATTAACATTTAAGTATGAGGGAAATAACAATGCGATGGTAGTGGAACATTGATAAGAGTTCCCAATGTTAATGTCTGGTTGTGTAGCGAATGCAGAAAGTTAGTTAAAAGTCAATGTCTTTACGTGCATGTTTTGTATGTGGGAACGGAGTTTTGTCCCCCCTCCCCCCAGTTCCTGTCTTTTTTCTCCAATGCGTGTGGAATAGATTTTTTTTTTTTTTTTTTTTTTTTTTTTTTTTTTTCTTAACCAGCGGCACTTGGGCTTTCAGCCCTTCGGCCCAATGATATGTCATTGCGAGGCTGGGGAACCTGAGGACTTTCCTTCCAACCCGGTCAGGAGCTTCGCTCCTTCCCATCCACAGAGGGTTTATCACAGGAGCCGTTCAGGCTATTCAGTCAAATTTCCGGCCGTAAACATTTCTTCAAACGCCGACGCCCGGGTTTGAACCATGAACACCTGGTCGCCAGTACAACGCCGAAGCCATTACACCAGCGCGGCTCCCATGTGGAATAGATACTGGCCGAGTTTGTATATGTAACCCGCCAAGCATTCCAAGGGAGGTAACTAAAAATCATTAATGTGACCGCCATAATAAAAAAATAGCCTATTTGTGTTGCATGAAAGTGCTTAATGTCTCTCAACTGGATTAAACTTAATATTGTAACCCAAGCTAGCGCCGTGCCCCCCCCCCCCCCTTTCCCTGCCTCCCTCCCCAACCCAAATATTAAAAAAAACAAAAAACAAAAGGCAACCACAGATGAAGTTTGAAAGATGTGTGCAAGAGAGACATGAATAGATAAATACAAGTTTCTGGGAGGACGGAGTTGCTGATCGCAGCAAGTCAGGATGCTCCCTACGATTATGCAAAAACTGGCTCTTACAACACCTGGTGGAAATAGCCATTTTAGAGATGCCGCTAAACGAAATGGGTTCAGTTCAAAAAGGAGGCCGAATAGCCAAGAGAAGGATGTCACTTGAGAGCCCTGACCCAAGGTTGACCGCTGCCATAAAATGTCAAGGTCGATCAAATGATCACAGTATACGATTTACTATTTCTACAAAGTGATTGACAAGTCCATTTCTTCTTTTTAAAATGTTATTATTAGCACTTGTACCTACTGGATATACATAACATGCATGTGGAAACAAGGAGTAATAACTGTCATATGACATGTGACAAATACGTTGTATTTTTTATTCCCATCAACAAAACAAACCAACAACAACAACAAATTCTAAAATGACCTATGACCTCAACCTTACAAGACAGAGCAAAAAAAAATTCCCGCCACGATGTCACGTGATCTCCCCTTGCGCTGTAGTGTTCCTGTGACACATCATTGTATGTCATAAAATAACAGGTAAGACGCAGTATTGTGACGTTTGTTTCATATAAAGTTACTAGCAACAACCTGCTAAAATTGGCAGGTTGTTAATTATAGTGTGTTGTTTCTGTTACACCTATTACATTGCTGATTCTTCTATAGTCTCACTTGCTCGCTGCGAATGACGCGATCGTCTCTTCCTTTTAGCCATCTTATCATTTTGATCCATAATTATAAGTCTGCAATACTTTAAATTAAAATTTTGCCTTGAAGAAACAATCCAGAAAACGTACATTTTTAAAACAAATGTTGAGTTAAATCCGTTTCCCGAATGAAACTGGAGAGAAGAGTATCTTGATTGTCTGTTGATTTATTGCACACCGTCACACTTTTCTATTTTCGCGAGAGTACATATAAGGGGAAACAATACAATTATTGTTTAACTTTCAACCACAGTTGCACCCCCTTAGCTGTTGTGGAAAGCCAATGCACTCCCTCGAAAATAATAAAAAAGTGCGCAAATGACGGTGTGCAAAGTGTGACTGACCGACCGACCGACCGACCAAGTACTTTCGGCGGCAATTATGTATTTTGATGATTGGATAACATAAAGAACTAACACATGAAAAACAACAAGTGATTTTACATTTACCCTGTATAATATCATCATTCAATACCCTTTAGCTCCGCGAGGAACATAGGCCTTCAACAAACATATGCAAAGTCATCCTGTTGTTACCGAGTGGGAATATGTTGGGATTTAATTTTGAAAGGTATATGTACATATTTGTGTCGTTCAAGTTAAGTTACTGGTGTGCCACCAGAGGTAGGTATTCTTGACGATATTAGTTTCCAGGTTCGTTACGAAATTCCTCTGTGAGATGATATAGGTTTTGTGACATTCAATAGCATACTTTCAATTCAATGATAACTTCTAAATCTTCAACAGGATTTATGCAAGAAGTCTTTTGGGATCAATGAAAACAATTTATTGGCTTGAAAACCATTTCACATAGTCATCTGCATACATTTAAGAATCTTCAAGAAAAGGTAGTGTCGTAATATACATATAATTTTCCTCCACGTACTTCTATCCAATGCGGTACAAACATTTCATCTGAGTTTCTTTCTTTAAGTTTTTCAAGTATACCCACTTTGGGCGTAAATGATGGCGGAGTCTCTACCTCTCTTATAACTTGCGTTAATTCAGTGTTTTAGAGTTCAGTTTCGTTTCTTATAGTTTCAACGTAATCTTCCGACATTAAAGCATTTCTGGCTTAACAAAATTTCGTTAAGAAAATATAGTGTCACTCGAAGCAGTACTTACGTGAACAAAAATTTATTATAATGTAAATGTGTTACCGGAGCCCGAAAGGGGAGCAAAGAATAGTAACACTGTACCCTACCAGGCATGTCGTAAAAAGCGACTAAGGAGGTTTGGGCATGGGGCTGGTTACCCCATCCCGTAAAAAAACTTTTTACCACAAAAACTTCAACAAATATAGACAAGTCAAATAAAGAATATAAATCAACTCAGCCGCCCAAGACAGAAGAAGGTCCTCTGAAAAGGAGGCGCATGAAGCAGCCTAGAGAAAGCCGAAAGGAGTCTGGGTTGCCGGCTAACCTATTTTCGTCTAGGAAAATTTCCAGGATTAGCACCTGGAACGGTCGCACTCTGTGTGAACAAGGGAAAACTGAAAAGGTAGCAGCAGAAATGACAAATTACAGGATTGATATCATGGGTCTCTGCGAGACACGGTGGAAAGGCATAGAGAAGAGGAGATTGATTACAGAAGAAATGGTGTTGTCCTCAAGACACGAGGAGGAAAGAGCCCACCACAGTGAAGGGGTGGCTCTAATGCTGTCCAAGGAAGCACAGAAGGCACTTATAGAATGGGAAGCAATGGGACCCCGAAAGAGTTGAGAAAATGACGCTGGCGATGGATAGGACACACATTGAGGAAACCTGTTGATAGCATTACAAGGCAGTCCTTGTTCTGGAATCCACAGGGAAAGAGAGGCAGAGGTAGACCAAAAACACATGGAGAAGAGAGCTGGATACAGAGGTGAAAATGATGAGGAAAACATGGAAAGAACTTGAGCGGATGGCACAGGACAGGAAGACTTGGCATGTGTTTGTTGAAGGCCTATGCTCCTTGGGGAGCTACAGGGTATTGACTGATTGATTGATAATGTAAAAGTTATCTGCTTAACACAAAGTTAATATCTTGACAACTTCAAGACCAGATATTAGATGGCCAATGACTTTTGTAGTTAGTACGAGATGCGCCAGGTTGCACCGTACCTAGTACTAATCTACATCCGTGCAAATTGGCTTCTCTGGATCAACTGACTTTGGATTTGTGAAATCCTGCTATCGCAGAGTGGTGGGCGATTTTACCATCTTTTGGTTGGCTAATCTAATATTTTATTATTTATTTTATTGGGTTCCTTTATGGTTACCAATAGACGGTCTTGGCTATTCCGATTTACGTCATCGGGTGCTAAACAACTCACGTCAAGAGTTAGGGGTGGGCTGCCCACTTAACCTAGTTTCGACTAGTCTCAGTTTCAATCAAATACTAGTGTAACTCAGTCTTTATTTCATAAAACGTTGTAACTGTTCTTCCTAATCTAACTGATAACTATTAACCCGAATAATGCTATGGTATCAGTAGTATGCCTTCTGGTCACTTAAATCTTAGGGCCACACAAATGTATCCTGTAAGGAGATATTTGCGTTCTATTAAAAAAATACCAAATCCCTTCTTCTTCTCCTTTGATCCTTAGCCGCCGACCGTCAAAGCACTCAGTGGCCATCACGCCTAGTGGCGTCTTGTAGGGCAACAACAAATTGATTCCACTTTGCTCGGTCGGTGGCCATCCTTCGTACAGTGCCCCAACTCTGGTTCATTCTTTGCATCTCAGCCTCCACAGTCCACCGCAGGTTGTTTTTGGTCTTCCTCTCTTTCGTTTTCCTTCAGGGGTCCAAAGCATAGCTGTTCTTGTGATGGCATCGGGGTCTCTTCCGAGGACATGACCAACCCAGCTCCTAAAATGCACTATTTGAAAAGTTCGTAAATCGAGGACTCGTAAGTGTGCATGTTCAGGTATATACTACCAACCCAAAAAAACAATTATATGTCATAACCAACTAGTAGAGGCTTCTATAAACTATTTCATGACATTGTCTATAACATCAAAAATTCTCAAGAGTTGGGCGTTAACAACAATGTTATCTTAATGTCAATACATTTGGACTCATATATTAAATTGAACTTAACTCTGAAATCTCTGTGCCAATACATTGAAATGAATTACATACTCAATAGGGTTCAGTGAACTGCAAACATTATGACAAGTTATAATACATAATTACAATTCGACATCTCTTCTGTCACTGAGGGCAGTAATTTGTCAGAAGACATTTGATGTTTTCAGACATCTAGTGCCATTAAGAACAAGGGACAGGCATAAAGACGTGCAGAGTAATACCATCTTTTGTAATAAATTGTTCTAACACAAACTTGACTTTCACAAAATATGTAGATATCAGTCAACAATGTAAAACTGTTCCACCAAAACAAGTGAGTGGAAATGAATCTGGAGAAGAATGTCCGTCAGTGAATGGTGCGTGACCGATGGTGGTCTTGAATGCATCAGCACTGTCATTTCTTTTGTCAAAAAGTGTAAGTCTGAACAACTGTTTCCTCTTTAGAAAACTTGCAATTCTGAAGTAAAAATATGTAAAAGGTTTTATTCTCAACTTTACAAAACAGTTGGATGGTTAATGGATAAACAATAAAAGTCAAATATGTAGTGATTAGTTATTTAAGGGAGTTCTGATAATGTAAGTACTGATGGGTGCTGCATTGTGCTCTGTTGTATTAGTACAAGTACGTTTCACTTAAACATATGTTGCGTCCTTTTTGGGTCCTTAACAGTATTAAAGTAGACACGGGTCTAACTTCTGTTAAGAGGGTACGCATCAACAAATGTGGTAAGAATATATTTGTAAATTAAATTCATCGCGCACGGAAGCGCACATATTTGTGGGTTGGTAATTTGCATTTTGTTGTTAAATACTAGATGACGCAGTGACCTCAGAGAGAGATGTTATGGCTGTGATGGAAGTCAGACTTTGGTCTGTTCGTTCGAACCCCATATTGTGGGTATACTACTGTTAATGTCTATGTTATACGGCCTTCGATGTGGAAGCTATCGCCGTGAGGATTACACAGTAAGTTTTTCATTGAAGCTAATGAAAATAAATATTTATATTGCGGTTTCGCCATATTGAATCTAGTCAGCACATTCAATGGGGAATTAATGACCATCCATTAGGATGTACTGGAATGGATCAAAGATAAAGTGAAGTTAGTGGATCCAGCATATTATTTTCACGTACGTGCCACTTGGAAGAAGTATATCACAAACGTGAATACAACTATAAAGTATATTTTCGCCGTCCTTTGGATTACGGCAGATGATGAGAGGTCAGTCAAATTCATGACTTAGGAATATATATGTACTATTTACTTTGATGCCTCAAATAGGATATTCAGATATGCCAGATATATTGTTTACGAGGCCATTTAAAGATGGGACATTCTTTGATGTATCACATACCCTTGGTCATAATGGGTATGTCTGCCCTTGAGAGGTCGGCCGTTATAATATTAGATGTCAATCAAGCTCAGGATCTATATACTGTTCTAAAAAAGAAACGCAACATTATTGCAGTGGTAATGGACACCAAATTTCAAACTTGTACCAAAATTTTATTTTACGGAATTAATGTTTCAATCTTGGCATGAAGAATCTTTCAGACTTGAACAATGAAATGATTTTCATTAAATTTGTTTTGGACTTTTATTCTTTGCGACTGAGGCCTCCGTTTCAGTAAGGTGTATGGCCTCCTATGGCCTCTATCAGAGAACAACATCTCCTTGACATGGATCCGATTAGCCGTTAGATCTGTTGTTGTGGGATGGCTGCCCACTCTTTCCGCAGTGCAAGAGACAACTGTCGGAGATTGGCTGGAGCCACGTCTCGCTGGCGGAGTCGTCTGTCGAGTTCATCCCATAAGTGTTCTATGGGGTTCATGTCCGATGACATGGCTGACCACGGAATGGTCTGGACGTTGTTGTCAGCGAGGAACTTGGTGGTGAGTTGTGCCACATGAGGTCGACCGTTATCCTGCTGAAAAATCGACCCTCGTGCAGCCAGAAGTGGAAGGACGTGAGGACGAAGAATTTCAGCGACGTATCGCAGGGCATTCAGGCGTCCTTTAATTTGCACCAGGTCACTTCTTCCTATGAAGTTGATCGCCCGTCACATCAGTAAACCTCCACCACCATGTGGAGGAGCCTTATCAACGCTGTTCTGGGCAAAGCGCTCATGGACTCTGCGGTAAACTCTTCTCCGTCTATCGTGTCGCTGGAGCACAAAAAATGATTCATCACTAAACCAAACTCGTCTCCAGTCATTCCCAACGGTCCATTGACGATGCTGTTTATCCCACTGCAGTCGCTTCTGGCGATGCCGGTCCGTAAGAACAGGACCTCTGTAGGGTCTTCTAGCCCAAAGACCAGAGTCGTGCCGCCGGTTCCTGACCGTTTGATCTGAAATTCGACGAGCTGCTGACATTGACTGGACTGTGGAGGACGCAGATGCAATTCGATTCCTGAGGTGACCAGCCCTATGAAGCGGTCTTCGGCAGGAGCTGTGACTCTGGGTCTTCCACTGCTCGGCCGGTCTGCCACTGAGCCAGTTTCTTGAAATCGCCCCCAAAGGCGACTAATGGTGCTTCTAACCACATTAAATTGTCTGGCCACTACACTTTGTGACTGTCCAGTCTGTAAACGTCCCATGATGATGAGTCGTTGTTCTGTAGTGAGATGAGCCATACTTGCGCATTGAATTTTCAAGTGAATTTATCCGAGGAGCGTCAATCTGTTATAGGCATTCAATAATATGGTCAGAGAATTTTGTGTTCAGTAAGTTTCACGGGATTCTCATGAACATGTCACCAGTATTGTCAAAAATGTTGTTTTGACCTTGACCTCTTTCATGACCTCACGAATCATGAGGTGAGTACAATTCAGGTAACCACGAGAAGTTAATGACCAGGTGGACACGGTCGATAGGTTGACTGATGTCCGATCAGCGAATGTCTTTTATAAAAGTAACACCAAACAAGTTGCGTTTCTTTTTTTGAACAGTATACATTGCTTGATTATACATGAACATTGATGCTTTACTTACGATGTCCTGTCGTATATTCATTAATATGACTATCATGAGACTATCCAATATGAACATTGATAATTCATTGACATTTTTCTCCATGTGTATTATTATGCAAGTCGTCAATGTCACAGGATGTATACTCTGCCCGTCTTATCGTACGTCAACGTGATTGTCTAATAAACCGTATAAATTAATACAAGAGTTCCAGTGTGCTTCATTTGGCACTGGCATTTGTTGACGTGCCCTGTTAATATTCCTGTTGTCTGATTGCCCCATAACCAAATAACATTCGCGTTAGTAGCACAAGTAGTCATCTTGTCATCATACCAAATACGACTACAACAATCTGACTACAACACATAACAATGTTATTCATGGGAGCATTACATCATGAAATTTTGTATCGCAATCCGCGGAATAATTTTATCTATCCCAAAATCAAGGGCTCTGGTATGGGCATCGCTACTGCGCAGTGCAGTGTTACTGCGATGAGTATGCTCTACTACTGGCATGGCAACGTGGCATTAGCGGAGGGTTCAATAAGGTAGGCGATGTGATGGGTATGGGGAGAGGGGTAAATGTAGTCATGGGGATGTTCTCAGTAACACTCTTCTGGGTGATATCAGAAAGACTCATCTGGTTTTCACTATCAGGAGTAGTGTTAGCAGTACCCTGTTTTTTTCTTACAAAGTATTCGTCTGTGAACCTTTTACTTATATATCGAACAAATCAGTATGGTGATAATAACAATGCTAATAAATATTGCTAAATCTGACAATCACGTTTGTCTTATCATGGTGGCTGGTGTGTGGATGGTATTCTTCTTCTTCTTTTATCCTTAGCCGTTGACCGTCAAAGGAGTCAGTGGCCATTACGCTTGGTGGCGTCTTGTAGGGCAGCAACAAATTCATTCTAATTTGCTCGGTCGGTGACCATCCTTCGTACAGTGCCCCAACTCTGGTTCATTCTTTTCATCTCAGCCTCCCCAGCCCTCCGCCAAGTTGTTTTCGGTCGGCCTCTCTTTCGTTTTTCCTTCAGGGGTCCATAGCAAAGCTATTCTTGTGATGGCATCGGGGTCTCTTCTGAAGACATGGCGAACCCAATTCTAGCGTCTGCCAGTTACGATGGTGTCCAAGTCCTCTTGCTTGCTCCGAGTAAGCAGTTCTTGGTTGGTAATTGTATTCGACCAAAAGATTCCGAAAATGTTTCTTAGTCAGGTTGTGTGAACAATTTTCCGAATCTTTTCTTATTCATGTTGTGTGTTCTTTGAAGGTTAAGGCGGCCGGCGTGATGCTGACCACATCACCCCTAGAGTGCCAATGGTCAAGAAAATATGGGACTCACACCATATTCCCAATATGCCTCAATGGGCGTGTAACGGGATCCCAAAGTTGTGTGGACAGATGACAATTTCAACATTTCCTTTTCTGTTACTCTCCAACATTTCGCACCATAGAGAAGCACAGAAAGCAAACAGTTCTCATATTGTCTTAATTTTGTGTTCGTGCTGTACTGAGAGGACTTCCAGATGTTACTTAGACCAAAAAAGGCCGTTCTTGATTTTTTTTCATTCTGTTGTTGATGACTTTGCTTGCTCCGCCGTCTGGTGTTACTATGCATCCTAGGTATGTGAAGGTGTCTGTCTGTTCCAGTTGCTGATTCCTTACTGTTATGGGCTCAGGGTTGCTCACATTGAGTGTCATGACCTCTGTCTTCTTTAGATCGATGTTTAGGCCCACCTGCTGGCTATACTTATTAAGGTTATCCATTTTTTCCTGGATGTGTTAAAGTGAATGAGCTAGTAGTGCAATGTCATCTGCATTTTCCAGATCCTCCAATGTAGAAAATGAAGTCCATCTTATTCCTCTTGGACTGCCCTCTGTTGTCGGTCGCATCACCCAATCTATGACTGTTAAAAATAGAGTGGTTGATAAGGGACATCCCTGTCGTACTCCTGCCTTCACCTCAAAGGTTAGGTTGCTCTGCCCAAAGCTACACGTAAAGTTGGCATATAGGCTTTTTATGATTGACACTATGCAGCTTGGAATTCCATAAGCCCTTAGTATTTTCCATAAACTGTCCCTATGTATACTGTCAAAAGCCTTTTCAAAATCAACGAAATTAATGTACAGCTGTCTCTGCCATTCTGAGCACTGCTCTATAATGTCACTGAGGGCAAAAATATGATCAGCACATCTTCTGTTCTTTCTAAACGCTGCATGGTTCTTTCCTCAGTTTGTGGTCTACTGCTTTTGAAATTCTCTGTATAATTATCCTGCCTAGTATTTTGCTGGGAACTGAGAGAAGAGTGATTCCTCTCCAATTATTGCAGTCTGCAAGACCTCCCTTCTTGGGCAATTTGACAATTATTCCTTTGTTCCACCGTTGGTGTTGTCCCTGTTTTCCAAACTTGTGCAAGTAGTGGTTCTAATAGTTCAGCTGCTAGCTCAGGGTCTGTCTTAAATAGCTCTGCATTTAAGTTGTCATGGCCAGGAGCTTTTTTATTCTTTAACCCTTTGATTGCTGTGATGATTTCTTCTTTTCGTGGAATGTCTGTATTAACATCTAGATCGTTTTCAGCCTCAGGAACATTCAACTGTGTTTCTGGTGGTTCCTTGTTCAGAGTTTCTCTGAAATTCTCTGCCTATCTTGTTTCCTGTCCCTCTGATGTCGTGATGAGATTTCCTTGCTTATCTCTTACTTATGTAACATTGGTTGCACCTCATTTTCCGCTGATGATTTTAGTTATTTTGTATACTGTGCGTTGTTCATTTATCCGTGCTGCCTCTTCTGCCTGTCTTGCAAGATCGTCTACGAAATGCATTTTGTTGGCTCGGGTTTGGCGTTTTACTTCCTTTTCCAGCTGACTGTACTGTTCGCTACATAGTTGCTTTAACCTGGGGTACTTCGCTTCTGTTTTCTTTCTTTTCATTTCCCTTCTCTTCGTTATGGTGTTTAATTTTCTGGTGTTATCCAGTCTTGCTTCTTCCTTTCCTGGAATGCTAAGCATCATTTGTTGCTTTCCTTATATATTGTTGAAATGGTGTAATGGTATTTAGTACATTTATTAAGGAGGACATATCAATGGTGTCTAATGGTTGTAGAGCTGGAGGAAGGACAAATGTTGTCTCTGGATGGAGGGAGGCAAGAAGAGGCTTCCAGACCATGGACGAAGAGTGATTGAAGGCTATCAATGTTCCACTACCATCGCATTGTTATTTCCCTCATACTTAAACGTTGAGATACTAGTATGCGTTTTATCTAAGAGACGTAATTTTTAATGCAAGGGGAATGATATGTGCGGAAATGCTAGTCATAACTTTAAAAAAATTGAACAGTCATTTTATATAATTTTGTGTCTAACACTTTTGTAGCAAATAAGTTATTTACAATATATTTCAAATTCTAAAAAAAAGTTTCTGTCCTTTGTTGGTATTATAGAAATATGCAGTTACATTTTTTATGTGATAAATAAATGCACGCTAGTAGGGAATGGCGGAAACGGTTAGGATTCTGCAGGAGCGCTGCAGGAGCACCTGCAGGAGTATGACTTTTATATAGCAAAAATTCTGCAGGAGCGCTGCAGGGGCAAGATGGCGGACTTGAGCTAACAAGGGGGAGATAACAAGAAGAGGCGGGGCAAGATGGCGGACTTGAGCTAACAAGGGGGAGATAACAAGAAGAGGCGGGGCAAGATGGCGGATTTGAGCTAACAAGGGGGAGATAACAAGAAGAATCGGGGCAAGATGGCGGACTTGAGATAACAAGAAGACGATGTTTATATAAGGAAAATGTTGCAAGATGGTGGTTTTTTATATATTGTTGTTATTAGTATAGCCAACTTAGGTAGTGGTTGTGTTAGACAAACAACATTTAGACTTTTAGATAATAGGAAGACAATAGGATATATTTACATAACAAGAAGACGCTATTTATACGTTAGATATAGACATATATTGAGACAAACAATTAGACGATATAGGTAACAAAAAAGCGGTTTTGGTTAATATAGTTTTTTATTTTTTCAAATACTAAAGGACAACTCTCAGCCGCTTGGTAGGCTTCTTCTTCTTCTGTGGTAGATTAGGGACATCGGGTAGGTCTGTGGTAGGAAACCAACTAGGTTCTGGTGATATCGGGGATTTAGAGTTCATGATTTCGTCAAACAGGTTAGTGGAAGGCTTCTTCGGGGGTAGGACATCGGTCAGGTCTGTGGTAGGAAACCAACTCGGTTCTGTTGGTTGGTAACAACTGGAATTGATGTACTGATCAAACGTAGTACCCGTAGTTGGATAGGTATCCGTGCTTGGTGGCTGTAATCGGTCAAATTCGGCGAGGATTTCGCTCTGTAATGTCAATAAATGGTCAAACTCAGATCGAGTTAACGTAATGCCGTGTTTGGTGGGAAATTTGAGGTAGGATTCACCAAAATATTTTCGCACGTGAAGTAAAGGTTGGCCTCGGTAAACACTTACAGACGCAGCCTTCAGACCACTACCCAAAGGTTTAAGCATTTCATCACTTCTCTTGATGTAGACCCAGTTGGTGGGAGCAGTCATTTTCAACGAGATGTATCTAGTGTGTTAATAAAGTGTCTTCCAAGTGTTTATATCATATAATCTGGGTTTTTTAGGCGTGCCCTAGCTAGGATTTGATTCGTCGAACATCGAGCGTGTGTTAGGCAGGACGTGATTCGTCGCTGTATTGTGTGGGAACAACGACACATGGCCGTATTGTCGTGAGGGAAAAAATACACATGTCTATTGATTTCGTCTCTTGTTTATCAAAGTGGGGTTGAGTTTCACTAGCCAGGGTCTGACTAACCGCGTAATTAATCGATCGTTGGCGTGTTGTCTAGCCGAAAATGGTAGTAGGACCCGCTGCATAGTGCCACCTCGTGTTTTGATCAAGATGAAATAAATGGCGTAGAGCCCACAAACGTTGGTGACTACATCTTGTAAATGTCTGGCGTTGTAGTTAACAGGTCGAGTAGAGTTTCTGGCTATAAAATTAATCAGGTCCGAGTGTGTAGGTGGTAGGCCAAAAGAATCAAAATATTCAAAAGTACCAAGTCCATTATAATATAGGGCGACCCAGTGGTCACCGGGGCGATAGCTAGGGTCAGTGTTGATGACGAAAGCAGCCGTCTTGGTCGGATCGATGCGTAGAGGTAATTGGTCACGAGCTAACACTTTAACGAGCCCAGTTCGTTTAACAAATATGTCTGACAGGAGGATGGTGCGTATCTCGTCTGTGTTCATTGTTTAAGTGGTGTAGTCTGTCAAAACTTGGCGCGATTTCGAGATCTCCAAGATCGAGTCTTGCTCGGCGTAGACGAGAACCTGTAATGGTTCAGGTGTGACCTCGGCGAATTTAAGTTCTACTGAGACTGGGCCCGACTTGGCCATCTCAAACTGGTCACCGTCTAGTAGACTGGGGGTGAGGTCAAAGGCGTATAAGGCGTAACCGTGCTTAAAATGTCTATACTCGAGGTCGTTGCCGGCGTCTTTACCGACCAGTCCCATAGCTAGATTCGTCGCGAAGAAGGCTCTCACGTACTGGTTGTGTTCATAATCCATGGACAAAGGCTTGCCACTGACGGTTCTGCCGTCCGCGCTGACGTTCAAATATATCAGACCAAAGGTAGCGAAATTGAACGGATTAGCCGTGTACGACCCGTTAAAAGCGGACGAAGTGACTAGTCCAATCACGATCCGCGTGGGTGTTTGACTGAGAAACAGATTATCCTGCATGTGCGATAGCATACCTCTAGGGATAGAGAAAGTTTTTAGCACAACGCGTTTCAAGGGGTACTTGGCATTACCTCGCACCAAGGCTTTCTCGTGGGCTAGCGAGACGGCAGGATTTAATTTAGCTTTCCGGACAACCAAGGCCGCATAAGTTATAATAGATTTATAACCAGCGGTGGGGTCGTGTCCCAACACGTTAAAGGCATCTTTAGACGGGGTCAGTTTTACTTTAACTGTCACACCATTTAACAGGTAACGATCTTGAGCAAAGATATCTGAATGTAAACGTCCCATCATATCAATCTCCTGAGATTCAGCCGCTATATGTCGACGCAGTCTTAACCCGTTGTTATTGTCACCAATTGTGTCCGTAATAAAATTTGGCGTGTCTTTGTAAAACAGAGCCGATGTCAGATGACCTCGTTTGGGTTCCTCCCCGTAATTCAACGTGGCTTCGATGTAAGCTCTATAAGGGTAGGTGTTCTCGCTGGGTGTAATCAGCGTGTCGTTCAGTGAAACGTCGACTTGGGAGAATAAACTGTGCAGGTAATAGTTGATCGGGGCCACCTCTGCGTCAGCGGGTAATGCACCGCCATTAGCTAACGTAACTTTGGCGTGCACGTGCAGAAAAGTATTGAACAAATCTAGATATTCCTCACCGTTTCCCGAAATTACAAATTCCACCGGGGCTCCGGGGGCTAAGGCGGCCAACGGATGTATCTCCACAAATTGTCCCTCTTCTACGGCTGTCTGCGTTGGTGGTACGCTAAACAAATCTAGACCACTGTGAAGACACTCGCACGAGTTGGGGTGAATAAGCGCCATCATTCAAATATATCAGAGTACCTTCGCTTCTTCTGGTGAGAATGAGAAGACCGAGCTTGGTTACTGCGTTTTATGCGTTTCGGCTCGCCAGGTGGGGCAGCTCTCGTTTTTCTTTTTCTTCTTCTAAGCCCGCTACCCGATTGGTTAGTGGTGAGGTGTTCAACCGCTCCCTGTAATAAACGTTGACCCGACTCCTTGGCTCGTTCACGAAATGCCTCGCCAACATTTCTGCCGGCTAACGCATCGCTCGCGACCTGTAGACCGGTCCCAAGCCCTTCTCTGAGTAAAGCTTTGCCTCCAGTTTTTAACCATGGTAGAACCATACGACCGAGCCCGCCGAAAAAACTACCCAAACCATGTCCTCTTTGACTTCTGCCTCCGATAAACACTGGCATCCCATGGCCAGCTTGGTTGCAGTAAAACTCCTCATACATCTTGGGGTTTCGTTGGATGGGTACGTGTCTCACCATTTTTTCTAGTCAAAATCAAACCGTCTGTGAGTTCGGAAGTGTAGTGTCAACACCGAAGCTCCGCTAGTGAATGGGATAGTCTTACCCTGATCGTTAGTTAAAAGGATTTCCACCGCGTCAAACGAAAAACGGCTCAGTGGTACGTAGTGGGGTTTGTCGTAAATCCTGAAAACAGAAGCGGTAGTCCTATCCAAAATAGGCACAATCCGTAACAAAGGGACAAAGGCATCTCCAACCGGTCTCGCCGCTACGAGATCGCAGTACACGTATACATTTTTCATGTCGCTATCCATTTGTACTTCAGTCTCACCTCGTAGTATTGGGTCGATGTCTGTGGCGAGCGAGGCAGGAAAACCTAACATGTGTTTCAACGTCTCGCTAATTCTAACTTCAACCTCCGGATCATATAGATTCAAGGTGGCCTTATTATTGTTAAAATGGAATCTAACTCGGGCTTTTTCATCCACATCCGTGGCTAAAAGCAAACGATTCAACTCGTCGATCAGCGTGTCGGGTGATGTGTATAGACCAGCGGGTAACGTGAGTAGTATAGACTCGTCTTCTTTGTTGGGAAAGTAATGTATCCATACATCATCCTCTAGCACGTTAAAATAACTTTTGGGAAATTGAATCTCAACCAAACCAACCTCGTAACGTGAAGTCAAGTCTATAGTCTGTGGCAATTTGACAAAAAAGTGACCGGCGTTATTGTTTGGGTATATTTTCATCGAGGCATTGCTGGGTAAAGTCACGTAAAAACTCATCCTATCTTGGGGTTAGGTAACATGTAACCCAGACAACTGCTCATTAAAGCGATCCAAAACTTGCCGTCTGGTCCCTCTGCGTTGCTCCGACTCAGATTGAATAATGAGACACCGATGACGACATATATAACGATCATTTGACAGAGGAAAACGATCTCTAGTCGCGGAACTAGTTTCCCAAAAAAGGCCAGAACGAGGTTCTCGCGGTCTTGGGAGGGGGAGCCTCAAAACTGGGGTGCTCACGTCTTCTTCAATATCCATCAGTCTCGATATCTCGCTAGTTGTTTGGACGAAATCCAGCTGCTGAATGACGAGTTATAACCGAACCATTTGACTAAATATTCTTTTACACCCCTGCCACCGCGGCGTTCCTCCAAAATGGACTCGATTCGATAAACTATCTTGTCGCCGACTCGTTGCAGCTCTTCTTGGTAAAAAGAACCCTTCAATTCCTCACCCGAATCCTCTTTAAGGATGTACGTAACCGGTCTTGTTTTGTTTTGTCGGCTGATCGTAAACAACTCTTCTGTCCACGAAGGCGTATAACCCTTTTTAAAATTTTGTCTGGCTTGGGCGATCAGCACGCGATCACCAGGTTTTAAATAGACTTTTCTACCGACGACGTCAGGGGTCGAATACAAAGTACGCCACACTTCTTCTTGATTGTTCAGGGTAACTTCCACCGGTGCCATCTTAATACTCCGATGATACGAATAATTGTAATTGTGGACCAGTTGTTGTATCACGTCGACGTAGCGAAGACTGCTGGTTTTGGTAAAGTAACGCCACGTTTTTTCTTTGAGGGTTCGATTAAACCGTTCGACGATAGCTGCTTTGGTATCCTCATTCTCCGTAGTGAAGAAATGGACTTTCTCATCTTTAAGAAACTTTAAGAATGTTTTGTTGACAAACTCACTGCCTTTGTCTGTTTGAAAATTTATCGGTTTGCGACTGTTAAAAATTGTCTTTACCGCTGCTACTAACGCTGGCCCAGTCTTGTTTTTCAGAGGAACACCCCAAGCGAATTTACTAAATACGTCAATACACGTTACTAGATACGAATATCCATCGTTGAATCTTTTTAAACCACGCAAGTCAATTAAATCAGCCTGGAACTGTTGGTCGATACCACCTGCAATGGTCGTACGTCGTTTAAATTTTCTGCGCACCGGTTTATGTAGGGTGTAGCTGTCCTGATGGCCTAGCCACTCTTCAATTTTCTTACGACTAAGTTTGGTGCTACGTTGTAAGGGGGCGATTCCACCATAAGCTCCGGCTCGTTTTGGGTCGTAGTAATGTTGTTTTAAAATCACTTCTTTGGCCATGGTTCCCACTTTGGTTTCTCGCAATTTACTGGCCACCTTTTTTCGATTAGTGGGTGTGACGGGTGGTGACTGAGGTGTTTTGTCGATGACCTCCTCTTTAAGTACAGTGGGTTGTCCGCTGGTTTGTGTTGGTGGTTTAATATCCACGAGACCTAGAGGTACGTGTCTGTACTGTTCTAGTCGAGTCAAATAACGCTGTAATGTTTGTTGGTAGAGTTTAGCCTTGTCACCGATTGGTAGATCCTGTCGATCCAAGACTAGTTGCATTTGAGTGTCCAATTCTCCCAAGTTATCTCTTAGAGCATCGGGTGGTCTATAAGGTTTTTCTAACAAAC
Organism: Oreohelix idahoensis; assembly: GCA_024509875.1. NCBI lineage: Eukaryota > Metazoa > Mollusca > Gastropoda > Stylommatophora > Oreohelicidae > Oreohelix > Oreohelix idahoensis. The sequence goes on along the minus strand of JAMPIV010017733.1, from coordinate 41,719 downwards.
GAGGATCCATCAAAATCATTTTCTTAGCCATTTTACAAAAAACCTCTTAGTGCAGCTAGTAAAGGTTTTAACAGCACACTTAAAAAACCTCCAGTTTGTAAAAATTGTTTCCGTCTTTTGAGCGATAATGTCCTCTTGGTAAGGGCTCGCAGGATGTTTTTGTAACGATGCATACGTCTCTTCTGATTGGGAGTTAGTGTAACGTTACCTTTTAAAACGTTGTGACAACATTCACAGAGTGTTCCTACCAGCTCGGGTGATGCTGTTTTCATAACAGCCTTGATGACTGGTGGTTTGGCTGTACCTAGAAATTTTAACATATCAGCATGTTTTTTTACTTTTTCTCCCATGTTACTTGGGTACGTAAACAATTTTTTGCTCCTCTGGGAATATCCGTGAACGAAGCCTTAGATTATCTGGTGTGTCTTGCCGGAGGTCAATTATCAAATAGCCGTGTGGGACTGAGGTTGCGTCCTTAAAACTATCCTGAACATATCCAGTTTGACCTGGGTACATCTGTGTGGCTAGATTAACAATCTGCGATCCATCGCGTGGATTTTTGAAAAGCACAATGTAATGAGAATTCAAACTAATGGTTCTGTGTTCTTTGTTCTTGCCAAATAAATTTTGCACCAGATAAAATACGCATACATTTTTATGATGAGACTTTTTGTAAATAAACTAGTTACACGTTCGTCTGTTTCGTTCATGAGATCATCGATAATCACCAACCGTCTCTTATCACCTGTCCACTGCTCAATATCGGGCAGTCCTTCAACAAACTGAACACCAGTCAGTGACTTGTATAGAGGTTGCCATTCCCCGTAACACCAAATAATCTCATCGGGTACGACTGTGACCATATCTTTGATATGTGTTAGGAAACGTTGGACAAAAACAGTCTTCCCAGATCCACTCGGCCCTGAGATTAAACAGGTAAAAGGATGTGCGAATCTCGTGTCCATATTTAATAATGATAACTTTCACCCAGTTATTTTATATCAAAAACCTTACACATTGTGAGAACAAAAAATGTGACAATCACTGTTCAAGAATTTGAGAACCACTGTTCAAGAATTTGAGAATCACTGTGTTTTCAAAAAAATTTAAGAACTCAACCAACATGTACTGAGAATCAAGAATTTGAGAACCTTTGGAGTAACGTGAGAATCAAACATTGTAAGAATCTCTGATGCCAACATGTATTGAGAACCACTGATCAAGAATTTGGGAAGTGTAAAACATTGTGAGAATAAAATAAATAAAAAATGTAAGAACCTCTGATACCAACATGTATTGAGAATTAAAAAAAAAGTAAGAATCCCTGATCAAGAATACGACAACACCTGGAATTTAAAACATACACTTTTAAACAAATTCGTGTGTTAAAAGGTAGCATAAATATCTCTTTTTTGTTTTCTTATATATCATTTTTCTCTCTTTCTCTTTTAATATATATATGTTTTAGTCTAAAAATGTCTCTCTCTCTGTCTCTCTGTCTCTGTCTCTGTCTCTGTCTGTCTGTCTGTCTGTCTGTCTGTCTGTCTGTCTGTCTGTCTCTCTCTCTCTCTCTCTCGCTCTCTGTCTTTCTCTCTCTATCGCTCTCTTTCTCGCTCTCTGTCTTTCTCTCTCTATCGCTCTCTGTCTCTCTCTGTCTCTCTCTTTCTCTCTCTATCTCTCTCTCGCTCTCTCTCTGTCTTTCTATCTCTCTGTCTTTCTCTCTCTCTCTCTGTCTTTCTATCGCTCTCTATGCCTTTCTTTCTCTCGCTCTCTCTCTGTCTTTCTATCTCTGTCTTTCTCTCTCTCTCTCTGTCTTTCTATCTCTCTCTGTCTTTCTTTCTCTCTCTCTCTATCTCTCTCTGTCTCTCTCTCCCTCTCTTTCTCTCTCTGTCTCCGTCTCTCTATCTCTCTCTGTCTCTCTCACTTTATTGTTTATTTCAAAATACTTGTTAGATATTTTTTTTGTAAACCGGTTTAAAATGTGTCTCTCTGTCTCTCTCTCTTTGTCTTTCTTTCTCTCGCTCTCTCTCACTTTATTGTTTATTTCAAAATACTTGTTAGATTTTTTTTGTAAACCGTTTTAAAATGTGTCTGTCTTTCTGTCTCTTTTAATATATATTTTTTAGATAAGAAGAAATGTGTCTCAATTTATTTCAAAATACTTGTTAGATATTTTTTTATAAACCGATGTTAAAATATGGTTAATGTCTTTTCTTTCTCGATACATCTGGGTGCTAAACAAAATGCTCGAAATTTTATCTTGGTACGTGTCACAAATAAAGTTTGGTAATGTAGAAACTCCACGGGGTATATAAACAGCTGCGAGGACAACATTAGACAATCTTTGAAGGACCAAGGACTAGAATGGAACCAGGCCAGGAAGAAGACAGCTGATAGAATGGTCTGGCGCTCTCTCTTCCAAACCTCTACACCTCACGGTAGAAGGGGAACGACTAAGTAAGTAAGTGGTTAGGTAAACAATTCCTACGAGTTTTCACTGTGGATCGATATTCATCCGTGTCAAACGATAGACAAATTAACAGACGTATTGTTTGTGTAAGTATTATATTACCAGGTGAAACAGGCTGTTTCAGAACACCTGCACAGTGAGTAAACATTGGTGAGTTATTTCTTGTCGGTACGTGACAATTTACGAGAAACTGTTTGCGGAGCAATAACAGATGTGTAAGGTCGTTGACCCTGTTACGCGCACTTTTTTTGTCATATAATGGGATGCATTGTCTTCAGATATATCATTCAATCATCAGAAACGGAAGCGGACACATCTCTGAAAGAACACTGAAAAGAACCAATTGTTTTGTCATAACAACACCTGATAGTATGTATTCGTCTGTTTTATTTCTAATTTCTTTGTTAAATTTACTTCTTAGTTACAAAACAAAAAAGACAACTAATTTTCGTTAGGATGTATATCTTTAAAAATATCTGTTTTTCGTGTGTTAGGGTGTAAAAATATTTAATAAAATTATAAAAAGGTTTTACTTGATTGTTTGTATTCGGTACTCTGTGTTAAGATGTTAAAATAATTATTTCTATTTAGAGAATATATAAGTTTTAGTTGTTTGTGTATTGTATTAAATATTTAAACAAAAAGATATGTCTGTGTTAGGTTGTAAAAATATCTCTAATAGCATTATAAAAAGTTTTAGTTGTTTGTGTATTCGTTAAGTATGTTCTGTGTTAGGGTGTTAAAATAATTATTTCTATTTAAACTTATCCGTGTTTCTCCCCCCTGTTGTTAGACAAGTTGGTCATTTATGTGAGATTACTCAACCTGGATTTCAACTGATGGTGCAGTACTACAAACTAAACTCGAGCGTGATGAATATTTTTTTTCACATAATAAAGAAAATTAAAGAGAACATAGCATATTTTTTTTTAACAGTACTGAACTACACAAGATCTTGTTATAAAACAAATTTTAAACGATAGGGCGTCACTTGTATCGTGAGCGCGTGGTTTTAAATCGATATCTTTCTGACAGAACGCCCGCGGGGCATTTTTTTCACCTAGAAAAAGAAATAAGACTGGGTTTATTCTCTCTTGCTCTCTCTCTTCTCTCTTCTCTCTCTCTCTTTCTTTTTCTCTCTTTCTTTCTCTCTCTCTCTATTTCTCTGTCTCTCTCTCTCTCTCTCTCTCTCTCTCTCTCTCTCTCTCTCTCTCTCTCTCTCTCTCTCTCTCTCTCTTTCTTTTTTTTTCTTTTTTTCTCTCTTTCCCTTTCTCTCTGTCTTTCTTTCTTTCTCTCTCTCTCTATTTAACTGATTGTTACATATAAGACTGTGTTTATTCTTTCTCTCTCTCTCTCTCTCTCTCTCTCTCTCTCTCTTTCTATCTTTCTATCTTTCTCTCTTTCTTTGTATTTAATTTTATGTGTGAGTAATGTGTTTTCGTTTCTACTTCACAGAAATGTCAGCAATCCAAAATGTTTGTGGCCAATGCAGCAAATCTTTTACTCGTCAAAGCAACTTAACGAGACATATGCGGACAGTACATGCTGAACCGACACACCCCTGTCGTGTCTGTCCTCAAACATTTACCAACCCTGAGGTACTCCAATATCATCTAGAGGTCTTTCATGGCCCAGCGGCCCCGAGATCCTCCACAGTGGAAGCCATTGCACCGGGGACCGCTACAAACCCCTCAGTGGGAACCACCACTGCAACGAGGGTCGCTATAAACGTCCCAGTGGGGAACACCACTGCACCGGGGGGCGCTATAGACTCCCCACTGGGGACCACCACTGCACCGGCGGCCGCTGTTGTTATAGAAAAATCAATGGGGACCACCACTGCACCGGCGGGCGCCATAGACAAATCAGTGGGGACCACCACTGCAACGGCGTCCGCTACAAACCCCTCAGCGGGGACCACCACTGCACCAGGGCACAATCTCACGTGTCCCCGCTGCAACAAAACATTTACCCGCTCTGACAATTTAACACAGCACATAAAGACAGTCCACTCAATGCCTGGTTTTAGCTGTGACATTTGTAACAAAGACTTTACCCGACGCAGCAGTTTACGGGTCCATATAAAACAAATACACCAGACAGTCCCCACACCAACATCAGGTGCCCCACCAGGCGCCGAAACATTCCCCACACCAACAACAGACTCAAGCTCGGCGCACCCACAAACATCACCAGCAGACATCACACCAGACTCATCATCAGCATCGAGATCGGGGCACCAACAGACATCACCTGCTGCAGCAGGCACCACACCACCGCCGAGAACAGCAACAACTTCCACCCCACATACAGGACCCACTTCAAGCCCCACCCCATCCCACCCATCAAAAACAGGCCAGACCAAGAAACGCCCCATGACCAGCATTCAAACCCATATTAAAATAACCCGTCTCCCTACTGAAGAAGACTCTTTAGAAGACTTACAGGATGACATAAAACAAGTCTACATTGATAACTGGCAAGCTATTAAAACACACTCCAATAAACATAAATATCTGTCCACTTTCACTTTTTTCAACAGACCAACAGAAAATATGGACTGGGACCGTCTCTTGCTCCGTGTATTTACACAACAGACAAACATATTCAAAATAAACTAGTTTCCACATCGTTTTGAGACACAGAGAAACAAACGAATTAAGATTCTTTAATTCTTCCCATAATAATACAGTCGTGTTAGATCAGCCACACTTAGTCAACAACATCACAGATTTCAAAGTTTTTCTCTCACAATTACACGATAGCGATATTGTCACACAAGCACAGTTAAATAGACCAAACACAAAATACTTTGTCGAAGCCATCCCAGCCACTTCGTTCTATCTGTACCATATCCAAGACTTTCCTATCGGCTGCTGCATACAAGACATTCCCTCTTTCATCACGAACAATCACCACATCCATACACTACAACACGACTCAAGCTCCAAACCATACAGTGATAACTTTTGCTTTTTTAGATGTCTAGCCGTTTTTAGGGGTGGTGCCGTTACAGACGTTAGAAAAAGCACGCGCCAGTTAGTCGAACAGTGGCAAACACAGCAGGGACTTATGTCCCTAATCGATTTCCCCGGGGTTAGTTTAATCGATATGCCCCAATTAGAAAAATGTTTTAACATAAATATTGACGTTTTCGAGTTTGACGACGAGAAAAACCTGACCCCCACACTTAGAGGTAGCGACACTTTTAAAGATACATTGCGTCTGTTAATGTTTAAGAACAACTTCATGTACATAACAGATATCGATAGGGCCAGTAACTCTTTTTCGTGTCCCGATTGCGGTAAGTTGTGGCAGGAGTATTACCGACTGGTGCGCCATGAAAAGCGCTGTACCGGCTCTAAGCGGAGAGAAACATTTAGAGGTGGTGTGTATAATCCCCCAGAGACCATTTGGGAATTAATCGAGGATGAGGGCATAGACGTAGACACAAAATTCGTCTTCCCTTATCGCGCCACATTTGACTATGAGTGTTTTTTGAGAACACTCTAGTGCCCAGTGGTAATGCCACTACCTACACAGCCAAACACGTGCCCCTGTCGTGTTCGGTGGCTTCTAACGTCCCCGGTTTTGAAGCCCCCGTGTGTTTTATCACAACGGGTGATCCACAGGAGTTGGTCAATACGATGGCTGACCATCTGCTCAAAATTACCGCGGCCTCTTATGAGATTCTGCGTGCATATTTTGACGACGTTTGCATGCAACTCAAGGCTTTAGAGACGATCGGTAATTCAGACGGACTCCTTGCTAGATTAGAGGGTTATTTGGGGCAGCTACCGGTGTTAGGTTTCAATTCAGGCAAATACGACGTGAACGTAATCAAACCGTATCTCATCCGGTATTTCATGGGGGAAGACTTCAAATTTTTAGTCAAGCGAAATAATAATTTTATGTGTATTGCCACTAGCGAGTTTAAGTTTTTAGATATAGTCAATTACCTAGCCCCCGGTTTTAGCTATAGCAAATATCTCGCGGCGTACAATGTTAAAGAAACTAAAGGATATTTTTGTTACGAGTACATAACAGATTTAGCAAAGTTAGACGAAACCGCGTTACCACCCCACTCGGCGTTTTTCTCCAAACTTAAAAATACTAACATTTCCGCCGACGAGTACGCCGAGTGCCAAAAGGTGTGGGCCGAGAACCACATGACCACGTTACGCGACTTTCTGACGTGGTACAACAATAAAGACGTGGTCCCCTTCCTGGCAGCGTTAGACCGACAAGTTAGTTTTTACGCGCGCCTAGGTGTAGACATGTTTAAAGATGCGATCTCCGTGCCCGGTGTCACGTTAAAGTACCTCTTCAAAACCCTCCCATCCAACGTCATGTTTTCTTTATGCTCGAAGCAGGAGGTAGATTTGCATAACATCTTGCGCCAAAACATCGTCGGGGGACCGTCAATTATTTTTCACAGGTTCCACGAGCAAGGCAAAACCCGCATTAGAGGTGGCAAAACGGTTCAAGCCATTAAAGGTTTTGATGCCAACGCCCTTTATTTGTGGGCGTTGATGCAGAAAATGCCCACTGACTTTCCCGTTAGACGGTACAAGGATGATGGTTTCAAGCACCACAAACTCCACAAATATACCGTGCAGTGCCGCGACTATTTGGCTTGGGTCTCCCACCAAAAAAAAGTGACCTTAAAAACCCAGTTTAACGGACGTGAGAAGGCGTTGGGTGATATATGCGTTAGGGTAGACGGTTCGGACAGATACTCTCGAACCGCCTACCAGTTCCATGGGTGCCTATTCCACGGCCAAACTAACTGTCCACTAACCGCCGGTCGTGACGTTAACCCAGTCAACAACAAACCATTGGCTGAGTTGTACGCAGATACGGTGGAAACAAGTTCTTATTTACGGGGCCATTGCAACGTTACCGTTGTCGAAATGTGGGAATGCGAGTGGCAGGCGTTAAAGAAAACCGACCCATCAATCCGTCGTTTTCTGAACGCCACCTTCCCGAACCAGAAACCATCTTACACCAAATGTCGGTACCCCCTGACCTCGGTGCTGGACGAGACCTTGTTTGGCCTAGTCGAGTGTGACATCCATGTCCCCGACTCTTTAAAAGACCATTTCTCTGAGATGACGCCCATTTTTAAGAATGTCGACGTCACGAGGGAAGATATTGGGCCTTTCATGCGGGAATACGCCGAAAAACATAAACTCCTGACTACTCCCAGACGGACATTGATCGGGAGTTATGTGGGCAAAAAGATTCTGTTGGCGACACCTCTGCTTCGCTGGTACCTAACCAAAGGGTTAGAAGTCACCTGTATCTACCAGGTGCTTGAGTATACACCCGTGACGTGTTTCAAACGGTTTGGGGACACTGTTTCGAACGCGCGTCGACAGGGTGATACTGATCCTGCCTACGCCATTACCAGCGAGACCATGAAACTGCTAGGTAACGCGGCCTACGGCAAGACATTAACCAATAAGGCGAAGCATGTGGATGTCTCGTACACGATGGGCGAGGGTACCTCTGACCAAATAAACTCACCCCGCTTTAGGAAAATGACGTTAGTGACGGACGACATATGCGAAGTAGAGAAACTGAAACAGACTATATGTTGGGACCTCCCCGTTCAGATAGGATTTTTCGTCTACCAATACGCGAAATTACGCATGTTAGAATTTTACTACGACTGTTTAGATAAATTTGTAGATAGGTCAGACTTTCAGTTGTGCGAGACGGACACAGACAGCCTTTACTTGGCCCTTAGCGCGAACAACTTAGCGGACGTTGTTAAGCCCGCTTTGCGACAGGAATTTTATAGCTCCTACCACCAGTGGTTCCCCGCCGAAGTATGTCCCGACCATAGACCCGTTTTCGTCGCTACCGAGGGTAAAACGCGCGCCCTTTGTCAAAAATGCCGCGAACAAACCTTATTCGACAAGCGGACACCTGGCCTTTTTAAATTAGAATACGAAGGCAGAGGGATGGTTTCCCTCTGTAGCAAGACATATCACTGTTTTGGTGACTATGACAAAACCACCACCAAAGGACTGAACAAACACCACAACAAAGTAGACAAACACACTTTCTTAGACGTCCTCAACAGACAACAGGCACAGGGCGGGAAAAATATCGGGTTCCGTGCACACAATTCCTCCATCTACACATACGAACAACACCGCAACGCCCTGTCTTACTTTTACATAAAACGACAGGTGCATCCCGACAACGTCACCACATCACCCCTCAACATTTAAACTGTCTGTACACACAACACCTCTATTTCTTACGACGTGACGACAATGTGACGACAATGTGACGACACATATCCCTCAAGGTCTGGCCTGTACCCCGGTGATAATGTATAAAAAAACAAGCTGTGATATACATACATCTGCCTATATAAATATGTATTATTGTAAATATCACTATGTGAAAATATCAATGTTTGATAATGTCACCATATACACCATATAATTATATATTCATTTGTAAATAAATCTGTGAAAATGTATTACGTTAAAAAATACTATATATTACCATGTATGTTTTTTTACTACAAAAACACTATTGAATATAAAATAAAAAACTATATTAACTAAAACGCTTTGTTGTCTAATTGTATGTCTCAATGTTCGTCTAACTGTTTGTATAACTGTTTGTAAAATATGTATGTCTAAATGTATATGTATATATCTAACGTATACATAGCGTCTTCCTATTATGTAAATATATTCTATCGTCTTCCTATTATCTAAAAGTCTAAATGTTGTTTGTCTAACACAACCACTACCTAAGTTGGCTATACTAATAACAACAATATATAAAAAACCACCATCTTGCAACATTTTCCTTATATAAACATCGTCTTCTTGTTATCTCAAGTCCGCCATCTTGCCCCGCCTCTTCTTGTTATCTCCCCCTTGTTAGCTCAAATCCGCCATCTTGCCCCGCCTCTTCTTGTTATCTCCCCCTTGTTAGCTCAAGTCCGCCATCTTGCCCCTGCAGCGCTCCTGCAGAATTTTTGCTATATAAAAGTCATGCTCCTGCAGGTGCTCCTGCAGCGCTCCTGCAGAATCCTAACCGTTTCCGCCATTCTCTACTACACGCTAGGCTAAATACACGTCAGTAAATATGTATAACACGAGTTTCTCTTAATGCAGCACAACATAGAAACAACAGAATTGTATTTTTGACCGGCACAAAGTGCTGCCTAAATTAAAGTTGAGACGATGTGATTCACAAGTCCCCTCGTGAGCACGAAAATGACCATAAGTCCCTACCAACTTTCTCCACCACATATTATAACATTAGGTGACAAGAGGAGCTCTCATTGCATAATGACTTGAATGGGCATTAACATATATCGAATCCACCTCATATATAATAATCTCTCAACCCACACGTTTAGTCTTATTGTATGGCTCAGAAACATAGAAAACAACGAAGACGTTATAATCCGCAGTATTTCAATGACATGTAATCATACGTTTCCATAAATCATAACCATTGACTAACCATATATCATAACGCCTTGTCAATATCCCTTATCATGTGGACAGGACATAGCAGTGAAACAAAAGGTGAGGAGATGATAGACGTAGACAGGACTGTGACATAAAGTCTCAACATGCTCGTTTGTATGATCTCTCACACCTTCAGCCCTCCGGCAGTATCCTTTCGTTTTCTTCATTTTTCTCACTCATCGCTTTTATTTGGCACAAATCATGCCTTTTCATTCGTTATTTTCACTATTTTGCTTTATGCTGGACATAGCATGGGGAAAGTCTCTAACACGCCACTCCCCTTTGACAGTATTTGCTACAGAAGTATTTGCTATAGGACTGACGTTATCTGCTTTACCACTCCTCAGACGTATTTACGTTCCGCCAGCTGAACTGTGGTTTTATCATAACAATACCTAATCGTCAGTCCGGTACCTGATTATCTCTTTGAATCCGTCCGACCACCTGTGAAAACGTGTCCGTCAAACATTTGACCATATAGGAAATCAGCTGATCGTGTTGACACAAGTTTGCGTGAAATAAGATAACACGGTCTGACCAGACATCTGTCTGGTGGAGGCACGCAGATAAAGGGGATAATTAAGTAATCTGTCGGGATAGATATATGAGAGGAAGTCAATGAGTCAGAAAAAACATGGTCACACTATTGTGATAGACAGAGGTGCGCCGGAAGTCTTATGTAACGATTTGACATCACTGTTGTAAGAGGTCACGCATGGGTATTAAAATTAATATTTTAAATAGGCGTGGGATGAGTAATAATAAACTTCCTGTGGTAAGTTGGGATTATATAAATATAGTTATAGGGGACTTAGTGTACTGACTGAGATCAGCTGTGAAGGTATCTGTATCTAGTAAGTTTGGTGTGTTACAGATGACCTTACTTGCTACCACATTTAGACCTCAATCAGACTTATTCTTGAATTTGGTGATGACTACGTTTAATGTCTAGGGTTATGATAGTGATGTAGTGTAATTCACAACAACCAACAGACAGATAAACACTTAAGTTAAGATCCTCAACAAATTGACCACAATATGACAGTCACAAACAACTAACACTCTAAAGATTATCTTATTAAGTCAAGGGTTACATTTTAATAAATGTATTGATTTTTTTTCAATAAATAGATATCCTGATCCTACTACACAGTGAATCAGGAATCACAATCAAATGTAAACACAATGTTTATGTACAATATTTTATACAAAGGATCTTTGTCCCGACATATAATATTATTATAATATGAGTGTAATGTGGTGAGGTAGTATTACGAGGCAATACTGGCTGTTTGAGCTAGGTTGTTGGTTGTCATCACGACTTCATGTGTTTGTTACTGGTGGAAATAATATTAAAAGGTTCACAGAGTCTTTTTTCTTTTTAAATTTTCTGTCCCCTTTTGGTCTTTTTAATAACTTTCAGTTGAGGGATGGTTATACAAGGTTGAGCGGCTCTTGCTGACAAATTCTTAGCTCATATAGCGGCTGCAGGAAAACTGTATCCTCTGCTCGCTTGCTTCTCAGTTTGCTAAAATAAACCCACAATGGCTGATATCTTGGGCAGGGAGTCTGCTGCCAGAGTTCTGGATCAAGCAAGGCTCAGACCATGTGCTGCTATATCAACATCAGTACCACGGTCCCTGAAATAAGAAGGTTGTGCCTCCTTCTTCACAACTAATATATAATATATTTCCACACTGACGTACAAGACAGTACAAACATAAAGTTCAGAGCTGTAGGCCAACTGCTAGCTTTTCATGTGACAATATACACCAGTATTCCTCTCCCTAATGGTTACAACCCTCTGCAATTTCAGCGTTAATCCCTTCCATATAATAGGATAGGTGTCATGTTACAATATGGCACTCCAATATATCTGTATATGCAGTTATAGACAATCTTTACAAGGTGGAGCAATATCTAGGCTTTGCCTCATGTTTGCCACTGAACCACACACATACAGACATAATTTATCATTTCACATTCAATTTTCATATAAAATATATTAAATAGGTCTAGCTTACCACAATTCAAGGAAATACTAAACAAGTAACGTTGACTGGCGATGAATTCTGGCACAATTTTGATCTGCCTTTGTCCAGGCTTTTCCTTTATTAGAAAATTCTTAGCCTGCTCTCAACGCACTTGAGTTTCACATCATTTATTTTCAAAAATGGCAGTCGACTGACGCTTCTATTTGACCATATCTAACGTTCTAACATATCAGGCCATGTTTACATGAGCCTTTGAAAAAACTATCCATCCTATAAGTTGCCATTAACAACAATATTTGTATTTGCAGTTGTCTCTCTCTCTCTCTCTCTGTCTTTCTTTTTCTGTTTGTCTCTCTCTCTTCTCGCTCTTTTCTCTCTCTTTCTTTCTCTCTCTTTCTTTCTCTCTCTCTCTATTTAACTGATTGTTACATATAAGACTGTGTTTATTCTCTCTCTCCCTCTCTCTCTCTGTCTTTCTCTTTCTTTCTTTTTCTCTAACTCTCTCTCTCTCTCTCTCTCTCTCTCTCTCTCTCTCTCTCTCTCTGTCTTTCTTTCTCTGTTTGTCTCTCTCTCTCTTTTCTCTCTCATCCATGTTTAATAAAACTCAAAACACATGTAGTTTTTTTTTCTTTTAACGCCTTTGGTCATACACACACACGTTCATACTTTACTAACTCTGCATTTAAGTTATCGTGGTCAGGCGTTTTTCCATTCTTTAACCCCTTGATTGCCGTGATGATTTCTTCCTTCCGTGGAATGTTTGTATTAACAGCTTGATCGTTTTCAGCTTGAGGAACATCGAACTGTGTCTCTGGTGGTTCCTTGTTCAGAGTTTTTCTGATATGCCCTGCCCATCTTGTTTCCTGTCTCTTTACTGTCGTGATGAGATTTCTTTGCTTATCTCTTACTAATGTAATATTGTTTGCCTGGTGGTCATATTTCTATCATATCGAGGGCATATTTATGTCGTCTAGAGGACATATTTCTATAACCCGATCGGGGTATTTCTATCACCTCACATACATATTTCTATTTATTTAATGTACTATATTTCCATGGTAGCCTCCAGTTTGGCACGATTGGTAGACAATATAAAAACCTATCACCACATCCCCCACTTGTAAAATAAAATAAAAAATTTAAAAAATTTAAAAAAAGTGAAACCTTAAGTAGCTGGGATTCGAACACACGAACGCAGGAATGTTTCTTTTATAAATTTCCTACTATTGTTCGATTGTGTTTTGCCCTAGTGACGTGAACAGAAATTTACGCGTGATGTTTTTTTGTGCGGGTCATTGATCTGGTTTCAACCCAGGGTGGGGTCAATTTTCCTGTTCATACGTTATGATAACGTTTTTATCGACCAAACCATGCCGAAGCGCTTGCGCGCGAACTATTTTCTGAAACTGTGTTTCTACACAACAACCACTATGGCTCCATCACGAAATTCATACGCTCGGACTACTTTTATTGGAAAGTCATTGTCTTAATCACGAATTGTTATAGACATGTCTCATTCTTTAACCAGACCTGGACCGGTGAACGTCTCTGAAAAAAAACGTTGTGAAAGCCTTCTCATATCAAACTTCTGAAAAAGCAACAGCTCACCACCAAACGTAAGTTATTCTGTTTCATTCGTATGTTTTGTTAGGATGTTAAAATAATTATCTCTGTTTAATAACATTATAAAAAGGTTTAGTTGCTTGTTTATGCGTGTGTTGTATTAAATATTTAAACAAAAAGACATGTCTGTGTATTCGCTTTTTCGCTAGCCAGTGTTGGTAAAGGCTGTTTCAAAGTTAATATGTCTAAACTAATAGGTATTTTAATAATAGTTGTTTGTTAAATTCTTACATGTGTGTATGGTTTAGTTAAGTTAAGAATTATCCAACTTATTTTTTATGTGGTGGGTGTAGTAGTGAGAAAAATTCCTTAGTTTAATCCTTATCTACGTTTCTCGTCTATTGTTAAACTCGTGCGAAAGCGAATTATATTTGGGTTTTGAAAAATTATCCGTGATACTTGTCATGAAATATTCTAATCCACATATATAAATTATTAGGTAAATATGAAGCCTAACAAATAAAATTAATAAAGAGAAGAGCAATGGTAAAATAACAGTGCTGTCACAAAGAATGTACTCGAAATCCCCCTTGTTTTCTGCTTCGTCTGCAAATTGTAACGCTTTCACGTTGATATAAAAGCTTACTGTATTATTACCCGCCTTCTTCAATGAAACGTGTGCTGCATTTCTAAGAAAAAACATTGAGACGTACTGCGTAATGACCTAAATTAATCCTAACATTAATTATACTGCGTTACCAAAACGAACGAACAGATGGACAAAAGGATAAAGAGAGAGGGGAGGGCTGAAAATCAGGAACGCATGCAACACGCTTCGCGCGATACACAAATGCTGCCATCACGCGTGTAAGACTACAAGCACTAACTTTTTTTTCAGACGGACAGTGATAAAATACACTACCCTTTCCCAGAGTTAGGTTTATAAATCATAAAAAAACTCTTATTAGAAAAGATAACATTAGATGGGTTTACGGTTGAAAACATAACAGTACCCAGACAGCACATCTTCGAAACAGGAGGTAGAAGAAATTGCATATTTTGAATGCAGCCACGTAGCTCCTTTAAATTTGTATTTTTGGGTTCCTTAGGGCTTGCTGACAAATAATATGTAAAACGTTACGCAAATAGTCCAGGAATTAATAAATTATACCCAAAATAAAATATTGGGGGTGCCTGACAGCATAAAATCATTTCTGCTCATAAGATTTTTTTTTATAACGTGTTTGAAAAAAATTTACGTTACAGAAATAGCCTACCATGTAAACTCCAAATTGATTGGAGCGCAACAAATGAAAGCCTAACCACGATTGGTCGGGCTATAAATACTATCTTGGTTGTTAGGGGAAACGGGGAAAGGTAACATTTTTTCAAACACTTGTCGAAACGGGGATCATTGGTCAGACTCGCTGATATACACACTTGGGAGCGTTAGTTCGAAACCACTTGTTTAAAATAGCTTGATAAAGCATCAGTGCGTTGAAGCCAGCATATATTTTGCTAAATAAAAGCCTGGAAGATAAGCAGATGGGAATTTGTGCCAGTTTGTGCCAGAATTCATTGCTAATCAACGTATCTGTGTTTATTCGTATGAATTGTGGTAAGCTTGAACCATTCAATATCTTTTAATGAAAATTGAATGTGAATTGTTGATTTATGCCTGTATATATATGTGTAGTTCAGTGGCCAACGTGAGGTAAAGCCTGTAATGCTCCAGCCTGAACAGAGGGTGTCGGAGAGAAGTAAAACGGCATGGAATGGCCAAACAGTACACTGACACCTGGATGATTGAATAGAAAGAAATAATGCTGGAATTGCAGAGGCGTAGTAACCATTAAGAAGGGTAATACTGGAATAAAGTATTTCAAATGAAGCTGACAGTTGGCCTAATGCTCTGAACTCAATGTTTATGCTGTGTTGTGATCAGTGTAACAAGAGAGTTTAAGTTAGTTATGAAGTAGAAGGTACATCCTTCTTGATTTCAGGGACAGTGGTCTTGATGGTACTGAGCAGCACCTGGTCAGAGCTTTGCTGAATCCAGAGTCGGACAGCATACTCCTTGGTCCTTTTAGCTATCAGTGAGGTGTCTCCAGAGCCCAGAGGAGAATTCGAGCAGAGGAGTCCTTTCCTGCCGCCATCACGCCAGATAAGCTAACTTGGCCAGCTGAGCTCAACATTATCCCCTCATCTTGAAATGACTTAGTAAAAATAATATTAAGAGGGGAAATTAATTGTCTTAATATCAGGAACTGAGAACATCTCCAATACTAATTTCCTTAAGACAAACTATTGAAGTCATGATGACAACTACCAACAGAGCTTGAACAAAACAAAACCAGTATTACCTCATACTACTATTACACAACTGACACACATAGGATATTTTTAATAATATATGTCACTACCAGATTCATATTAAATACATTCTGTACATAACTTGTAATTTAAATTGATTGTGATTCTGGTTCCCTTGTAGTTGAATCAGGACACATATTCATTCATGCCAGTAATGAATACATATTGTTATTTGAAAGTTTATCAGTGACTCTTTTAAGATATCTTTGTAGAGTGTTATATGTATGTGAGTGTCACAGTGTTGTCAAGAGTAGTGGATTAAATTAAATTGTTTATCTGTCTGTTGTTGTGACTTACACTTCATCATACACATACCCTAGACACATAACGTAGCATCACACTATTCCAGAATAATTCTGACTGAGATATATAGATATGTGGTAGCAAGTAAGGTTATCTATAATACACTACTCTTAATAGATATAGATACCTTCACAGCTGATCTCAGTCAGTACACTAAGTTCCCTATAAGTATTTATAACATCCCACTTCACCACATATATTGGGGGCTCGTCCGGGATTTTGAATCTTTTCCTATTAAAAATATTGGGGGTAATTCACTTCAGGGAATATAAGAATTAAAAGGTATCCTTGGGTGGAATTAAATAAGGTTGAGCTCACGGTGCCTGTGTTGTCCATTAGAGATTGAATTGTGGTTAGACATTGTATAAATTTACATAATAGACAATGGCGGACCTGGCCAAATTTCGATCTGCTGCGGTTCAGACTGCAAAAGAGTTAGGATTAGATGGGCAAGTTATGGTTGCCTATGTCACGACGGAATGTGACAAATTTATTGAACGTGAAGAAAGAAGGTTTGAAGCCGAAAGAAAGTTAGAGGCTGACAAGGAAATTAAGAAGTTACAGTTTGAAGCTGAGGCTAAGAAATTGGAGGCAGAAAGAGAAGACAAAAGATTAGCTGCAGAAAGGGAAGAGAGGAAATTAGCTGCAGAAAGGGAAGCAGAAGAAAAAAGATTACACAGGGAACATGAGTTACGACTAAGGGAGTTTGAGTTTCAAGGCCATGCTCCTGAAAATGGTGCCAGTCCCTTTGCCTCTGATGCTACGGTTACTCAGGGAGCCTCAACCTCAGCTATGAACTTTCATTTAGATCATTTTGTTGAGAAAGACGATGATATTGAGAGCTATATAAATAGATATGAACTATTAGCTACCACGTATGGGTTAGAGAGAGAAAGGTGGAGCTTAAAGTTATCTCAGGGACTTCGTGGGGCAGCTTATGAAGTTTTTGCAAAAATGAGCAGAGGTGATCAGGAAAATTATGACATGCTAAAGCAGGCTCTTTTGTTAAGGTATGAAAAGAATGCAGAGTTTTACAGGAAAAAATTTAGGAATGCTAAACTACTGTCAGGTGAAACCTATCACCAGTTCTCTGCACGCATAGAGACATACTTGGAGAAATGGACTTCTCTGGGGAAAACCCAAGATCTTAAGGAAATGGTCCTTATAGAGCAATTAAGAGAGTCCATGGCTCCAGACCTGAGAAAGTTTCTCATGGAACAAGGTGCAGAGAGGCTGGGTGAGTTGCTAAATGTTGCTGAAAGGTATCAAGCAGCTCAAGCAGAGGTAACAGGTAATAAAAAGAAACAGGTGGACAACTTTAGGGCACCACAGAACTTTAATAAATTTGATCCTAGGGATCAAAATAAAGGTAAGCACCAATATGATAGGCCACGGTATGACAATAAAAATAAATTCCCACAATTCGATGAAAGGAAATATGATGAAAGAAAATCTTTCAACCAAGGAAAAAGGTGGTGTAAGAATTGTCAGATGGACAATCATGACACTGACCGTTGCAGAAGGAAACCTGTGTATATGGCAACCCTTCAGGTCAGGTCGACCTCAAGACAGGAGGAGGATATTATGTTAGATACCACTCCAGAAGAGATGAGGAAGGCACACGCTGGGGATAAAACACTCAAGCCTTGTTTCAGAAAATTGTCAACTTGTCATACAACTCCAGGCAAGGGAGACTTTTACATGAAAAACAAGTTGATGTATAGGAAGACTGGAGCTAGATCCACTGGTCACGGACAGCTGGTTCTTCCAAAAAGATATAGGACAGAATTAATAAGGAGCCTACATGTGAAACCAGATGGGGACCATGAGAAGATAGGTACCATCATTCAAAAGGTGGCTCACAATTATTATTGGCCCAAAGCAAGATGGGACATTGAGAATTTTGTAGAAAGGTGTAGCATAGCACATGAGGGAACACCCACAAGTGGGAACATGGATCAGGACCTGGACACGCCACGAGGCAAAATTAGGCCTGAGAATAAAAGGAAAAATAGATTTGATAAAGTGGACCAAATGGAATGGGAAGCCCCTTTTCACGGACAAGCTTCACTTAACTGTTTTACAATGGCCACTATGCAGAGAGTGCAAAAAGATGTCTTACCCCAGGATAAGCCGAAAATCCCTCAATCGGACTTAAACAAACTGGAGGAAGAGGATGTAGAGAGGAAATCTCTCATCAAGAATTTTAAGAGGGGAGAAAGCCCCAAAAGAAAAATTGGTAGCGGTCGTTTTGTGAATGATAATTCTGGGAGGAAAAATCATCACTATAAAGCTTCGAGTGGAAGAGACCATACCGGTGCATGGACAAATAGGTCCACACAATTAAAGGTCCATATGTAGCTTTGTTAAGAACGTGGACTGATGAAAAGGCAGAGGAAAACATTACATCTTCATACCAATATGTGAATGAGCTGACCACTCGGTTGAAAACTGGCTGGAAACTTGCCAATGAAAATTTGAAACAAGCCAGGAAGAAACATGCTGCCTATTATAACAGGAAGGCGAAAGACAGAAATTTGGCTGTGGGAGAGAAAGTACTGCTTCTTTTGCCTGGGAGTCAGAATAAGTTACAAATTGGATGGCAGGGTCCATATACAGTTTTAGAGAAGGTGTCTAGAACAAATTATAAGATAGATAAGAAGGGGAAAGAAAAAATCTATCATGTGAATCTCCTGAAGAAATATTTGGAAAGAGAACATCAGGAAGAGACACACTTGTTGACCTTGTCCATCGCCATGGAGATGAAAAAGGAACCACTTTCATCACTTGAATATCCATTACACCCCTGTGAGACAGCAGCACAGGTGAAAATCAGTACACATTTAACGAAAACTCAGAAAGAGAGAGTGCAACAGGTTCTAAATAATCATGCAGAGGTGTTAACAGACCGACCAGGGCATACAAACCTATTGGAATATGATATGAAACTGATAGACCCCACACCTGTCTGTATGAAACCATATTCGATTCCGTTTGCTAAGGAGAAAGCTTTGAAGGAAGAGATAGACTATCTGTTGAAGGAAGGAATTATTTCGCACAGTGAGTCTTCGTATAGTTCCGGTGTTGTACTCTTAAGGAAGCCCTCTGGAGAACATAGACTCTGTATAGATTACAGGAGACTGAATGCTATTACAGAAGGACAGGTGGATCCATTGCCGGATACAAATCAGCTGTTTGCCAGACTAAATAAAGCTAAATATTTCTCAAAAGTGGATTTGAGTAAAGGATACTATCAGATCCCAGTAAAGCCTGAGGTTAGACCATACTTAGCTTTTAGTACCTCAGAAGGACACTATGAGTTTAATAGATTGCCATTTGGATTGAAGAATGCGCCTAGTGTCTTCTCTAGAATGATGAGAAAATTATTGGATCCTCTGAATAATCCCTGTATAACAAATTTTATGGATGATATCCTTATAGCAACAGAAACATTTGAGGAACACATTGACTCTCTGAACATGCTGTTTGATCGACTTAGGGAGGCAAATTTAACAGCCCGACCAACAAAATGTTGCGTTGGATGTAAAGAATTGGAATTTTTGGGACACACAGTTTATCAGGGAAACATGACCCCTGACCCAAAGAATTTAGAAAAACTACAGAAAGCCCCGAGACCACAAACCAAGAAGGACGTGAGATCCTTTGTCTCATTATGTGGTTTCTACCAGAAGTATATCAAAAACTTTAATTCCATATGTGCACCTTTAACGGAATTGACACGTAAAGAACTTCCAGATCGCATTACATGGACACCACAATGTGAAATGACTTACCAAGAATTGAAGGAAAAGCTCACAAGTAAACCCATTTTGAAATTACCTGACTTAAGTCAAGAATTCATAGTAAGGACGGATGCAAGTAATATTGGGCTAGGTGCAACTCTACTACAGAAATCAGATGCATTGGATGGGGAATTAAGCCAGTGGCATATGCTAGCAGAAAGTTGAATAAAGCTGAAATCAACTACTCAACTAGCGAAAAAGAATGTCTTGCAGTAATATGGGCAATAAAGAAATTCAATATTTATCTATATGGGAAGGCATTTAAGTTGCAAACAGATCACAAACCTTTATCGTTTTTAGCACAGGCTAAGCATGAGAACTCTAGGTTACTCCGATGGTCTTTGCTTCTGGCTCCATATAATTTTAGCATTGAGTATATATCTGGAAAAACCAATTTGGGAGCTGATTTTTTTAAGCCGCCATCCGTGTGATGAGAATCACCGTAAACCCCAGAAATAATAATAAATTTCTCTATGTGTATATAGAATAAAGGACTGACATATAATGTCTGTTTTAAGAGGGGAGGTGTCATGAAATATTCTAATCCACATATATAAATTATTAGGTAAATATGAAGCCTAACAAATAAAATTAATAAAGAGAAGAGCAATGGTAAAATAACAGTGCTGTCACAAAGAATGTACTCGAAATCCCCCTTGTTTTCTGCTTCGTCTGCAAATTGTAACGCTTTCACGTTGATATAAAAGCTTACTGTATTATTACCCGCCTTCTTCAATGAAACGTGTGCTGCATTTCTAAGAAAAACATTGAGACGTACTGCGTAATGACCTAAATTAATCCTAACATTAATTATACTGCGTTACCAAAACGAACGAACAGATGGACAAAAGGATAAAGAGAGAGGGGAGGGCTGAAAATCAGGAACGCATGCAACACGCTTCGCGCGATACACAAATGCTGCCATCACGCGTGTAAGACTACAAGCACTAACTTTTTTTCAGACGGACAGTGATAAAATACACTACCCTTTCCCAGAGTTAGGTTTATAAATCATAAAAAACTCTTATTAGAAAAGATAACATTAGATGGGTTTACGGTTGAAAACATAACAGTACCCAGACAGCACATCTTCGAAACAGGAGGTAGAAGAAATTGCATATTTTGAATGCAGCCACGTAGCTCCTTTAAATTTGTATTTTTGGGTTCCTTAGGGCTTGCTGACAAATAATATGTAAAACGTTACGCAAATAGTCCAGGAATTAATAAATTATACCCAAAATAAAATATTGGGGGTGCCTGACAGCATAAAATCATTTCTGCTCATAAGATTTTTTTTTAACGTGTTTGAAAAAAATTTACGTTACAGAAATAGCCTACCATGTAAACTCCAAATTGATTGGAGCGCAACAAATGAAAGCCTAACCACGATTGGTCGGGCTATAAATACTATCTTGGTTGTTAGGGGAAACGGGGAAAGGTAACATTTTTTCAAACACTTGTCGAAACGGGGATCATTGGTCAGACTCGCTGATATACACACTTGGGAGCGTTAGTTCGAAACCACTTGTTTAAAATAGCTTGATAAAGCATCAGTGCGTTGAAGCCAGCATATATTTTGCTAAATAAAAGCCTGGAAGATAAGCAGATGGGAATTTGTGCCAGTTTGTGCCAGAATTCATTGCTAATCAACGTATCTGTGTTTATTCGTATGAATTGTGGTAAGCTTGAACCATTCAATATCTTTTAATGAAAATTGAATGTGAATTGTTGATTTATGCCTGTATATATATGTGTAGTTCAGTGGCCAACGTGAGGTAAAGCCTGTAATGCTCCAGCCTGAACAGAGGGTGTCGGAGAGAAGTAAAACGGCATGGAATGGCCAAACAGTACACTGACACCTGGATGATTGAATAGAAAGAAATAATGCTGGAATTGCAGAGGCGTAGTAACCATTAAGAAGGGTAATACTGGAATAAAGTATTTCAAATGAAGCTGACAGTTGGCCTAATGCTCTGAACTCAATGTTTGTGCTGTGTTGTGATCAGTGTAACAAGAGAGTTTAAGTTAGTTATGAAGTAGAAGGTACATCCTTCTTGATTTCAGGGACAGTGGTCTTGATGGTACTGAGCAGCACCTGGTCAGAGCTTTGCTGAATCCAGAGTCGGACAGCATACTCCTTGGTCTTTTTGGCTATCAGTGAGGTGTCTCCTGAGCCCAGAGGAGAATTCGAGCAGAGGAGTCCTTTCCTGCCGCCATCACGCCAGATAAGCTAACTTGGCCAGCTGAGCTCAACATTATATCCCCTCATCTTGAAATGACTTAGTAAAAATAATATTAAGAGGGGAAATTAATTGTCTTAATATCAGGAACTGAGAACATCTCCAATACTAATTTCCTTAAGACAAACTATTGAAGTCATGATGACAACTACCAACAGAGCTTGAACAAAACCAAACCAGTATTACCTCATACTACTATTACACAACTGACACACATAGGATATTTGTAATAATATATGTCACTACCAGATTCATATTAGATACATTCTGTACATAACTTGTAATTTAAATTGATTGTGATTCCTGGTTCCCTTGTAGTTGAATCAGGACACATATTCATTCATGCCAGTAATGAATACATATTGTTATTTGAAAGTTTATCAGTGACTCTTTTAAGATATCTTTGTAGAGTGTTATATGTATGTGAGTGTCACAGTGTTGTCAAGAGTAGTGGATTAAATTAAATTGTTTATCTGTCTGTTGTGTGACTTACACTTCATCATACACATACCCTAGACACATAACGTAGCATCACACTATTCCAGAATAATTCTGACTGAGATATATAGATATGTGGTAGCAAGTAAGGTTATCTATAATACACTACTCTTAATAGATATAGATACCTTCACAGCTGATCTCAGTCAGTACACTAAGTTCCCTATAAGTATTTATAACATCCCACTTCACCACAATACTTACAACTTGTAATACTTTCTGATAACAACACTCTAAACTTGTATATACTAATAGTCTATTTCAAATACTTGCTTGGATTTTATTTATCTGTTTATTCTCTCTCTCTCTTTTTCTCTTCCTCTCTGTGTCTCTCTCTCTCTTTCTCTCTTCCTCTCTCTCTCTCTCTCTTTCTCTTTCTCTCTCTCTTTCTCGCTTTCTCTCTCTCTCTCTCTCTCTCTCATTACATGTATTTAATTTTATTTATGTGTGCCTAACGTCGTTTTGTTCATCTTTTCACAGATGGTGTCAACTCAACGACGGAGCTAGGCCTGTTTACACGGCCAGTCTGTTTTCAAGCGAGGTCATGGTCTCACTCGGCATATGGCCACAGCACACGACCGCCACAATCATGAGTGCGCTTTCTGTGGTTTAGTATTTACCAGACCCGATACACTGAAACGTCACATAGAGAATAAACACGGGTCCGGCTCAGCACAAACAGACACATCAGTGGGACACAACATAATATGTGTCCGATGTGGGGAGACTTTCACCCGACGTACCGACCTAATACGACACAGCAAGAGCAGGCACTCGCTGACTCTGTTCTCTTGTGAGTTCTGTGGAAAAGACTTTACCCGCCTTGACAATCTACGCATCCACAAAAAACACCAACACACCTCTTCAACAGCAGCAGACACCGCAGCAACACCGCAGAACCCACCAATACCACCGCACCATAATGACCGCGCACTAGTATCAGGTGTCACAACAACAGACTCAAGATCGGCGCACCAACAGACACCACCAGTCGGTGCCATAACAGACTCAGCATCTATGGCGGCCTCTACCACCACAACAACTTCCACACTACCAAGAGCCCCCTATTCAACAAGTCCCACCCCATCTCATCCACCAAAAACAGGCCAGACCAAGAAACGCCCCATGACCAGCACCCAAACCAATATAAAAAAACTCGCTTGTCCTCTGACCAAGACAGTTTAGGTGACTTACCAGCTGACATTAAACAAATATACATTGACAACTGGCAAGCTATTAAAACACACTCCAATAAACATAAATATTTATCCACATTCACTTTTTTCCATAATAACCAAAGAATTGAATGGGAAAGTCTTTTGCTTCCTGTCTTTATACAACAGACAAAACGCTTCAAGATTAACTTCAGTCACCACGTAGTTTTGAGAGACAGAGAAACAAACCAATTACGCTTATTTCATGCCTCAAATAATAATAGTTGTGTGTTAGAACAGCCTCACTTAATCAACAACATTACAGATTTCAAGTCTTTTGTCTCAAACTTACAAGACATCGACATTATCACAAACGCACAATTAAACAGACCCAATACAAAATATTATGCTGAAGCCATCCCGGCCACATCCTTCTATCTATATC
This sequence comes from Oreohelix idahoensis, assembly GCA_024509875.1. Taxonomy (NCBI): domain Eukaryota; kingdom Metazoa; phylum Mollusca; class Gastropoda; order Stylommatophora; family Oreohelicidae; genus Oreohelix; species Oreohelix idahoensis. The sequence continues at coordinate 17,365 of JAMPIV010017733.1, read as the reverse complement.
ATATTCAAGACCACTCAATCGCTTGAACAAACACCACAACAAAGTAGACAAACACACTTTCTTAGACGTCCTCAACACACAACAGGCACAGGGTGGGAAAAATATTGGGTTCCGGGCACACAAATCCTCCATCTACACATACGAACAACACCGCAACGCCCTGTCTTACTTTTACATAAAACGACAAGTACACCCCGACAACGTCACCACCTCACCCTCAACATTTAAACTGTCTGTACACACAGATACCACATACACAACACCGCTATTTCTTACAACAATGTGACGACAATGTGACGACAATGTGACGACACATATCCCTCAAGGTCTGGCCTGTACCCCTGTGATAATGTATAAAAAATCTGTGATATACATACATCTACCTATATATATATGTATTATTGTACATTCATATGTGAAAATATCAATGTTTGATAATGTCACCATATACACCATATAATTATATATTCATTTGATAAAAAATTACTGCATAATGTACATTTTGTAAAAAATACTATATATATATATACATGCTCCTGTTTGATACCACAAAAACACTATTGAATATAAAATAAAAACTATATTAACTAAAACGCCTTTTTGTTACCTATATCGTCCGTTGTTTGTCTAAATGTTGTATAACTATTCGTCTAACTGTTTGTATAACTGCTCGTAAATGTATATCTAAATATATCATCTAATTGTTCGTATAACTATTCGTATAACTGTTTGTCTATATCTAAATGTATATGTCAATAAATATCATCTTCCTATTGTCTAAATATATCTCCCTATTATATGTATATATCGTCTAACTATCGTCTTCCTATTGTCTAAATATATCTCCCTATTATATGTATATATCGTCTAACTGTTCGTATAACTGTTGTAAAATATGTCTATATGTAAAATAAACAATACACAACAATACCGTGACGTACTTTCGATGGTAGACCTAGTGCAGGTCTCTAACACTTCACTCCCATATATATATATATACAACAATTAAAATACACGCACACAATAACCCATACACCAACACACCCCACTATACATCGTCATCCTCCCCCTCGCAAAAAACAATACCCGCTTCCTTAAAAAATCCATTAGTAACCTAAGTCCCTGTTATCGATTTTTATATTTTCCTCTTTAACTCAAGTATTCTTTTAAAAGAGATCATTAACTATATACTTCTATCTAACACTTCACTCCTGCATCATACATACAACCACCAGCTACACCCCAGCACACACCCATGAGGCATCACCGCCAGCCAAAAAGCAATACCCGTTCCCTTAAAAAACCCCTTAGTAACCTAAGCCGCCGTCACCACAGATGCATCCTGACAACGTCACCACATCTCCGTGTATATGAGTGTATATATGTGTGTATATATGTCTAAACAAACACACCAATACACTACCAACACAATACTTCACACAAAAATCCACCCTAACCCACCCCTACAACATACATCGTCACCCACGCCAACACAAAAAAAGTACTTCAAGCAAACGTATGAGCCCGTTTTTCTTGATAAATACATATATATATATAAATATGGAGCCATTACTTATAAAAGGTCATTCGTTTTATTACTGCAACTGGGGGCTTGAAGGGCCAGAACCATTGCATAAACCCTTCACAAAAGGCGTCGAACCAGATAACAATTTTCCTCAGCCCTTAAGCAGCGTTTGTTCTTGACTTCTTTGAATATCTTGTGAAGGCTCCCCTTAGGTAGTAGCGCCATTCATCTTCTATCTACATCTTTGACAAGAGTAATCTTGCGCGAAGATCGATACCTTGGACGACCTACTTTTAGATACGCTTGCGATGTGACCATTAATGGACCACTACTTAGAGCCAGGGGAGGTGACCCCCTGACAAGGACATACCAGTGAAACAAGAGGTGAAGAAATAATAGAAGTGGACAGGACATGTCATTGAAACAAGAAGTGAGGAAATGATAGACGTAGACAGGACATAAAAAACAATGACACAATTTACGGACACGATCACAGCGACTTTCCAAAAATGTCCAAGGCAGAAGAAACAAAAGATAACCTATAGGTTGTCGTCAATCCCTTTTATCTTCCCGTTATTGCTGCTAGTCTCACCTTTATTCTTGCGTTTTTTATTACTCTGTGCATACACTATCTTTTACATTTTCTATTTTCTATTACTCTTCTCGATGGCCGCATTATCCTGCTTGTTATTATTCGTATTTATGTTGACTGTCTTGGTACTGCTGTCCTCTTATCATTTTCTTAAATCTCGTCTTTCTCGTAATTCTTCTTGTTGCTTTCACCTTTCTTGTTTTGCTAATTCTTGTTTTTTACTTCTGTCAATTTCTCTTCATCTCCTTCAGTTTGGACGTTTTAATTTTAAGACTTTTCGCCGCTTATCTCTTTTCCTTTTGCTCTGGATCATCTCTAAACATAATCACAAGTCGTCTCTAAACATAATCACAAGTCCTGGCGATCTTATAATTATGGCGTCTTTTTTTAAACTACGGATCATATTAGATCTGCCATTGTTCTTGTCGGATTTATGTTTTATTTGCTTCGCAATGGCCTTCAGCTTTATTTATTTATGTAAGAGATGATGTCATTAACACAGTCACTATCCACAAGTTTTATGTATGTTATAATGATACTAGAAAGTAACCTATCAAAGAAATCGTAACGAGCTATGGTGTGTTTTTTATGCTTCATGTCTCGAGGACGAACTCCGCCTAGGCCGGTCCCAAGCCCGGCTGAAACAGGAGAAGGGCGTCCTGCATATCCGTAAAATTTTGTCAAAGTTGACTTATATCACATTTCCTGCTCACTCTTCCAAATGTATTCCAAGATTGCGATTATCTATGATCACCTGTCCCAAACAGTCGAATCGGAAGTGATTATGCAATCTTAAGCAAACACTTCATGATCTCAACTACCTGGAGCCAATGTGGTATTAACACGTTTAGTGATTCAATTAATCTCTCAGGGATGGGCGATACCCTTGCCTGGACATACGAAGTGAGGTGTGACAAATGGAAACAAAGACTCTAGTACGGAGTTCTGTGCGGCGAAAATGAGTAATAATAGAAAGAGAGGGCGAAGGGAGGGAGGAAAATGGAAGAAAAATTGAACGGTCGAATTTAGTGACACGAAGGCAAAAAGCATCGAGGGATGCCAATTAAGAGGTGCATTCCCATAGTCAGTTAAGACTGAAGGAGATATTATTAACATTATATTATTATAATAAAACTAAACATTGACAAAAGGTAAAGGTAAAGGATCCCGTTACACGCCCATTGAGGCATATTGGGAATATGGTGTTAGGCCCATATTTTCTTGACAGTCGGCACACTAGGGGTGATGTGGTCAGCATTACGCCGGCCGCCTTAACCTTCCCAGAGTTGTTCTGGTACCCATTTGAGGTTGGGTCGACCCAGGAGCCGTTTGTGGCCTAAAAAAATCCCACCTCATCTGGGGATCGAACCATAGACCACTGCGCTAGGAAACCATTGCACTAACCACTACGCTACCGCGGCTCCCTAAAATGGACAAAGCTCAAACGTTATTTACATATGTTGCTAAATGTGGCGAGTTTGACAATAACCGTTGATTATTTTTTTGATAAACAAGAATGGTTTCCTTTTTAGTTCAAGGATAAACTGACATTGTACATGAATTTTAATATTTTCATTTTCTGCTCTACTTTTACGTTTATTCTACATTTAATTTACATTTATTTGCAGTGGTGGTCTGTAGTATTTGATGAAAAGGAGACGATTTGGGGTAATGGGGAAACCCTGTATCAGGCGTCATAAACGCGTAACAGTTTTCAGATCACCAGAGCTGATTGATCACAGAAGGTAAAGGCTGGAGATCATAAAACACTTGAGATATATCATGTGAGAGACGGTATTTGAATGATGACGTCATCAAGAATATAAACCATGAAGTTTAGAATTCCACATTCATTTATCTTCTTCTCTGCCTTACAGCCTTATGCCCCAGCTGTTACAACTCGTATCACGATTTCTTCACCTTTTTGTACATATATTTCAAGTTTGCACTTCACTGACTGTATATTATTGTAACTTCGTGTTCATAGTTTTCTGAATACATTAGACAGAGATTGGAATATTACTCGAGTTTGTTATTACTTTAAGGTGTCCAAAGATGAAGCACGTATCATTTATAGTGTTCTCACCTTAGACGTACGAGTCAATATTTACAGTTTGCTCCTTCCAAATGTTTTTTGCATCTGTCTCTATTTCTGTGTGTCTGTCACTGTTCTGTATATCTGTCTCTATTTTTTAAATCTGCTTCTATTTTTATGTCTGCCTCTGATTTTTTTTGTCTGCATCGATTTTTTGGATCTACCAGTTTTTTAAGTCTGCCTCTATTTTTGGGTTAGTTTCTATTTTAGGGGTTGCCTCTATTTTTTGTGACTGTCTAGTTTATTTGTGTCAGTCTCTATTTTTTGTCTGCTTCTGTTTCTTTATATCTGCCTCTATTTCTTTATATCTGCCTCTTTTTCTTTATAACTGCCTCTGTTTCTTTATATCTGTTTCTGTTTCTTTACATCTGTCTCTGTTTCTTTATATCTGCCTCTGTTTCTTTATTCCTGCCTCTATTTTATTACCTGCCTTTATTTTTTAATATCTGCCTCTATTTTTATATTTGTCTATTTTTCTTAATATCTGCGTCTATTTCTTAACATCTGCCTCTGTTTCTTAATATCTGCCTCTGTTTCCTAATATCTGCCTCTGTTTCTTTATATATGTCTCAATTTTTGTGTCCGCCTCTGTTTCTTTATATCTGCCTGTTTTTTTCTATCTGCCTCTGTTTCTTTATAGCTGCCTCTATTTCGTTATATCCGCCTCTGTTTCTTAATATCTGCCTCTGTTTCTTAATATCTGCCTCTGTTTCTTTATATCTGTCTCTGTTTCTTTAAATCTGTCTCTGTTTCTTTACAGTGTATCTCCCTCTGTTTCTTTACATCTGACTCTGTTTCTTTATATCTGCCTCCATTTCTTTATATCTGCCTGTTTCTTTATATATGTCTCTATTTTTGTGTCTGCCTCCATTTCTTTTTATCTGCCTCTGTTTCTTTATACAGTATCTGCCCCTGTTTCTTTATATCTGTCTGTTTCTTTATATCTGCCTCTATTTTAGTCTGCCTTTGTTTTTTATTTTGCTTCTATTTTTTGGTCAGCTTCTATTTTAGGGGTTGCTGATGCGTGATGCCATATGATGATGGATGGTATCCGCATGTCTGGTTTTGTGTAGTGTGCAGATGTGTTCAGTCAAAACAATGTTCATACAAAAATAACAGGGCAATCCACATAGGACGTCAGTAAACTCAGAACGTATAAAGTCAATGATTCTTGAAACAGCCGTTGACGTTTTTCTTCATTATTTATTGTGGACGCCACAGTGACAAAATGGTTACGCGAATATGTAGGCACATCAAACAGTCATTATCACAGCAACATTCAATACAGCAATAGACGGTAGACAGCATTACAATGATGAGTCAGATGCATGTTATATTTCATAGTGCTGTAAATGTAGTCAGGTGAAAAAACTCCATCCTTTTCTATAACAGCCAGGAGATAACCAGATGTATGAGATCAGTTCACTCTCCTTAGTCTGACTTCAGCAAGACAGACACGTCTGCCGAAGTATAAATAATGTCCTCAAAAAATATCCTCTAGATAATAAAGGTTTTCCAAACCTAGTTCATTTAACAAAGTAGCAAGTAATGGTCCTTGGGACATGCATCAACCGATGCAGTACAATACAGCGACATGTGAGTTGGGAAAACATCTCGTGACGACGACTTTCGAAGACAGGCTATGAATCGAAATCGCTCACGACCCAAAATCGATAGAGTTAATGAAAAAGTCAATTTACCTTGCCTTCAGGGAATACACAGAAATATCACGCCTCCCGACATGTGGGAAACACTAGAGGTATTATCTCGAACAAACGAAATATCCATTAAGAGGACTACACATCCCTGACAGAACAAAAAATAGCGGAGATCCCCTCTTCAACGAGGCATCTCTTTCGCCATTCAAATCGCTCACTCCACTAGTGGTGGGCGGAAACCGATCGACCAAAAAACAAGACCAGTCATGCGCAGTCCAGCGCAAAAAAACCACAGCTCAAAACTTAACTGCATTCAATACCAACGCGAGAAGACAAATGCTTACCGAGAAAAGTGACTATAAATTTCAAGCAGTTGTTGCCCTTGCGTTATAAAATAGATATTGTAATAAAACGATGTTGCGAGAATTTATCACGCAACATATCACCACCTCCTCCCGATAAAAAAAAAATGTGGAACATATTTTTTTTTTTTTAAATATCAAAGAGCATGCGATAAGCGGCTCAAAACGCACGAATTATGCGCTGATAATTAATTAAATTGCCTAACATGAGGCTAAATATAGAGAGTCTGGTGAGGATATACCTCAACAGAAAAATAATATGTCTCAAAAAATATTCACATCGGGGAGGTGTCACCAACACACATCACGTTAGCATGTAAACACAATATACGTATGCAAGTTACCATAATCATCATTAAACAGCATACTCTAATATTGTCTTTAAAAATGGATGTACAAATCTGATAGGAAAATTTAAATAGTACATTCTTTGACATGTAATGACATAAGTACATAGTAAAGTTAAACTACATGACGATCCAGGACATATGCTCTGGTATTCCGAGGGTAAGTACACAATCTAGAACTCGTCATGCTTGATACTAGTAAGGTAAGTCCTCAGCTCAACAATGACATTCTGAGAAAGTACAAGCAATATAATGCTAATTAATAACTAATATGCTTCATAAGGTACAATACATTATTAATAATTGTGGCTGTTTAGTAAACTAACGGCCCTTATATTAACTACTCAGTCCTCCTCTATCATCTTAAAAAACGAACAGAAGAAGATGACAACAAAGCACGATAGTGTGTACATATAAAGTAAGTACAGATGTGCTAATCTATTGTAGAAATATAGGTGTGTTATGACTCTGTAATATATGGAAATATAGGACAGAAGTATTAGTTGGAGTCATGTGGGCATCTAGACAAAATGTCAGCCATCACTTTATCCGCACCACGGATAGCTCGTACCGTGAAGTGAAAAGGTTGAAGAGCTATAGCATATCGAGTGGATCTCGAACTCTTCAAATTCTTAGTCTGAATAGCTGTAAGAGCTTTCTGATCAGTCTCTAGAATGAAATGTGCGCCCAGGAGGAATCTTTGTAGCTTTAGAATTGACCAAACCATCGCTAACAACTCACGGTCTAAAACCGAGTAGTTCCTCTCTGCCGCATTTAGTTTTCTAGAAATGTACATAACAGGATGCAGAGTATTTGCATATTCTTGCATCAGTGCTGCTCCAATCCCAGTGGATGAAGCATCACTCCGAAGAACAAAAGTCCTATCAAGAGTAGGTAATCTTAAGATGGGAGGAGAAGAAAATATATTCTTGATTTGGTCTAGTGAAGATTGGCATTCTTCAGACCAACGGACCAGATTAGGCGAACCTTTCTTCAACAATGTTGAGAGAGGTGCCATGATCGAAGATAAATTTGGAATAAATCTCCCATAAAATTGAATTAAACCTAAGAGACTCCTAACTTGTTTCTTCGTTTTAGGAACAGAGATGTTCAGTATTTTGGAAGTATTGTGGTCTTCTGTCTTCAAGAGACCATGACCAACACGATGACCCAGGAAAGAGATTTCACCAAAACCAACAAAAGCTTTAGAAGGTTTCGCTGTCAAATTATTCTCACGTAGAGTGGACAGTAAGTCATATAACCCTAAATAGTGATCTTCCCAGGTATCACTGAAGAGACAGATGTCATCTAAGTATGCGATGACATCCGAACGATGTGACAGAATTCGACGCATCATGCGAACGAAAGTGGCAGGGGCGTTCATGAGACCAAAAGGCATAACATTCCATTGAAATAGACCCCTAGGTGTAGAAAAAGCAGTAAGAGGTTTGGCATGCTCTGCTAAAGGCACTTGCCAATAACCTTTAGACAAATCAAGTTTAGTGAAGAATCTAGAATTAGAAAGTCTAATCAGTAGATCTTCTAACAAAGGCATCGGTTCAGCATCGAACTTTGTGACCTGATTCAATTTGCGATAATCAACACAAATTCGTATGTTCTTATCCTTCTTCCGGACAATAACCATGGAAGAAGAATATGGTGAAGTCGATGGTTCAATTATATTTAATTGAATCATTTCATCCAATTCCTTTTCCACCTGCGACTGAAAGTGTATAGGAATAGGATACGGCCTAACCCTAATTGGATTATTGTCGGTAAGAATTATGTCATGTTCTATGACATCTGTGTGTCCAGGAATGTCAGTGAGAACATCCTGAAATGTTTGTAACATCGACGAGACTTGTCGATGTTCGTCACCAGAAAGATTAGGAGAAACAGAAACGTTTTTCCAAGATTCCGTAGAATGTAATGGAACCACTGGAAGGGGAAGATTAACCTCAGAGAAGGTAGATTCCTCATCCTGTATGACAGACAGGGATGAATAATGACCGTGAGGTGCAGGAGCATCATCCGTTGCCTGGAAAATAGGCAGCAAATAGTCCGGACGTTCGTGAAATTCCGAAAGCATGTTTATGTGGAAAGTTTTATGCTTTCCATCAATATCGACCACATAGTCAACATCGGAAATCCGAGAGACTATTGCATACGGACCTTTCCATGCAATAAGAAGTCTATTTTCCCTACTGGGGAGTAGGACGAATGCTTTGTCACCTGGACAAAGTTGTCGTAGACATCTATTCTTGTTAGCAAACTGTCTTGCCTTCTCTTTAGCAATTTCTGATGAAGCAGTTGCTAGCTTACATGCCTCAATGATCTTTTGTCTAAGAGCAATGACATACTCATATGAGGATTGAGTTTCATCGCTAATATCATCGGCAGTGATGAGATCGTGTAATAAAGACATAGGGCCGCGTGGACGCGCGCCAAAGACAAGTTCGAAGGGAGAAAATCCTGTGTGTTCATTAGGGACTTCTCTATAGGCAAAGAGAGCCGCGGGTAAAACCCTGTCCCAATCTTGAGGATGATCTTCAGTTATCTTACCAAGCAAAGTCTTGAGCGTTCTATTCAGACGCTCAACTAACCCATTAGACATAGGATGGTAGATACTACTGAGAGATCGTTCAATATGTAAGGTAGACATTACCTGTGACATAGTGTCAGATATGAGTTGAGTGCCATGGTCTGACAATATTTCTCTGGGGAACCCCAAGCGAGAAAATATCAACCAAAGAGCATCTGCGATATCTGTAGTAGATATGCTCTTAAGAGGAATAGCCTCTGGCCAACGTGTGCACATATCGACACATGTAAGGATAAACTGATGTCCTCTGGCCGACTTGACATTAAAAGGGCCAATAATATCTATGGCCATTTTCTGAAACGGCCGAATAGGAATGTCAGCAGCCTGGATAGGCGCAGCATGTCGTGGTCCTCTAGATTTGACCTCCTGACATACCTTGCATGATCGGCAGTAAATACGAATGTCCTTATTGACAAAAGGCCAAAAGAAAGCCGCAAGGACTCTCGACTTCGTACGGGCAAAACCCATATGTCCAGCACATTGCGAGTCATGAGCATGTTGCAATATTTGCACTCTCATGCTCTTGGGAACAAGAATTTGCGAATGTGCCGATGTAGTCGAATCTTGTACCATACGTACAAGTACGCCGTTTCTCATTGCAATCCAAGATTTTCTATTTGTATCCTGATTCGGATCACCTTTCTTCGCAAGAACGAAGAATTTTTTTAAAGAAGGATCTTCTTCTTGCAATTTTATGAAAGAGTCACGAGTAATTACTAAGTGACTATCTTGGCTATCAACTTCATTATCACTATTCAGTGAAGTTTCGGGTGTTTGTAGAGCTTGTGCTCTTGTAACTACTGCATTTGTAGCTTGCATGTTATTATCTTCCCAAGCAGCAATCTGCTGTGGGGTACACTCCCTAACTCCGTGAATACGACCAATAATAAGGTCCGCAATAGGATTAGGTAAGAGACAAGCATGCACATCTCCAGTAAAGAAAGGAGTGGCAATGCGAATTACAGCAGTAGGATATTTTTCTAGAGTGCCGCCAAATGTGACACATTTAATAACCCTTCCTGTAGCACAAGATGGATCTACAAGCGATTGTCTAACACCAATAGTGGTGCATCCGGAATCGAAAAGTAGTGAGACCGGAGTATCATTAACAAGACCCTTATGTAGAATTAAAGAACCCCTCCCGTCATGCGCAACAGCAGCAGGAAGAGCGGGAAGTGGGTGACCACAACTCAAAGTAGTTATGGTACCCGGTTCGAATAAAGTACTGCATTGGGGCATTTGTTTGCTCTCTCAAAGTCAAAAGCAGAACCAGTGACAGCGTCAAAGTTTTTTACTATCAACAACATGATTACAGGCTCCCTCAGTTTCCTGTTGTACAGCATTAGCCTGCTGATATCTCTTTTTTTTGTGTTGAGATCTACCCCGACTATTATTACCTCTGAAGTTATCAGAGTTATTATTATCTCTGCAGTTATTATTGTCTCTATTGTAATTGTTATCCTGGTTCGAATTCCAGTTTCCACGATTACTATCATGTTCACATTGATGCGAACATCTATTTGTTTGGTTCTGAGGTCTTCGGCAGGAATAACCTCTATTACCATATCCTCTTTTGAAATGCTTATAATTAATAGGGTGATAGTAACGAGTACTATCAGGTTGTCTCCAATTCTTCGAAGAAGAATCACCATGAAATTGATTTCCATGATTTTGACAGAAATTACCGCTACTCTTTCTATCAAAATTTTGTTGGAATCTACGAGCAAAGTTTTGGCCATACGGAGCTGCCGAAGCAACTGGTAAACCTTCTTTCACCTTAGAGTTACCCATGGTTATGTGTGGGTGCGCAGTTACGTATTGGCAACAGAAATCTTCCATTTCTTTTATTGTTTTAGGTTTACGTTCATGAAGGAAAGCAAGGAAAGACTCATTGACAGACGACATGACTTTGTCTCTAAGTATTAAGTCCATAAGTCCTTCATAAGTTTTTTCCGTCTTAGATAGTTCAACCCATCGTGAGAAAGTAATGCGTATTCTTGCAATAAACTCGGAGAATTCAACTCCATTTTCAGGTAACATGTTTTTTAAATTGTAGACGATAGCCGTCTTCGTTAAGCTGATATTTCTTTAACAAAGCGGCCCTGACAACCTCATAATTGTTCTTGTCAGGTTCATCCACCATATTAAATATACTTAGAGCTTTACCTGTCAGTATCCCTGATAACTGATAAACATATTTTGCTTTGTCTATGTTATGAGCTGTACATGCTTGTTCAAATCTGTCCAGATAGAACATTATGTCATCACTGGAAGGACTAAATGTTGGTAACTTAATCTTAAAAGTATCATTATTAGCCTTACCAGAAGATGAACCCTTGTTTGAATCATTACCATTACTCATGCTCGTCAATTTCAATTTTTCCAACTCTAAAGCTAAGACCTTTTCTTCATGTTCCATTTTTGCTTTCTCTTTCCTCTCATCAGACTCTCTCTGTAATCTTCTTTCCTCAGCCTGAGCCTCTTTTTGAAGTCTTTCATTTTCAGCTTCTTTTTCAAGTCTTTTATTTTCAGCTTCTTTTTCAAGTCTTTTATTCTCAGCCTCTTTTTGAAATCTTTCAGCTTCTAGCTGGAGTTTTCTTTCCTCAGCTTCTGATTCCCTTTTTTGTTTTTCCATTTCCATTTGGAATCTTTTTTCATCCACCTGCATCTGCAGTTTCTTTTGTTCAGCTTCCATATGCAGTTTCTTTTGTTCAGCTTCCATTGCTTTATCATATCGAGCAGTTGCAAATTCTTCTAACTTATCACCAGTCTTCCCAAGCAATTTACCCTGCTCAATAAAGTGCTCAAATGTAGACATGTTGTCTAACATATGAGTCCAAAACCTGAAATAATTAACTAATTTATTTCAAACCTAAGTGTAACAAGTCTTAATTAAGCACTTGTATATTCACATCACCTTATATTATCCCAGTCTCTGTGGGAAACAAGTCTCCAATCAAAGAACTTGTATATGAAATATCAACAATCAATTCTTGATCATAAGTGCACTTCTCATTCAATAGTGCACGACACTATTCATCATTCATTTATCATCAGTGTAGTAGTAACAGTGCATTAGCATAGCCCATTAACTAATTACTATAACTGTAAACAATGACTATGTAAACACATGCAGAATGTAAACATTGAAAATGTAAACAATGCAAACAATGTAAACAATAACAATGTAAACAATAACAAAGATCAGCAACAATACAAAAACGTTCGCAGAAATCAACTAAAAATAAAGCAGAAATTAATGAAATATCACAAAAAATGTGACGATATCTGCGCTATAATTAAACAAAATACATGACACCACAGTGTATAAACAAAAATGTTGTATGAAACTAAATTATAGACAAGAGTAGGCTAACAAATACAAACAAATCAAAACAAAACTAAAGAATGCGAAATAATAACGAAAACAATATTAAAACATGTCATCACAGCTAACATAAATAGCAACAGAAGTCGCTTAGCAAATTCCAGTATCGGAAATTTGCAAACCCTACAGAAAACGCTCACAATAGACGACCTCTATGACGTGGCATAATCTAACGGAGACACCACCCAACCGAGAACCCGCTGAAATATAAACATATAAATATACAAATAACATACAGACATACAACATATAGAATGAGATGATACACAGAAGACTCAGCAGAAGTATAAGGGCACAGTTTACATACAAACAAACAGGCCACTTAACTTATAGGCTTCCAATCGTAGAACAGCAGAAAAAACGGATGTCAATCAACGTCCTAAAGAGCGAAGCTCCAACGATGATGGCACATCTGAACTGCTTCCACTGCTAACACGATGGTACAAGAGCTTCTGAAATACTGTGTGTTGAGTTGTTTCGGCACTTGACCTTCTAATCCAAAAGTAAGTTGATGGAAATCGGTACTTGGCCTTCTTCAGAAAACAACCCGTTTCAACCGGCACTTGACCTTCACAAAAACGACAGCACTGGAACCTTGACAGCAGCAACTTGCTTGACTTGCGTAAAAGATAACAGCAGTCCGAGTTATCCGGCAACATGTAACAACGCCGGGTACTGTCAAATTCTTGTTTCCGTCAAAAAGTTGAAATTTTGACTTTTACCGGGCAACGCCGAGTACTTTGAAAATTTTGAAGATGTTGACTGTATTGAAGAATGTTAATTTCTTGAAGGATGCTGATGAATTCTTGTTGAAAATGAAGTGGGTAAGGGACCCCGTGTTTGCTGGTACCAGAATCAAACCAGCTTATGGCCACCAAATGATGCGTGATGCCATATGATGATGGATGGTATCCGCATGTCTGGTTTTGTGTAGTGTGCAGATGTGTTCAGTCAAAACAATGTTCATACAAAAATAACAGGGCAATCCACATAGGACGTCAGTAAACTCAGGACGTATAAAGTCAATGATTCTTGAAACAGCCGTTGACGTTTTTCTTCATTATTTATTGTGGACGCCACAGTGACAAAATGGTTACGCGAATATGTAGGCACATCAAACAGTCATTATCACAGCAACATTCAATACAGCAATAGACGGTAGACAGCATTACAATGATGAGTCAGATGCATGTTATATTTCATAGTGCTGTAAATGTAGTCAGGTGAAAAAACTCCATCCTTTTCTATAACAGCCAGGAGATAACCAGATGTATGAGATCAGTTCACTCTCCTTAGTCTGACTTCAGCAAGACAGACACGTCTGCCGAAGTATAAATAATGTCCTCAAAAATATCCTCTAGATAATAAAGGTTTTCCAAACCTAGTTCATTTAACAAAGTAGCAAGTAATGGTCCTTGGGACATGCATCAACCGATGCAGTACAATACAGCGACATGTGAGCTGGGAAAACATCTCGTGACGACGACTTTCGAAGACAGGCTATGAATCGAAATCGCTCACGACCCAAAATCGATAGAGTTAATGAAAAAGTCAATTTACCTTGCCTTCAGGGAATACACAGAAATATCACGCCTCCCGACATGTGGGAAACACTAGAGGTATTATCTCGAACAAACGAAATATCCATTAAGAGGACTACACATCCCTGACAGAACAAAAAATAGCGGAGATCCCCTCTTCAACGAGGCATCTCTTTCGCCATTCAAATCGCTCACTCCACTAGTGGTGGGCGGAAACCGATCGACCAAAAAACAAGACCAGTCATGCGCAGTCCAGCGCAAAAAAAACCACAGCTCAAAACTTAACTGCATTCAATACCAACGCGAGAAGACAAATGCTTACCGAGAAAAGTGACTATAAATTTCAAGCAGTTGTTGCCCTTGCGTTATAAAATAGATATTGTAATAAAACGATGTTGCGAGAATTTATCACGCAACAGTTGCCTCTATTTTTTTTGTCTGCCTCTATTGTTTGGGTCTGGTTCTATTTTACTGTATATCGTCATCAGACTTAACGGTCTTTTATATTTGGAAATGCGCCATAATATAACTGACTAGGTTGAACGGGACACGCTTCACCAAATTTTATTTTTTTAAATGAAACGAATGCCTAGTAAAGCTGTTAACTCGCTTCCAGGCTATGTGGACTCAAGTTACTAGCTTTCCTTTTAGAGCTGTAGAGAATTGATAGAACTGATATTAATTGAAAACATTACACAAAACTTGACCAAATATTTTAATGTCCATTCAAGTCACTATGCAATGAAAGCTCCTCTTGTGAGCTCGTGTTATAATGTTTGGTTGAGTAGGTTGGCAGGGACTTATGGTCGTTTTGGGGCTGACAAGGACTTGTCAAACACATCGTCTCAACTTTAGTTTAGGCAGCACTTTGTGCCGGTCAAAAATACGATTTATCTGGGTATTATTTAGTACACATCAAAAGAAACTCGTGTTATACATATTTACTGAATTGCATTGAGCCTAGCGTGTACTTATTTATACCATACAAAATATAACTGAATATTTCTATAAAAGCAACAAACGGCAGAAATATTTTCTTCTAAATTTGAAATATATTGTGTATTTATTTTTTGATAAAAAAGTGTTCAAAACAAAATTATATAAAGTAACTGTACAATTTATTTAAAGTTATGACTTACTTTTCCGTAATTATTACGTCCCTTGTAAGAAAAATTACGTCCCTTAGATAAAACGTAAAAATGAATCTTAACGTTTAAGTATGAAGGAAATAACGATGCGGTGGTAGTGGAACATTGATAAGAGTTCCCAATGTCAATGTCTGGTTGTGTAACTGTAAAGGGCAATTTTTACTATCTTGCAATATAATACATTTATATACTTATTATGTTCGCAAATATTTTATAATCAAAGTATTTCCTTTTTAAGTGCTTAAGGAGAAGTCATTTTTTGAGTTACTTCCCTTGAAAGTAGTTCCGTCATCTTCGATCGGACTCCGCGGACGAGTCTAGGCCTACTGCGATTTATTCTTTGGCTGGGTAGGAATAGATTGTTCTTGCTTCAGTATATCTATGGCCTGAATTTATACGTAGTGTTTGTATGAGTAGGACGAGTCTGTCTTATATATGGATATCTTTACATTTCTAAGTCGAACTATGTTGGTTGTGGCTAGAAAAGGTCAAAGGCTATGCAGCGGAAGTATCGCTAGCAAGGGGTGTGATTCATGGCTGTCATCCTGTCTGGATGCAGAATTTTGTTGTAGCCGGCCTATCGCCGAAAAAGTGATCTATAAGTCAATGGGGAAAAGTGATAGTCATTTAGACATGTTGTATGTACTTTACCCCAGTGTTTATTCTCTTTTGCCAAGGAATGGCAAAGTTATATTTCGCATAGAAAGGTAAAACCACAATTTATTATGAACTTGGGCTTCGCCATCGTTGTTGATAAACAGATGCACAGTGGTACTTTTGAAAAGAATATTTATTCAAAGGAAGACGACATTCCTATGTATCAGCACTAGATTATATGATATTATTCAATTACTTCTATGATAGAAGTCATGAAGAAATGAGGACATTTAACGAATGACCAATTTTGGTCTGGGTCCTATAGTGAGTGAAACTCACGAGAGAAGAACAGCCATGTTGAAATTCATATACTTTGTATTTATCGAGTGAGAAAAAGGGATGCCTGTACTATCGCTCGATGAACCAAGAGATCACTGCTACATGTGAGAACCCATGTCTGGGATTCCTATATCTTTATGGAAAATATATATATTGAACTTTACGTGAAGGGATATTCACTAGACGAGGTTAGGTCTAGGAGCCTTCCTATATATTGGTTATGGTCTGACGTGCCCAGTCAGTAAAGCCAGATGATTTACATGATGGAACTCTGAATGCTTATTTACAAATGCTCCATTATGATATTTGCCAAGCATGAATGCTAACTTAAGATGATATTCCTGTGATCAACATTATGCTGTCTATGTCGACATTTGTTCCTGTAACCATACACGTACTGTCCAAGTGTGCGTCCCATTAAATGTTATAAAAAACCACCGTAGTTCCAGTACTTCTTGAATTCGAACAGTGTGAGTATGAGTGATGTACTACCAACCTGTCAACTCTATCGAATCATGCTACCATTCGCGTTCTGACATTCACATACACACTCATTGTTTACACTCACATTCTTGTCGGAGCCTCATCACGTTCCAGGACAAGATGACCTGTATGACCAAAACTGTGCTGGGTTTAATGAGTTGACAATCGTTACACTTTACTACACCCACGTTCAACTCCCACTCACACCCCCAAAAATGTAAATAATAATGTGTCACAAGACAATTAAACAAAAATATTAAAATACAAATACAAACATACATTAAGATAAGTAAAATTTAAAAATAAAAATTAAGATGTGTTAGGGGGGTATTTTAAATTGAAGAGTGTTTTTGTGTGGGGTTGTTAATTTAAAAAAAAAATAATAAAGGTAATGAAGAATAAAGGTATATAGGAATATTAAGGTGGTGTTTTGGTGTTAATTTGGTTAGTATTATATTGGGATTTTTTGTTTTTGATTTGAAAGATAGAATTTAAAAATATATGTGGTTGTTGTGTTTTGTTGTGTGTTGTGTTGTTGGTTGGGATGTGTTTTTGGGGGGGTTGGTTTGTGTTTTTTTTGGGTGTTGTTTGGTTTGTTTTTGTGTTGGGGGGGTTTTTGATTTTTGTTTGGTTGGGGGGGGGGGGGGGGGGGGTGGGGGGGGGGGGGTGGGGGGGGGTGGGGGGGGGG
>JAMPIV010017732.1:0-158216 GCA_024509875.1 Oreohelix idahoensis | reverse complement strand
TTTGCAGACGACTTAGCCCTGTGGATCTCAGAGGAATATATCACTACGGCAAGCATTCGGATGCAGCAAGCCCTAACATCATTGGAGGAGTGGGCCAAGGCATGGCTAGTAAAGATAAATGAAGGGAAAACATCATTCACAGTGTTTTCTCTCTCTAACAAACCACAGATCTCCAAATTGGTGCTGAATGGGAAAAATCTACATCTGGATGACAACCCAAACTACCTAGGCATTACCTTTGATCGCCGCTTGACTTGGAAAACCCCGATTTAGAAAAAGAGGACAAGAGCAAGGCAGAGAATGGCAATCATGAAAAAACTTGCTGGCACGAGTTGGGGAGCAGATGAGAGAGTACTAAAGAAGCTATATACTGGGCGAGTGAGACCAGTCCTAGAATATGGCATTGCAGCATGGTCAACGGCAGCCAAGTCGAACTTTGACAAAATAAACAGAACCCAAAACCAAGCAATGAGAATCATAACAGGGGGCATGAAGTCAACGCCCATAAAAGAGTTGGAAAAGATTACTCACCTCCAACCTATGGAGGATAGAAGAGATAGCAGAGCCCAGCAACAAGCCGAGATATTCAGGAGGCTGATAGACCACCCAATGCACCAGAGAATAAATGGACTTGGAAGGGGAAGACTGAAGCGAAGCAACTTTGTAGAGACAGTAAAAACAAAGATGATAGCAGACCCCATTAACGCAATGTCAACAGCTACACCAATATGTACTGCACACAAGCTACCAATTTGGAAACAACAGTGCTTCCCTGAAATGATAGAAAACATTCCTGGTATTGAGAAAAAGAACAGCCAAAATTAAACAGAAAGGAGAGTCCTAACCACAAAATATATAGAGAAACATTACCCAAGAAACACCTGGATCCATGCGTACACAGATGGATCAGCACCTAATGCAACAGAAGATGGGGGTGGAGGAGTCTTCCTGAGCTTAAAGCAATGGCACACAAAAGAAGATAGCAGTCGCAACAGGGAAATTTTCAACTAACTTCAGAGCAGAGGCAGAGGCCTTAAAAACTGCATCAGAAATTATAATGACAGAAGAAAGCTCACAGAGACCAGTAGCTATCTTCTCAGATGCGCTATCAGTGATTACAACATTGAAAAGTCAAAGTAATGCTGAACTGGATGACCTAAGAGTAACACTTCACATACTATGTCAGCAGTACAAAAGAGTTGTGATACAGTGGATCCCTTCTCACTGCAACATCCCTGGAAATGAAGAGGAGGCTGACAGATTGGCAAAGGAAGGGGGAAAACTTCCTCAACTTGACACAAATATAACCTATGAGGAGTCCAAGAGTTTTATCAAGCGCAGATGCAGGCACAAGTGGGAAGAAGAGCATCCAGGGCACACAAAAAATGATCCTTATTACCAGCTCAGCAGAAGAGAACAAGTGGTAATCTTCAGACTTCGCACAGGTCATAACAGATTGAGATACCATCTATTCAACAAACTAAAGATAGGAACTACTGATGAGTGTGACTGTGGCACCGATAAAATGACTGCCGAACATCTGCTTCAAAGGTGCCCAACATATGAGGAACAGAGAAAACGCATATGGCCATCACCAGTACCATTCCTGGAGAAAATCTACGGAGATATCAACAGCCTCAGGCTGACCACTGCTTTCTTTGAACTTATTCAAGTTGACATCTGAGGGTGAACGAAGAAGAAGAAGAAGACTTAGAGCAAGCAAGAGGACATGCACACTATCATAGCTGGCAGACGCTGGAGCTGGGTTGACCATGTCCTCAGAAGAGACCCAGATGCCATCACAAGAACAGCTATGCTTTGGACCCTGAAGGAAAACGAAAGACAGGCCGACCAAAAACAACCTGGCGGAGGACTGTGAAGGCTGAGATGCAAAGAATGAACCAGAGTTGGGGCACTGTACGAAGGATGGCCGCCGACCGAGCAAAGTGGAATCAATTTGTGGTTGCCCTACAAGACTCCACTAGGCGTGATGGCCACTGACTGCTTTGACGGTCGGCGGCTAAGGATCAAATAAGAAGAAGACTGTGAACCCAAGATCTCGTTTTTTCTACACGAACTATTCGAGGTGACATTTGTTTATCCAGGAATAACCAACCAAATTTGGCGTCCCCCCTCATTAATCTTAATTGTTAGAGAATGGACTGGGGCCAATTTGGGAAATACACAAGACATTTTTTTATATTAAGGAACCATTGTAATTCCAAGAGATATCACCAAGATTAGGTAAGCGTGATTGAGTGACCACGTATGACAGAGAGAGTCAATATTTATTTTTGTTACAGGAAATTGTATCAACCTTGATTTTGCTTAAAATTGTTTACTTTCTGGGTAGCTTTTAGTAGGAACTTGTTTCTTTACTGTCTATTCTGTAACACAGTGCTAACCTTTGACCTTTGGGTTATTAACTTTTGGGGTCTTTTCTCAATAGGGGAGGGCACATTTATTCCGTTATTTCATATGTGTGTAAATCTGATTTTATTTGATTTGTCTTTCGATATTTGGTGTTGTCAAGTTTAATGATAATAAACAACAAAAGAAACTTAACTTTGTGTGTTGGTCAGGCCCATACCCAATTAACCGTAGTTTTTCACGTCTGTGTGTCTTGTTGTCACATAGCTGTGTGTGTGTGTAGTTAAACTCATACTTATATGTATGGGGAGGGAAAGATTGTCTTGTACTAAATTATAGTCGTATAGATAGGCTGGACTAGAGAAACTACTCATTCCAGAGACAGATCTTCTCCTTAAACTATTCTCCCGTGAAGTCTATTTCTCACACCTTTATTTCTCGCGTACTTATCGATATTCACTCTACTCAGACGGGACCATAAATAACTTTCAAACCTACCTGTACAACAGAATTGTGGCTTGTGTCCAAGATTTGATCTAAGTCTGAGTCTAGATAAATGACTAACATCTGTTATTGTATCTGAGTCTAACTCTAGATAGAGTGTGTTGTGCGTCTTGTGTTGTGAGTTAAGAAAAGTAATAATAATTATCCCCTAGACAACGTTCTTATTTACTGGGTTCTGACAACACAAATTAGAAATTTTTTTTTTTTTTAAACGGCATCTTATAGTTTACATACAGTTTGATTTTGATGGTGATCTTTGTTGGAGATATGATAGATGGTAAATTTTGTACAAAAAGACCGCTGGTGCGCGTGATTGTTTAACAATCACAATTTTATTGGAGCAATGGAGTGTGAGCATAGCAAAGAAAGTGCATTGGGCAGTCACCAAGTTAATCGCCTTCCCTAACTCCTAACTGACTTCACGTATGGGCGAGTGTGGTGGATTAAAAATAAGGAAATATTTTATTTTCACTTAATTTTAAAAAAATATTTCCACAGTAGTAATAGTAGATTTTCAGTGTTTAGCCTGATCTACAATCTCTATGGTTTAAGTCGTCTGCGATAGGATCCTTCTTGCCAGTTAACAGCAGCGATAGATTAGACAACTGAGTAACAGGGAGGAGGAAACACAGTAAAAACATGAATTTTTTTTTTTTGGTATTCTCTTAATTGGTTAGGGAGCAGTGTATCCTTTTCTTCTTTCTTTCTGGGGTAAATCGCAGTCAGTTATTTGCAATGGATAGAACAATGCTAAGAGAGGAAGCAAAGGAAATAGGATTACAGGGAGACGAGTTCTAGCTTTTGTGAACGACGAACTAGACACATATGAGACTGAGAAGAAAGAGAAAGAAGAACGGCAATTGGAGCAGAGGAAACTTGAAGCAGAAAAGCAGGTTCGTAGAGACATGGAACGAGAGAAAGAGAGACAACATGAGGAAAGAGAAAGAGACAACCTGAGGAAAGAGAGAATGACCAACGACGTCAGCACGAATTGGCGCTTAAGACTTTAGAGGTCGAAAGTCATGGTGCAGCGTCTAGCTCCAGCAACGGATAGTTTTCGTCACCTCAGTCACTCTTAGCTGATCACTCCAGTAGCTGTCTTCCCAATTAGCTGCTTTGTCTTTTGCCCTAAAATCCTTCCCAAGCCCCAATGAGAAAATTGATACTTATCTAGAAAAATTTGAGAGAATGGCAACACTGTAAGGTTTGGAAAGTTCGCGATGGTGCTTGAAGCTCCCACAGGTCATCAAAGGCAATGCGTATGTGAAACTGGGAAGCAGCAATCAAGACAATTACGACATGCTTTACTTGTTCGCTTCGAAATGAACGCTCACAAATATTTACAACCTTTCCAAAACAGCAGGAAGGAGGGAGCCGAGACGTATGCTCGGTTCTCTTCTCGTCTGAAGGAATATTTGTTTCGAGCTTTCAGAACTTCCTTGCACTTTTGAAGGGTTAGAAGAGCTTATTCTGACCGAACAGATCGCAAGCACTTTGTCAAACTAAACCCGTAGATTTCTTGCTGAACAAGGAGCTGTAAAGCTTGAAGACATCTTGAGTAAGTCCGAGCGTTATGCAAACGCGCTCGCCGAGCTCCAGGCTCAAAACGCAAACCTACAGATGAGCCTTCTCACAAAAATAATCTACAACAGTCTTCCCAATCATTTTCACACCAAAACCCAAGAGAAACTGGACCCTAAAACCATCTCCAAAATAATAAATCGAAATTCTACAAAACCCGTTATCCCACCGAAACCCGTGATCATCCCAAGCGACTCCTATGGCAACACAGCCAGAGAGGATATGACAAAGGGAAAACCCCTGCGCAAGGGATATCTTATCAGGGAAAACAAACCGGGCCGAATCGGATCGGTTATTTACAAACAGCCTCGCACCGGAATAGACAGGTCAGTGATTCTCAACCTGAGGGTGAGAGACCTTCTACGCGAGGGACTGTTATATTGAACGGGACTTCCACTTATTGTTTGTTTGATACAGGTTTGAACTTTGATTGTATTGTCGCGAGGCATTTGGTCACACCAGGTCAAGAAACGGAAGAAACCGTCAAATTATGTGGAGTTTTTAAAGGAGATGCACCCATAACGCTTCCAGATGCACTTGTGGAGATACACTCGGATTTCGTCCGTGGTGTTATTAAAGCGGCTATAATGGAGGATCCGATCTACCTAGTCATACTTGGTTGTAGATACGTGTTTATAGGGAGACCGAAAAAGCCGATTGTGGCAGCAGTAACTACAAGAGGGCAAACCCAAAAGGAACGGGAGCCTGCACCTAACATGTTACATAGGGAACCGAAAGACGCGCAACAAAAGGACCCATATATATATATATATATATATATATATATATATATATATATATATATATATATATATATATATATATATATATATATATATATATATATATATATAGAATAGTAGCATTTTTCCATAAATGTTGTTTTATTCCTCGCAGACCTGATCAAGGGCGTACAGCGGTCTTTTTCTTCATTTACTGATTGGTTATGTTGTCTTTTCTTGGCTTGTGCGTCATCAACTTCATTTGTGTGCAAGGACTTGCCAAAGATACATGAGAAACATTATATCTTGAAAATGTAACTGGACTTACAAAACCCAGCAATATTTTTTTCAATTTTACCAGCCCACTGGGGTATACAAAAGAACACTTATACTCCTGACTTCTAACAGTCTTATTCAAATGGATTTATCCAGAAAGTTACGCTGTTTTAGAATCGGCACTTTCCCATAGAGTCAGCCGCTAGGATTACCATCATGATCATTTGTAACATTTTAGCAACCAGATGTTTCCCAATACTGGAAGTATTTTCCTCTTTTTTTAACTGTGAACCTCAAGAGCACGGTTTGCTACACTAACTATTCGCGGTGACATTTGTTCATCCAGGAAAATTAAAACACCAGATTCGGCGTCTACCTCGCTAGTCTTGATTTGTTAGACGATGGACTGGGGCCAATTTGGGAAATAAAAACCAGGCAATTTATATATTCAGGATAATTGTATTTCCAAGGGATAGGTAAGCGTGATTGAGTGGCCACTGTATGACAGAGAGAGTGAATATTTTTCTTTGTTACAGGAACTTTACCAACATTGGATTTTGCTTAAACTTGTTTACTTTACTGGGTAGCATTTTTAGTAGGAACTTGTTTCTTTACTGTCTATTCTGTAACATAGTGCTAACCTTTGACCTTTGGGTTATTATCTTTTTGTGTTCTTTTCTCAATAGGGGAGGGCACATTTATTCCGTTATTTCATATGTATGTAAATCTGACTTTATTTGATTTTTTTTAGATATTTGATGTCAAGTTTAATGATAATAAACAACAAAGAAAACTTAATTTTGCGTGTTGGTTAGTCACATTCCCAATTAAGCGTAGTTTTTTCACGTTTGTATGTCTTGTTGTCACATAGCTGTGTGTGTAGCTAAACTTATATTTATATTATGAGGAGGGCAAGGTTGTCTAGTACTAAATTATAGTCGTATAGATAGGCTGGACTAGAGAAACTTACTCATTCCATATACATATCTTCTCCTTCAACTATTCACCCGTGAAATCTATTTCTCACACCTTTTTCTCACGTACTTATCACCATCCACTCTACTCAGACGGGACCAAAAATAACTCAAACTTATCGGTACGACAATTGGAAACTTAAGAAATTAGAGCACACGTCATTAAAAGAATACTAAAATTTCCCCAACCAAGTGTTCGAAGCATCAAATCAGAGTTGCTGTGTCCATTCTACTGTGCCAGGAGATTGTATATCCCATTTGGGTTCGTGGTTTGAAGCTACAAGACGGTTCTAAGACAGACCAGTCTGAAGTAAGAATCATCGCCACTAATTTTGTGATTCAAAAGCTGTGTTCTACACCAACTACCTACATTGGGCACGTTGTGAAGACACTCAACCTGGGGACTCGAACAAACCAAATCATTGCTTAAACCTTCACAAAAGGTGCCGGGTCATTTATAAGTTAATAGTGCTCTGCCCTATGCAGCATTGTTCTAGACTTCTGAATTATCTCGTTAACACTCCCTTGAGATAGAATCGTCATTACCCTTCTATCTACAACTCTGCCAAGATTAATCTTGTGCGAAGGTAGATTCCTTTGTCGACTCATTTTATATACTCTCGTGTTTGGCCACTGGTGGACCACTACTGCAGAGCAAAAGGGAGGCAAATCTCGTGACAGTTATGATCAGGATAAATGTAAGAAGATGTAATGTAAACATTACCAAGAATTGTCGGATGTAGCAACTCCATATACGAAGGATGACTTTGAAATTTTCAAACGCCTGAGCCATACAGAACACTACATGGGGAAAAGTTTTCATAACATGAACTTTTCAATGTATTGGCTGGCATTCTAGGAGCCAATAAATATTTGCGTTGATTGGGAGATTGTCGAAAACGCCAGGTGGAAGCGTGAGCCGGGAACTTATGATATAACGTAGAAGAAGCTTGACATACGGCACTGCATTCTAGAAATCGTCAACGTAGAGAGCTCGGACCTTGCCACAGAAAAGAATAGAGTTGGGTTCTGAATTTATAGGACGGGACAAAACGTATTAAGAGCATCTCTGTACATCAGTAGAAAACTCGCCAATATTAATACGGAACCCGGAATTCTACAGGACCACTCACAAGTCACAGAGGGATTCTGAAATAGAAAAATACCCCGAACGTGTGTTCAAAGCATCTGTGTTAAGTTACCAAGACTATTCTACTGGGCACGAAATGTATCATACCTATTGGGGTAAGTAGTAAACATAAATTTTATGCTGTGAATTTGACATGTTTATGCTTGCTAGGTGTGTTAAATATTCATACTAGGCTGGTAACCTCAGCATGTGAAAAGGATACATTTATGAACCACCACAGCAAGCGCTGGTGATTGCTTCATTCTAGTTCTCACGGAAGAACCAAGAGCAGAGGTAACCCCAGACTCCGAATGGAGCATGGAGTGAGTGATGATTACAACCACCTGTGCATAGTTGTATATTATCATTTGGTGAATGTATGTAAATTTAATATGTTCCTTCAGGCACAAGCCACTGCCGCTGTCCAGTCACAAAGTTTTCCTTAAATTAACTGACATACTGGTGATTTTTCATCACATGTCCTGAGTGATATGATATATGCTCAGGGAGAGTAAAAAATCTGAGGAAACAAACGGCTGACGGACAGCGAGAAAAGCCGCCTGATTAATATCAAGCAAACAAGCAAACAAATATTTAACAGCGGAATTTGTTCCTTTATTCCCTATAAAGTTTGTGGAACCAGCACGAGGCGACCTCATTATTTGCGGTACGACCCGGAGAGACCATTTGCTGCATTACTTGACTGTGGTTCGAAGCTTGAAATCGACACTTGAAGATTCTTGCCTTGACCAGGACAGGTTACTTCCTAAACTGATCTGGAAACGTGCCCCTCACCACAGACACAGAGACGAATCTACGGAAAAGCAGCATCGGCACTTCAACGTTTTGGCAAGTCCCATTTTTAACAGGCCAAAACCAAAGAACTGTATTCCAGTCCCAAAACCCAGTTTCAATGACGAAACTTATCTTTTCATAATCACCAGTCACATTTATTTACATTTGTTGCATGAGAATGGAGGTAGAGGCAGCTACTGCTGCTTTAAGGCGGTTGTCTGGCACTTCATTGACAAGAGCAGTTATTGTGTCAGACTCTCAGTCCATGCTTTGGAAGATCCAGAATGGATGTCTACGGCATGAATGGAAAACCTCCATAGCAGCCTCAAATCTTCAGGAATTGGTGTGGGTCTACTTTCCTGGTCATGCAAGGACGCGGCAATGAAAGAGCTGATAGACTAGCTTCCAGGGTACCTATAGTGGGTGCGTTTGATATGGATAAAGGAGAGATATTGAAGACAGTTAATGATCGCCTGCTAGAGAATGACACTGCAATCGATGAATAATCACGGCTGAGATTGCCGGGGTTTGGCATTAGGTGTGGGACTGTCAGGGATGAACGTATGAGAGGATGCATCCAGCGTATGCACAATCAGCGCGCAACAGGAACTGTTAGCGTTCATACCCTTCGACATTTGCTGAGGGAGACTGGGCACCTATAGGTTTACCCGGAGTGCAATGATGTCGATTCTGAACAGCAATAACAATAACTGTCAGACGTCGACTTGAATCTGTTCAAAGGAAGCAGTGGGCAGCTTGAGGCTGTTGGAATCTCCATCCATTTCTATTTCCAGGAATGGTACTGGTGATGGTCATATGCGCTTTCTCTGTTCCTCATATGTGTCACATAATATTGTTAGCTCTCTTTTCCTCTTCCGCAGTTTTGGTATTTTTGATTCATTGTAACTGCTGACACACAGCGAGTTTATTTTTAGTGCTGATAAAGCGATTACACTTCTTCCTGTAATGAGCATCTTGTGGACTTATATCACAGGAAAAGTCTACCTACATTAACACGGAAAGCCGGAATCCTAGGAAACTGAACCACAAAAGTCATAGTGGGAGACTAGTGTAAAGTAATACCACAGACCGCGTGTAAGAGGGATCTTAAACAAGCTGTCTTAACTATTGCTCTGAGCCAGGAGTCAGTATTCCTAAAGAGATTTTAGGCCGGTGGTACTAGTTGAGGTTACTATCTCTGCAACAAAGTGCGTAGTCACGTGGCCTGCTGTCAACGCTAGACATCATCATCAGACGGGTCTTGAAGACGCTGTACCATCTTCGTGATTACTCCCTGATATTTCTTGAAACGTGTCACAACCTCCAGACTTGACCAGTGACGAGAGTGCTCCAGTCCATAACCTGCAAAAAACAAACCATCGACTGGAGCAGAAACCAAACTTACTGGCAGCTAAGTACAAACTTAAAAGCTGCCAAGTGAATTTTTCATAAACTCTCCTAAATATCTATAAAACATCACCCTGTGATGATAAACTTTTTTTTAAAGAGACAAATTCATTTCACACTGTTAAATATAATTGATTATTAAATTTGTTATTTGTATACAGATTAATTTATAGTTGATTTAATCATTTTGAGTGTACTGCACCCGTATGTCTCAGACGCCTCAGATACACTTAAAACAGAACTGCTAAATTAAGATTTCACTGAATTAAATTAGTTGGGGGCTTGAACGAGCTAAAATACATAATAATTCTTCATAAAAGGTGTAGAGCAGATAGAAAGTTAACAATTCCTCAGTTCAATTACGCATTGTTTTTGATTTCTTAATTATCTGATGAAAACTCCCGCGAGGTAGAAGCATCATCATCCTTCTATCTGTAACTCTGCCAAGAGTAATCTTGTGCGTAGGTAGATACCTTTGAAGACCCATGTGACATATTTTGATAATAGCTTTCATATATCTATTTCATTATCTACACTTTTCTTTTACATTTCTTTCACCTACGCACGTTTGTTAACATAAAACCATCCTACACTCAGAGATCTGTCTCTTTTTCTAATTTAGCACGCATTTTATTGCTGTTCGCTATTTCCTTTGATGAATGTTCACGAGCAGACCTATTAGTTAACGCTGAGCGGGGTATCTGTAATTTTTAACGCCAGCGATTGAAAATAGTTGGAAAGGATCAGATAGCGATCAGGGGGAAATAAATCTTGGAACTAAGGGCAGGCGGAAAATAGTGTGATTTTTCGATCGAAGAAATCTCGCACGGTCTGGTCAATTACTTTACGCTTGATCTAAAGAGAGACCGTTTCGCTCGGTGCTCGAGTTTGCAGCGGTAAAGGGTGTAGATTTCTTTTCATCTAGAATCTGAGCAGAGATTTCCCCGTAGGTGCTAAATCTGGCAGAGAGTCTGGTTTTCGGTGTATAGTGTAACACTCCCTTTGATTTCAGATAATATATACCCCAGCATTCTAACTCAATTTATCAAGTACTCCATAGATTTAGAAGACATCTTGCTACGATTCTAGAATCACTTGTATTAAGTAGAGTTCATAGTTTTCGGTGGAGATAGTCTTAGAAGTTTGTGTGAAGGTAAATACTATACTAGTAGTTTTGAGTGATTTAAGTGGTAAAATCGACGATTATATTTCACTACATTTTGTGCAGAGGGATTTACTAGATAGGTCCGTTATTTATATTTTTCTAGGTTTTACTGTGTTACATTGGCTAGCAGAATAAATAATAATTTCTAGCTAAACTATTCCAGCTATAAAATAAATTTAAATAATAGCTAGTAACCAGTCAGATAACATTTTAACCAACTAGTAAATGCACTGTTCATCATAAGTATTGACGAAATATGCCTTTATTTCTAATTCTTGATGATTGATTTTTTTTTTAAATTACTAGAATTTATTTCACGGGAGTTTTAAACGATAAGACAAGCTCTAAGCTTGTAGTTTATAATTTAAAGTTAAATAACCGAAGTGGATAAATAAATTATATTTTACGCGGGTTAAAGATAGGATTGAAAATACTGTATTATGGTTAAGTATTTGTATTTTTCTCCTTTACACAGTATTGGGTCAAACCCTAAACCTTACCAGCGGCTTCCATGTAAACCTGAGAGTAACCATACAGAAGAACAATGTAATTAGTAACTGGGTTTTTCCAAGATAAACCTGTGTGAGGTTGTGCTTACACCCAGAAAGAGACAGAATACCAACCCAAAGAACATTAAGAGTGACTTTGTAACTGGGCATATAGACTCAGATTCTGGTTCCAATTTTTCATTTACATTCCGCCAGTTGTGGCAACATAACCAACAGGAACAGTTCCCGACGTTTGACCATTTGTGGTTGTTGCGCACATATTAGTCTGTGACGCACAGATTACAGTAGGTAGGCATGCAAATGCAAAGTGTAACTATTTGTCTGATGAAAAGTATTTAATTGAGAATCTATGATTCTGAGAGTAAGGGGACAGAACCCGGATCGGTCGATGTTAGATTCGATTACATGGGTTATCTTTTCTTGTATTACAATCTGGCGTATAAATACTGTTTATGTCATTTTTGCGTCAGGTATGGCCAGAAACAGATTGGTCTTCCTTAAAATGTTTATGACCTGAATTTATATGTATTCCTTGACTAATTAAGGTGATTGGCTCTTATATCTTTGTATCTTTGTATTTCTATGTCGGACTATTTTGTGAGCTGAACTCTGGGGGGGGGGGGGGGGGGGGGGGGGGAAAGGCGTTGTTAGGCATGCGCAGTTCTGGGAGAGAACAGAAAAGGCTGTCATGTCGTCGTGTCTAGGTGTTGCAAGGTGGTTTGCTCTGAACAATGTTCCATGTGATATGAATAAAACAATTATAAATTTCTGGCCATTGTTTTTTCTTTGATATGTTAGTTTTTTTTTATTCAGTGATAGTGCATCGTGCCTTCGATGGAAGATTAAGCGAATGCGGGGGTGGAAGATTCCGAACAATACTTGAACCTTGGAATACGATTGATTTGATAAGTCATTTCATTGAGTCCATACATTTAATTCACAGTTGTACACACAGGATGATCATTTCAAATAGGAGTAGAACATAAGTCCATATAAGTCATGCATAAATTAATCAATAACGTAGACTGCTGGTTTACGTGTCAATGTCCGTTTAAGGATACAATACAGTATTGTCGTCAGAACATCACAGCTATATGCACGCGCAGCTAGACATGGCTACCTGCCGACAGTGAGACTGCGAGTCTGAATATATTCATACGAATTTGACGATTATTCTTCTCCTTCTGAGAATTCTAGTTAAATACTAACCTCCATAAATTTTCCTCTCATATAGAGTTCTAGGACTGACCCTGGTCCATCAAAAAATGCATATATAAATGGCTATATCATGCCATTGAATTGGAAGGTTAGAAAAACGCAGCTATTCAGCTTGGCGGTCAAGTAACAAAGGGTAGCGTTTCTTAGTTACCGACTGTGACCCAAACAACGCTATACACGTCATAATCGATCGTGTATGGAGCGTTCAATAATTGAAACATCTATCGCAATATATTAAATGCCTTAACCTTTACAATTGCACGTCTGATAACCTTTAGCAGACGGCGTTAATATCATATACCGTAACAATTCCCTGTACACCGGGGAAAAAAAAAAATCGATAGATTTTTTTTCAAGATCTATCCGACTTAACAATTTTTCAAAAAAAATTTAACACAATTGTGACATATGGCCGACGATGTTCTGAGTAGAACCGTGTTGCGGTCATGTCAACTAACTATTTGTCATAGTCATCTAACATTAATCACATTATATATCAATATTATACATATTATTATATCAACTAAATAAAATGTCCAATGTTAACAGTGAATGATAGAATTAAATTAAAGTAAGGTCTGTCGTATTAATATGTCATATAGGAATTAATTTGACTAATTAAAATGAAATTAATTAGTTAAATTAAGAGATAAATTATTAAGATTCTAATGTAACGCGATGTTATGAGAGAAGAAAAAACAAAATAAGTGAGAAGAAATAGAAAGAAATTCGAATATAAGTTTAACTTAATTGTGTGTGTTAAGTGTTAGTGAATAATAACTATCTAATTTAACTAACTAAATAATGTATAGGTACATTAAAAAAAAAATATTAATCTAATACTTGTGTGAGATTTATTTTCTCTTTTCATAATTTCTTCTTTTTATATTTCGTTCTCTTTTTTTTTTTTTGTTCTTTCATTTCATTTTTTTCTCACATTTCATTTTATTGATAATAATTCAATTAAGAAGTTAAGTTAACTAATTAATTAGTATAGGATATGATGATCCATCCGTAGTCTTGATCCTGATGAATTCTTTTAGGCAAAAATGTTCAAACGTTTACGTTGGAAAGAAATGTCATTTATCCAGCATCCAAGAATTAAGTGCACATAGGATAATAAGTTCGACTTGTCGTCAGATATTGTTCCATGATTGTTCAACGAATATTCATATATCGTGTATGGACGTTAGACGAAGTTCCAATGTCAACATGTCTTTTAGTTCAATTCTGTGATGCATATAGTGTTTATAAAGTTTAAATTGAAGGCAAGGTTAGTTCCTTTATAGTTGATATGTTTTAGGAATGTTAATGTTGATTATTCGTCGTCAATAGGATTACGTGACAACGCATCCGCCACAATGTTTTCAGTGCCAGGAATATGTTCAATGGAGAATTCAAATGGCTGTAGGATGATTGCATATCTGGCGAGTTTTTGGCTCTTATGGTTAGATCGACGCAAAGATGCTACAGCACGTTGGTCCGTCTGTATGGTGAAGGGAGCACCAAGTAAGAACTTTTCAAGTTTAGTTATTGCCCATATAACGGATAACAGTTCCTTGTCAACTGTTGAATACTTTGTTTCTGCAGGCTTTAGCTTTCTTGAAATGTATAAGGTAGGATGTAGAATGCCATCATGGTTCTGGAGCAGGCATGCACCAATGCCGTAGTTACTAGCATCTGTTCGTAAGAAAAAATCTTTTGGAAGCATCGGGAAGTCTTAAAATTGGTTCATGCGAGAACAAATTTATAATTTTGTTGAAAGTTTCATTGCATGTACCAGTCCATGTCACCTTCACCGGCATGTCTTTTTTTTAACAATGAAGACAATACAGCCGTGATGGATGACAAGTTTGGTATGAATCTACTGTAATATTGAACAAGTCCTAACAAACTCCTGACCTGTTTCTTCGTCTGAGGAACTGCTATGTTTAGAATTTTGGAGACTGTACTAGGTAACGTTCGGATATATCCCGATCCAATGATATGTCCCAAAAAGGTTATCTCATTACACGCGATTTGCACCTTTGTAGGTTTAGCAGTTAGATGATAATTCCTTAGAGTGTCGAAAACATATCTAAGTCCCGAAACATGTTCCTCAAACGACGAACTAAACAAGCATATGTCGTCAATATATGTAATAACGTCTGGTCTACCTGATAAAATTTGTCGCATCAGGCGAATGAAGGTAGCTGGCGCATTAACAAGCCCAAAAGGCATCACATTCCACTGGTATAGACCTTGTGGAGTGGAAAATGCGGTGTAGTACTTAGCCTTTTCGGTCAGTGGTATCTGCCAATAACCTTTAGTTAAGTCTATCTTACTAAATATAGTTGCGTTGGATAGACGTGGCAGTAAGTCGTCGATAAGTGGATGTGGTTCGCTGTCAACTATAGTCTTAGCATTTAATTTTCTATAATCAACACATAGTCTGATGTTATTGTCCTTCTTCCGGACAATCACTAATGGAGAAGAGAATGGCGAATTACTAGTCTCAATGATTCCCAGAGACAACATCTGTTCAAGTTCCTTAGTAGTTTTAGCAAGGAAATGTAAAGGAACAGAATAGGGATGTACACGAATAGGTGTATCATCATTGAGAGTAATGTCATGACTGATAGCCGATGTGCGACCCGGGACGTCGGTCAATACATCTGGATAAGATTGTAATAGATTAGCAATCTGTAGACGCTGTTGCGGTGTAACCGTTGAAGAGATGGTTACATCCCGCCAAGATTCAGTAGGTTGAACTACTGGTACCGGTAACGGTAACTGTACCTCAGGAAAAGAAGATTCTTCTTCCTGGATGACAGATAAGTTAGAATAATAACAAGTAGATACTGTGTTGTCATCTAGTTCATGAAAAATTGACTGTAAGTGTTCAGGACGTGTATGAAATTGCTTGAGCATGTTAATATGAAATATCTTTTTGTGTCCCTTGATATCTAAGACGTAATCAACGTCGGAAATTTTATCAATGACTTTGTAAGGACCATTCCAAGATATCAATAATTTATTGTTATTGTGAGGAAGTAACACATAAGCCTCGTCGCCTGGGAATAATTGGCGTAATCGTCGAGACCTATTTTGTAGAGATCGAGCCTTAGCTTTTGCAGCCTCAGAAGAAGCTGTTGCCAACTGGCAAGACTCAATAATGTTCTTCCGAAGATTAATCACATATTCGTAAGATGACTGAGTGTCCTGAGTCATCTCCTCGTCAATTAATAAGTCTTTTATTAGTCCCATAGGACCTCTTGGGGGAGCACCAAAAACTAATTCAAAGGGAGAGAAGCCAGTTTGTTCATGCGGTACCTCCCGATAAGCAAATAGAACAGCTGGGAGTGCTCTGTCCCAGTCATGAGGGTGCTTAGCAGTAACCTTATGTAGTAGTTGTTTAAGTGTACGGTTAAGTCTTTCAACCGAACCATTACTCATAGGATGATAAATACTACTTAAATTCCTATCAATGTTCCAAGTTTTCATAACTTCCTTCATGGTGTCAGATATAAACTGTGACCCATGGTCTGATAAAAGTTTTCTAGGAAACCCTATTCTAGAAAAGATGAGATGTAGTGCATCAGCTACATCTGTGGTAGTGGTGGTCTTTAATGGGATAGCTTCTGGCCATCGTGTGCACAAATCAATGCACGTAAGGACGAATCTATGTCCTCTGGCCGATGGTAGCAATGGACCAATAATATCTATGGCCATCTTGTCAAAAGGTCTTACCGAGATATCGCAAGCCTGAATAGGCGCCGTGTGAAAAGCTCCACGTGCTTTCACTTCTTGGCATGTAGTACAGGAACGTACATACTGCGAAATATCTCTTGACACTCCTGGCCAAAAGAATGAAGACAGTACTCGAGATCGTGTTCGAGTATATCCCATATGTCCAGCACAATGTGAGTCATGTGCATGTTGAAGAATGTACCGTCTAAAAGTATACGGGACCATAACTTGTTGTTTCATTTGTGATTTGTCATTAAAACATCTAATCAATATGTCATTTTTTAATAACAAAACAATGTTTGTTATTATTACCTGAGGATAGATTGTCAACTTTATCAACCAACTTAAAAATTTTTTTTTAAAGATTTATCCTCTTTTTGTTTGGTTGCAAATGTTTCCCTGTCAATGGGTGAATTGACTACACATTCCTCTTGGTTGTCTGCATCCATTTTATTATCATCAACTTTCTCCATGAGTTGAGTATGCGCTCTAGTCGTCACGGCGTTTCCAGTGCATAGGTTATGTTTCTCCCATTCTATAATCTCATCTGGAGTACAATCTTTACTGCCGTGTATACGACCGACCATCAGATCAGCTATAGGCTTTTTTAGCATACATACTTTTACGTTCCCTGTGAAAAAAGGAGTGTTAACATGAATAATAGCTGTGGGGTAAAACTCAATCGTTCCCCCAAAAGTCATGCAACGGACATATTCCCCCGTTGCACAGCTAGGATGTACCAGCGACTGTCGTACACCAATCGTTGTGGATCCTGAATCCCTCAGCACTGAGACGACGGATCCATTAACTAATCCCCTGTTAAAAATTAGTAGGCCTGTTCCATCGTTGACTGCAAGACCTACCTCTGGTGTAATATGTCCGCAGTTAAGCACTGTTTCTTTCGCCTTCTGAAAAATAAGATTGCATTGTTGGCAACTATTTGCCACATTATAATTAATAGCAAAACATGCAGCAGAAGACTGTGTTGTATTATTGTCAAGTGGGACCTGAGCTATAGGGGTAGTATTATTTGTAACTGCCGCCCCTGTATTACGGTTGTAATGAGATGATCCCCGAGAATGAGATCGATTCCGAGTATAATTGTTAGAATTATCTCGTCGTCCTCTATAGTAACTATTATCTCGATGTCTCGAGCCATGATTATTACCATTCCAGTTACTATTATTATTGGGAGTATGTGATCGATTATAATGAGTGTTATGTTGACCATTGTGGTAGTTTGGTTGAGGTGAATAATTTCTATCTCGTGATCTACCTCTGTTGAACTCATTTTTATTGTTGAAATCATTATTATATCCCTTCTGAAAGTGAACGCTGTGATTTCTTTGGAACCTGCTTCTGTCTACACTGTGATGTCTTTGTTTGTTATTATGATTGTAGGCCATATTAGACGCCACAGGTAGAGGTTCTCTTAATGAGGAGTTAGAAATGGTTGCATTCGGATGTGCCGAACAGTAGTTTAAAGAAATTTTTTCTAACTCGTCCATAGTACCTGGTTTACGCTCCTGCAAATATGCAAAAAATGGCTGGCTAACCGAAGATAATACCTTATCCCGTAGTAGTAAATCAACTAATTTGTCGTATGATTTGTTGACTTCTGCCAGTTCAACCCATCTATTAAATGTATTGCGTATGTTCGCAATGAATCCTGCAAAATCTTTTGGAGATTCAGGTAAAATTCCCTTAAATTTCAACCTACAGTGTTCCTCGTCCAGGTGAAAGCTCCGTAAAAGCAAGGACTTAATAGCACCGTAGTTATTTGCTATTGAAGGGTCAGCATTTTGAGAAGCCGTCAATGGTTCTCCAACCAAGAATTCATTTAACTTGAGTACCCATGACTCTTCAGGCAAATGGTTAGTTTTGCAAGTCTGTTCAAAACGTGACAGGAACGATGAAAGGTCGTCCACGTTCAAGTTGAGAGTGGGTAATTTAAAGTTGTAGAAATGTTTAGTTTGGCTGGATGATGATCCATTTTGTGCATTATTATTCTGGTTTGCATCAGCACTTTGTGCTTGTAATCTTGCTGTCTCCAATTTAATACGCGCCAATTCCATTTCTTGTTGTAAAATAATTTCCTCTCGTTTCAATTTATTCTCTTCTTCCTGTCTGGCGATTGCTCTTTGCTCTTCTCTTTCACGTTGAGCGATCTCTCTCAATCTATTTTCCTTGTCAATTTGCTTCATCTCACGTTCTGCTTCCTCTTTCTTTAATGCAGCCTTTTGTTCCTCTTCCTCTTTCTTTAATGCAGCCTTTTGTTCCTCTTCCTCTTTCTTTAATGCAGCCTTTTGTTCCTCTTCCTCTTTCTTTAATGCAGCTTTTTTCTCTGCTTCTTTTCTTTCATATTTTTTCCAGTTCTGCCTCAGCAAACTGACGAAGTTCTTGAGATTTATAACCATATTCCCGACCAATTTTAACGAAATGGTCTATAGTGAGCATTTTGACTTTTATCTGTAAGTAATTATTGATAATTACTGATTAAAATAGTCAATAGTAGCTTCAGAGTAATTATTATACTTACTCAACTTAGAAATATTCAATATAAATAATCACAATAGTACTGAACTCTAATGTCTAAGTTCAACTAATAGACAATATTTTGTAACAATATTGTATCTAAGTACTAACTATATCATAAATAGTTATGATATCTGTTAACTATTATGTAATTACTTCACACAATTAATCTTAATATCCGATAATGTCGGGTATGATTCCTAGTAATTATATTGTTCAATGTACTAAGTCACTCTCTTAGTACCAGAAAAGTATATTAAATAATATACAATGGGTCTATTACCTCAAAGGTAGCTATAAGATTATTTTATTTTGTCAATATATATATTATATTATTATGCCCTAGGCATCTATTATAAATTGTAGTGCTACTTTCTTGGACTATCACTGCATAATTATGCAATGTCCCATATTAACCTTAAATTTAAAAAAAATTAATTAAATTAAATTACAAGTGTATTATTGCATATAATAACATATTATTAATGTAGTATTAAGATATATCATGAGGACAAACAAAACAATGATGCAACTAAAGGGTACAAACAATGTTAAGACGCAAACAAGACATTTTCACAATTAAAAAATGAATTTATGAACTAAATAAAATAAGCGGAAATGTCACAAGCCAAATGAAGGGTCAAGGTCTGACCCGAGGTCAACTTAATATTCAAAGTACACAAAAAAAAAATGACTGCAAAAAATGATGACATCACAGGACTCATAACGGACGAAAATTTAACAATCATCAAATAAATGATAGTAAGAGGAGACTGGACGAAATAGTTAACAAACATGGTACAGAACTGAATAAAATTGTTAACTGAGTACGAATAAAATACGCCAGTTATCTACGGAACGGTACAGCTAACACAAAATCGTCAAACGGTAGCAGATTTGGACAGACAGTCCAATGGCAAACCTCAATGGGGCTTCCAAAAGTGCGATCGTTTAACTGCCCTAAGAAACGACCGAAATTAATTCAGGCATCGTGAGAGCCACAGAATCTTATTTCGGTTCATCCTCCCTACCTCCCACGAATTAACAACACATTAAGACAACAAAAAGCACATTAAACATAGGTAAAAACATGCCGATGTCGGCAGAGGGCATGGACTTAGTTAGCACTGTTTGCAATCACAACAGTTAAACACCTAGACTTATCTTTTCCGTTTCTTCACTTGATGCTAGTTGTCGTCAACAGCTAGGCCTGTGCCTTTGACTGTCTGCTCCTGATGGGCAGGCAACGGTAGTCCATCTTGTGCATCTTGATCAATTTGAAGCGAACTAGAGAGGCGTTGAAAAGATGTCTTCTTCACTGCGACAATGTAACAGTGACGTCATGTTGCTATTCATGATCACGTGCGTCACGTCAGCTTCGTAATGGTCATGTGATCCAAACTTGATCGTAAATATTTCATTCGAAAGTCATGAAGAAATTTTTGGTTTTTTGTTGTCTTTTTCGTCCCCATACACCGGGCACCACTGTTGCAAGGGTGTGGTGGTTTGCTCTGAACAATGTTCCATGTGATATGAATAAAACAATTTATAATATTTCTGGCCATTGTTTTTTCTTTGATATGTTAGGGTTTTCACTCAGTGATAATGCATCGTGCCTTTGATGGAAGATTAAGCGAATGCGGGGGTGGAAGATTCCAAACAATACTTGAACCTTGGAATACGATTGATTTGATAAGTCATTTCATTGAGTCCATACATTTAATTCACAGTTATACACACATGATGATCAATTCAATAGGGGTAGAGCATAAGTCCATAGAAGTAATGCATAAATTAATCAACAACGTAGACTGCTGGTTATGTGTCAATGTCCGTTGAAGGATACAATGCAGTATTGTCGTCAGAACATCACAGCTATATGCACGAGCAGATAGACATGGCTACCTGCCGACAGTGAGACTGCGAGTCTGAATATATTCATACGAATTTGACGATTATTCTCATCCTTCTGAGGATTCTAGTTAAATACTAACCTCCAATAATTTCCCTCTCATGTAGAGTTCTAGGACTGACCCTGATCCATCAAAAATGCACATAAAATGGCTATATCCTGCCATTGAATTGGAAGGTTAGAAAAACGCAGCTATTCAGCTTGGCGGTCAAGTAATTAAAATCCCAGACCGGACCCCAATATATGTGGTGGGTTTTGATGTTAAAGAAAGAAATAAGTACGTGTCTACAGAGTGAGGTCAGCTATGCAAGTCCCTGAGTCTAATAGTTGATGGTGATGTTCTCAGGGGTACCTGACTGCTATCACCCTATGATCTCACTCTGCGATTATTTTAGGGTATCTAGTGTTGGTGATGTGATTTATATGGCTAAGTGTCTAGGGTAATGAGAATGTAGTGACAATTGCTTTAAACAAGTACAATTCTAACTCAATCAAATCATATAAACAAGACTGAGTTTAAATTTAGGATATATCTAAGTATATACAATTTTAATTTCCTGTCCCTCAAATTTTTTAGGACAGGAATGTTTAAGAAAACTTAAAAGTGAAATTATGGTTTTATATATATCAAATTAAATTCACAATAAGGACATCTGTCCAATATATTTATATATGTACTGTTTGTAAACGTTCCTTTCTCTGTGGGCAATTACTGTTTTAAATGAAGAGTCACTATTGGGGAAAAACTGGTGTTCACATCATATCACATACTGTTACTGAATAGGGTGGAGATTAAATATAATTGAGTCTGCATAAGCCCACTAGTGTTAGGCTTATCTGAAAATTCCTGTAGACGTTGGATTGACTGGATCGAGAAAACTGCACACTGCTTCTCTAGTTTAGTCTGGAGACTGCTGATACTTTTATTTGTGGAATATATAGAAACAACCGGTTGGTTGCCTCAAATGCTGCAGCTCCAACTTCTGACCAACTTGAACTGGGTGATGTAACCCTGAAACAAGAGGAACAAGCTTCACTAAGTCTCCAGCTGACTATCTCCACCTCTACCAATTTAACAATATTAAACAAGTATGGTGATCAGCTAAAATGGTTAACTGAATTAGCTACAGTCTTTAACTTTATTGTGACTTCTTCATAAACAGTGGTTATCTTCTTTTCCACAGTCTCAACTCTCCGGTTAATATACATCATCTTCTTCTTCAGCTGAAATACAATCTTTTCTTTTCATACCAAGTTAATATAGCCATAGGCCTGCCAGTGACTTTCTGGTCTTACAGTCAAAATAAGTATGATAATATTCAACCCAAATTTTTAATTTGATTTGCTTCCTACGTTTGGTTATATCTGCCTGCGTTCCTAGTATGTCGCAATCTTCCATACAGGCAAAATGTCGTACACACACAATATGAGGGCGCCCTAACTGGGTTAGCCTCTACTTTCTAATAATGTATTAAAAAGGTTATTCATCTTACCGCAATCAACGAAATAAACACACACTTTGTTAAAGGCTAACAGGCTATTAATGGTCACTTCCAGACAGCTGCTACTGCAGAATGCAAAAGCAAATTTTGGTCACTAAATGCTTTGCCTTGAACCCTCCATGTAGGAATTTCTTATTCAAGTGGCACCCTGCATAGCAGATGCATTGGTTTTATTTTGCCTATGTTTATTCTAACATTAGCCAATCAGTTTAAACTACGCCGATTTTACTCCTTTTTTTTCTTTTATTTTTTTCAAATCCCCCAACAAGCATGCACGTTTGTCACTAAGTTCGCCAGTCTGCTTCAAACATTACCGTTTAAACAATGTGTCGCGTTTAGGCTGGCAAAAAAAATTACAAAGTTTCCTCCTCCTTTCCTCCTAGGAGTGACTATCAAATGAGGCAAGCCAAGTGACTGGTTTCTAAGCAATGGCCAGAAGAATGTTACTTTTAAATTGAGCGGGGACATCAGAGTATTTGCTAGTGTGTAGACAATTTTTATTTTATGCGATAACTCAGTCAATTTTGAAGTTATTTGAAAGATGAAAAGTGATTATGTATCAGGCTAGTACCCTGTATCTAGCTAATATGTTTTCATCTAATTCTTTATTATCTTTGGCATTATCATATTTTTCATCTAATTTATAGTTTTACTTTTATTCACTCAAATATTTATGTAATACATCTTCTAAGGTCATACAAGTTATTATAGTATATTATTTTACACAATATTGCTTTATTTTCTCTCTCTGCACCATTTTATGTTTTCAGTTTCACTTTACGATATAAGTAGACGATTATTGTTTCAATTCACTCCACCACTCCCCCCCCCTCTCTCTCAGTCGTTCTTAGAAAATTAACGCCGCGTTTTGGTCGTTTTTAAACAATTAGTACGTAGTAGAAAAAGTGTGGTTGGGTAGGTGAAACTTGCCCGCTCGCTAACAAATATTCAAATATGTGCCACGCTCTGGCGTTTTTTTTTCCTTGAAATACGCTACTAGTGTTGCGACGTCCTTGAAAAGAAAAAAAATATAACTAGTATTGTCGTTAGCATCGTATACCCTGGTCTACTGTTTCTTGTAAAACAAGTATATAAACAAATACATTAATTTTTAATTCGCCCAGTGATGCACAGTAGACCCTTGCTAATTTGGAAGTACTGAGAGCCATGAACACCTGTTTAGAATGTCCTAGCCAGTGAGAAAACGCAGTGATAATTTGTTGTTGTTGAGCTTTTTCAGAGCATATGACAATTTGCAGCAGTCACAGTTCATTTCCATTCCTCTCTGTCCTTGATGGTCATTTGTCCTCTCCATTTTACAATTCCCAGTGTTTACAAGTCCATGTCCATGCTGTCAGTTCATCCTCTGCTTGGATGTCCTTTTGGTCTTATGCCCTGAGTTTATTCAGCACATCTTTCTTGTCTTTCTGATAGCTTCCCTTCGTTCATTATCTCCCAGCCATTTCAGCCTGTTCAGTCACAGTGTGTTGGCTGTAGCAGTTTGTGGTGCATGATGAGGTTACCTGCCCAATGTATGACCTTATATTAGTCACCGCTTTTGACATGCCTGATAGTCCTGTTCTTTCTTTGTCTGCTCATAGACCACAGGTTGAGCATTGATAAAAGGATGATCTA
Organism: Oreohelix idahoensis; assembly: GCA_024509875.1. NCBI lineage: Eukaryota > Metazoa > Mollusca > Gastropoda > Stylommatophora > Oreohelicidae > Oreohelix > Oreohelix idahoensis. Next base: position 134,253 of record JAMPIV010017732.1, on the reverse strand, counting down.
TATGTGTTGCTCCTTTCCTGTTATGTTGCTTCTCTTGATTCACAATTATCTTTTATTGAACTTTTTTTATTATTTTTTAAATAAGTTAGTTCTTAACCTTTTTTTATGGCCACAACCCAAATTTTATAGTTGATGAAGCTGGCAATCCATGCAACAAAATTGACCAAGAAAAAAATAATTATTGTAATTTAGCCAAAGGCATGCAGCTTAAATCTTTGAAATATATATATACAAGATGATAGGAAACTCTTTACAGAGCGATACAACAGGAAGCAATCTGATCATCAGAAGGAGTCCCCCCGTCCGACAAGTGTTTCGGCCCGATATACTCCTTTACACTCTAAGGCGGGCGGGCCCACTTGGGTCATGACTCCCAAGCGTCTCAGCCTCCTGTTGTCTTGTATCGAAAATGAACCCATTTCACTTATGGTAGCAACTTTAAAATCCACAACTCCGTCAGCCGTGGAGGCAATTGTGAAAGTAACAAAGAGAAGACAAAATTATTCCGTTCGTTCTGTCGCACATCACAGCTAAGGACACACACTGAGACCACTGCGCGAAGCCGACGAGTCTAGCTACTGCGCCTATTGAAATTCTGTGCCTGACACCCCTTATAATATACGCCGCCTGTTGCCCCTAAGTCACAGTCCTTTCACTAGTACCATAAAAAACTCAGCGTATTGTGGACTTAGAAAAATGTTGGTGTTTTCTGAACCGCAGCGTTTATTGTCACGATTTCCATTGCCCATTGCGGTTGTTCCACAGCCAGCCTGATGCCTTTTCGGCAGTTTCACTAAGCCTCTTCATTGCCCTTGTTCTCGACTGTCCCCTCAGCCCCATCAGTTTCAATAAATCATACACTGATGCAGCCACAAGCCCTCTTGCGCCAACTTCAACAGCCATCACCCTTGCAGTGAACCCATCGTGTCTCAGATCCGCGGCCAGATCACTATACTTGGCCGCTTTGAACGAATGTTGCTCGTCTAATCTGGATTCAAATGGCACGGACAGTTCAGTCAGTATGACCTGAAGCGTTGCTGAAGAATGAATCACTATATCCGGCCGTCTCCGCGATTATCTGATACTCTCTGGATATGCCCCTCGTCCAGGTAGGTCTACTGCCATCTCCCAATCATTTGCACAGTCAAGAAGAGATGGTAAACTGCTACCAGGTTTACTCGGTTTGGGGTGTGCTGACTTTCCTGCCCTCAGAAAGTATGTATTTGCGGTGCTCGGCCTGGGTTTGCTATTCACCATCATCCTTGCCAGATCTATTGTCGCAGCAAGCTCATTTAGCACTTTGTTATGCCGCCAAGTGTATCGCCCTTGCCCTAATGACGCTGAGAGCACGTGTTCAAGTGTCTGCCTCCCCTGGCACAGGGGGCACTGCTCATCATCCGACTTTCCCCATTTCACAAGGTTGGTGACCGACGGCAGCAGGTCATACATTGATCTAACAACGAAGCTGAGCCTAAGAGGTGCTATATGCAATATATCATTCCATGTCAAGGACCTCTGCAGAGCTCCTTCCCATGTAGTCCATTAGCCTTGTTGGACCTGCTGCACTGCTTTTTGCAACCTCTTATCATTCGCAGCTCCTCGTATCTCCTGAACTACCATGTCTCTGCGCTCCCTGCTTGATGCCTTGGACCACCAGCAGATGTCTCCATGACAAAATCCCCGTCTATTCGTATGTGTGTATCCTATTACCTATCTCAGTTTGAGTGACTCTTGGGCAGCATCAACAGCTTCTTCCACTTTCCACTTTCTTCCCGTTTTCAGTATGGGCTGAATGGACTTAACCACGTCATCAGCTGACTCGCGTAGCATCATTGCAAGCCTTGCCTTTCCAACTTTGTACTCTTCAACAACTGACATGAAGGGAAGCAGAAGTTTTGACTTGTTGCAGTACAGTGCTACATCTAACAGACCTGGTGGTACCCCTAACCATTTTCTCATGAACTTGTTGACCTTCTTCTCTATAGCTTCCACTGTACTTGTGCTTATTTCATATATAAGCAGTGGCCACAGCAACTTCGGTATCAACATGAACTGGAGGCACCACAGTTTGAACTTTCCCAGGAGTCTGCTTTGGTCTATGATCTGTAGTCCTCTGTCTGCCATTTCTATTGTCTGTTGCACTGCCTTCGAGTCTTTTAATAAGGCAATGTACACCCTGCTAAGACTTTTAACAGGTTCCTCAATGACAGTAGGGATTCTTTGGTTGGAAACCATGAATATGACCTCTGCTATCTTCCCTTTCCTGACTGATAGGCTTCTCGACTTCTTGGGTTTGAAGCTCATTCTGCACCAGCTGACTAGTTCATCCAGGCGTGCTAACATCCTCCGGGCCTGATGTTCATCTGATGTCAGAATTATTGTGTCATCCATGAATGCTTTGAGCGGTATCATGTGACACATTCCACCGAGCTTTGGACCTATAGCCATTCCTTCTGCCTCATTGAGGATTACCTGCATAGCCATCACGAATAGTATCGGAGAGATGGTACATCCCATCGCAATTCCAACTTCAAGGCCAATCCACTTCGTTGTGTACTTTCTGGATAAAATCTGACAGAAAACCCTGCGAAATACAGCTTCAGCATTGCTGCAATCTCTTGTGGAACATGATACATTTCTAGGGCCTGCCACAACATCTGGTGTGGAACGGATCCATAAGCATTCGCTAGATCCAACCAGATTACATGGAGGTTTGTTCTGTCAGACTTTGCCTTTGTGAGGCTGTTTATCCAGACTTTGCCTATATCAAGAAATAAAATGGTATTGATTCAGTTTTACAAATTAATGGTACACAGGGAACACGGGACGTATCGGGTTTCACCCTTCGTCAGCTACAGTTACTAACAAACAATAAGGACAAGAAATATAGATGTGTACTATAGACACTGCAAACACGTAATATATGTTAACACATATGAAGAGCAATAATAAAGCAAGGAAACTACACAACCGAAAAGAATTAATACATACAAGAAATTCAATAATCAACGAAAATCAAAAGCAGAAAATGGAATGAAAAGAACAAGACGTCCTGCTAAAAAACTCTCTGCTGAAAGAATCGGGCAAGTAATTATTTATTTATTTAAAACTTCGAGTAAGGGAAACAGAAGGGACAGGACCCATCACAAATGTTTCCTACAATCTAATTTTGGGTCATGACCCATAGATTGAGAATCACTGTTGTAAGTATTCTGTTCTCCCCATGCTACAGCTTTTTTATGTCTTTCTGTTGTACTCCAGGTCTGAACTGTACAGCATTATGGGTGTTATTAATGTCTTTTATAGACACATGCATGCATGCACACACACTCACACGTATATCCCCTTCAGCATGGGACATATACTTGGTTTCATAATATCTCGCTGGGCATAATCAGCTCTATTATCAGTTTATGTCCTAGTTTGGTAGTTCTTTTATGAATCTCTATTTTTAGATATTGTACTCAGGTACCTAAAGTATAAAGTATTCCATCTTTTTTTTTTGGAGCCAGGGTCATCTATTTTTACATTTCCACTTCTTATGTTGTCTTCTTTGAATATAATCATTTATTAAATTTATTCAGATTTGTTTTCTGAAACATCTTGGTGGATTTTTACTTGGTGAAGTAGTTAGCCCCACAAAAAACTCACATTCTTGATATTCAGAATTTTCTCTCAGGATTTACTTCTTTAGCTTTACCACTTTATGAGTGTTAGTATTAACTGCTCATTGTTAAAGGTAATGTTTTAATTTAAAAACACTTTGAGAATTGTATTATTGCAGGGCAGAAATGTAAAAAGGGCAGTAATGCCTATTTCTTTACCCTGGTGAAATTTTTTTTTTTCCTTAACCAGCGGCACTTGGGCTTTCAGCCCTTCGGCCCAATGACATGTCATTGCGAGGCTGGGGAACCTGAGGACTTTCCTTCCAACCCGGTCAGGAGCTTCGCTCCTTCCCATCCACAGAGGGTTTATCACAGGAGCCGTTCAGGCTATTCAGTCAAATTTCCGGCCGTAAACATTTCTTCAAACGCCGACGCCCGGGTTTGAACCATGAACACCTGGTCGCCAGTACAACGCCGAAGCCATTACACCAGCGCGGCTCCCACCCTGGTGAAATAAAGATTGTTGTTTATACCATCTAACAAGGTTATCCCACATGGCAGTGAGGCTGTTTATCCAAAACTAGGACATCAGGACCTATATACACATTGGTGGACTACATATAGGATGTCTAATTGGGGACTAGCTAGATCTCCTTAGAGTCCTTGCTGACTCAGTCTGGTTATGCAGGGATGCTGTTTGTGGTCTTTCACCACTGGAGGCGTCAGTGAGAGCCTGCAATGGAGGAACAATGGAGATACAAGTATCTCTTCACTTTTTCATACTTAACTTAGTGGTGAAAAACCAGAAGGTGTGCATATTAGAGTGCGTCACATATCTCATAAGCACACACTTTAGTCAAACTGTCCAGTGAATTGGGTGTCATTAAAAATTTGCCACACTTTCATTAAAGTATGAAAATATTGCGGTTTTCCTTCCATTCATGACTTTAGACTACACGGACACACAAAAAAAAACTTGACAGATGTGAATTAAACTGTTTCATTTAATTATTTAAAACGTCTTAAATAGGCACATTGGAAATCCTAAATAAAGGAAACATATGTCAAGATGTAATGCAGTCAAGTATCCAACCAGTGAAGGTTTTTTTTAACATATGTTAATGTATTGTCAAACACGTCAGTTACTAATAACAATACAAAGCATTTGCTAAATAAATGAGTCATGCAAACCTTCTTCACGTACCATGCTTGATAGCGTAGATGATCATGTCTGACCACAACTTCCTGTCTCCAGTACTGTTTATCAATTCTGTTGTTGACTTCTTTCCACTCCACGATGTCAAACTGTCCAGTATCTTCTATCTTTCTCATTATCTATCTCTTTTTTCCTTCAATCTTTCCTGTTGTCACAGTATATTCCAGCTTTCTTCTTCTCATAACAGGATGAATCAATGAAAAGCCTCCACTCTTCCGGTATGTAATTGATTATGAGGGCTGCCATTAAACCAGAAATGTTGTGGCACGCAGAAAGGTCACCCTCTTTGAAAAAGAATGTAATAAGCGGCTTCTGGCGGTTCCTATACACAGATATTGTAACATCTTCTGCCAGGAGATTCCACTGTTGCAATCTGGAACCTAAAAGCTCCGCCTTGTTCTTCGGTAAATTCAGATCTCTTACAAGATCATTCAGTTCACCTTGGGTTATTAAGTGTGGTTTAGTGGATGTAGTTTGCTCAAAATCTGGGTCGCTTGAGGTTGATGGTTCAGGACCATCAATGTCCTCTTCTTCATCAGTGGAAGCAGCTGAAAATGATTCTGGCATTTTGGGAACTGGTAGGTCATCGCCATGTGGTACCGGACGTATTGCAGAGGGGATGTTTGGATATTCCAGAGTCCATTTTTTCTTCTTTGATATGCCTTTCCCAATTGGAAGGACCATTGTTGCGTGCATATTTTGACGCACATATTACAAAAATCGATATGGCTATTTAATATAGGAAGATATAGACATTCATTCATTTGTGTATGAAAATGCTGTCTATGGTAAAAGCGAGAGAATCCATGTTTGATTCACACTTTTGATTATAGGAGTAATCGTTCTTGGTATTGATCCGGCGCATGGATTGCTCTTACGTTTGTACTTATTTTTTAGGGCCGGAAAATATATTAATTTGCTTATTATGTTTATGGCCTGAATTCATATGTATTACATATTATTAGTACAAGTAGAATCAGTCCTATATTGTATATTTTGGATGGGTAGGTGGGACTAGATTCTTGTTATTCCGGTCTAGCGGAAGTATGAGTTGTCTTGAAAAGTCGTGATGAGTTCCGATGTACCGTGATAATGGCGGGTACGCACTTTTCAAAGGGCTGGTAGATTCTTAAGGAAATATGATTCATGAAGTGGTTTTCTTCTAAAGGAGATGGTATCTCTACTATAGTTTATGTTAGAGACTCTCCTAAGGTACGGTACAATGTATAATTCGGACTCCATGTATTGCCAGACCCTATTTTGATGATCTCATGTCGATTCGACCTAGATGGAACATTGTGCTTCGTATCGCTAGGGTCGTGTTTTGTATCGACAAAGATGACAGACTCTCCTACAGCGGTTATGGCTACGTGAATTAACCTGATCACCGTAGAGCTGTATGGGAACATTTATGAAATCATTTATATACCCATTATAAATTAACTCTGGCTTATATTCTCCTTCCTATGAATGAGTGAACGACAACTCAGGGAGGCGGCCATGTTAGATTTCGGTCATCATATGTTTTGATCACTGCCAAGAGAACAGATTATTTATCCTATTATCGGACAGTGACAGGGAGATCTCAATCTTGCTAGAAACCCCTCTTTCGTGGTTTCATAATATATGCTACAAACTATGGACGTCAAGTAACTTTAGTTATTTACCGATCTGCCTTCACTGACGCGTTTAGTCAGATAGGGGGATGCGGCCATAATGTATCATGACAATTGAACTTTTGATGTACTGCCCATTATTTCTGAATGTGTCATGACTTCAGATCTGCTATGTATACCTACAAATTGATGTGTCAACATACCATGATGTACTCGTATGTCCCAGTGTGTACGTCTGAATAAATTGAGTAAACAAAGATTCTAGCAGTCTGCATTGGTGCCTTGTAGACACAAGTGTATGAGTGGTTATATTGGTCAGCACACGAACAGTACACCATTCGCGATAATCACACTCTACACTTCTACTTCATACATACACCATCCTGCGTCGGTTGGAGTGACCAAGTTTAGGGCCTGCTTCCCCTGGAGCCTTTGCCTTCCCTAACTCAGGACTAGGGTGAGTTACCCATTTACAGCTGGGTAGACTGGGGCATGCCTGATCTCAACAACACACCACTCTTCTTTACAGAGCATACAGACTGACACTTTACAGAGTGGAAAGAAGAAAAGAAACTTTACAGTGGCGAGCCAGATTCCTGGGTCCAGCTTACGCAGTTTTGTGTTGAGAATCACAGTTTACAGCTGAAAGAACATTTGTTTGAACACATCAACACCAGTAGGACCGCTATACAGTCGATGTCAGCTTGACCTGTATTACCGATAGGATGCTGTATCTAGGTCAGCGCTTGTTGACAGTTTTTCGCTGTACAGACAGTATTACACAGGACAGTGGTATCAAGTGTAGAAAATATCTGGAGCAGTATTGTTGACATTTCTCAACGTACAGAAGAATCACAGTGTTGTTGAACATAAAGTGCATAGTTCATCGTTGGATCTTCATATGCTCTACAGAGAAAAATTGACAGTGTAATAGTTTAAAATTAAATCTATTACTGAATAAAGTGGCAAGTTATTAGTATTAAAATAAACTGTGCCTGCTTTACAACACTATACCTGCAACACATTCCATTCATGACATAAATTATATTGTATGCTATATGCTATTTATGCTTACATGTTATTTGTTATGTATTAAATTAGTTTTTGTTCTGTGTGACTAGTACAAGGTATGCCGAGTGACATTGGTCTGGTACTAGGATTCTATAGGTACACATTTTCTTAATTGGAAATTTGTTAGCAACAATTTGCTGCTATTTCTGTTAGTTGTGATGAGGTGTTCTTTTCTTCGTTGTTTTTGTTAATAATTTTGTATTCCTTAGTTTTGTTTGATTTGTTTGTATAATTGTAGGTCTCATCTTTTCTATTTTTGATTTCTTTACACCCTTATGTTTATACACTGTGGCGTTATTTGTCTTGTTATATTAGTGCAGTTATCATCACGGTTTCTGTGATCATTTTTTTTCATTTCTCCTATTTAATTTAATTTGATCTCTGCAAATGTGTTCATATTGTCTTTTCTTGTCTGTCCTTTGTAATGTCTTTAGTTGACATATGACACAGGAGTTATAGTGGTATACACTGATATTATAGTACAGATCAGTACTTTATGATTATTTTCCACAGGTACCCAAGTGATCTTTGATTACATTGAGATATACAAGACCTTTGTAAGGCTTGTCTCCCACAGTATTTGAGATACAGTTATTGTTGTCCACAGGTACTCAAGTTATCATTGGTTATTATAAACCATACAAGTTTGGACTAAGACTAAGTCTATGGTATAGACTTGTCTCCCATTAAAGTGAAATAGGGTAATTTATTTACTTTTTCAGGTTTCTGATTTAAGAAGACAATATGTCTACATTAGATTATTTTATTGCACAAGGAAAATCTCTTGATAAGACTGGGAAAGACTTAGAACAATGGTCTGTTGCTCAATATGACAAAGCATTAGCTGCTGAAGAGAAAAAAGCTGCTGCTCAAGAGAGAAAAGCGGCTGCTGAAGAAAAAAAAGCTCTGGCTGAAGAGAAAAGATTAGAAAGAGAAGCTGCTGCAGAAGAAAGGAAAGCTCTAGCTGAAGAAAAAAGATTAGAAAAAGAAGCTGATACTGCTGCTGAACTAAAGAAATTGCAGATGCAAGTGGAGGAAAGGAGATTTGATGCAGAACAGAAGAAATTAGAAGCTGCTGCAGAACAGAAAAAATTAGAAGCTGCTGCTGCTGCAGAACAAAAAAAATTAGATAGAGAAGCTGAAGAGAGAAAAGCAATAAGAGAACATGAGTTTGAATTAGAGAAATTAAAATTGACATGTATGAGTAATGTTAATCAGGCATCTGGTGGTAATGGTAAACCCTTTGTGTACAAGGTCAAGGTACCAGCGTTTAACCCTACCAGTGATGACATAACATTTTGGCTTTCTAGATTTGAACGGGCTTGTCGATCTCATAATGTTGACAAATCACAGTATGTGAATCAGTTGTCTGAAAATCTAAAAGGGGACTCTCTGAGTAAATTATATTTTGTTGAAGAGGCCGACAAAGATAATTATGATGCTGTTAGGGCAGCTTTGATAAAGAGATATCAGCTGTCTGAGGAAGGTTACCGTCTTTTGTTTAAAACAATGAGACCTGAGGTAGGTGTAGAATTCTCAGATTTCATCTCAAAAGCACGAATTACACTTTCACGATGGATTGAATTATCCAAAACAGAGAAAACATTTGATGGTCTTACGGATTTATTGCTAAGAGACAAGGTCATGTCTTCTGTAAATAAATCATTCCTAGAGTTCTTACATGAGCGTAAACCTGGTACAATAAAGCAAATGGAAGAATATTGTGACCAGTATGCCACGGCACACCCTGACATGATTCTTAGTAACTCTAACATTAAAGAGAGTATGCCAGTTGCTTCGACAACAGAATATAATCAGAATTACTCACACAAATTCCAAGGAGCTAAAAATAAATTTGATAAAAAGGTTAATTGGAATAAGTATCAAAACCAAGATAACCACTCAAATCAGGGTTCTTCTTCGAAGAACTGGAATCGGGCTGATAGTCCTAGACACGCGAGGGGTACCCATAATGTTAGAAATTCTCGGAAAGGGAGTAGCTATAGGAACTACCCAAGTGCTTCATGGAGACAACAGAAACAATATTACAGGGATACTCAATATAATGAGCGTGATGATTATGATCATGAATATTATGATTCAAACCCAAATAGGGGTTATAACAGAGGCAATAATAATTATAGAGACAATTATAACCGAGGTAGATCACAACACAAAAGACATGGTAAATCTTATTACCAGGCTAACTCTGCACAACAGGAGTCCCACGACACCGATAATCAGAATAATGATAAAAAAGACTCCAACAGTGTAGCAAATTCCGCTTTCGATTTTGCTAGAGCATCTGAGTGTTCGCAATGCAAAACATTATTCGATCCAACCACAGTTTCTACTTTAAGCTGCGGTCACCCGCTTCCCGCTCTCCATGCGTCAACTGCGCATAATGGAAGGGGTGCTCTTGTCTTTAATAGGGGCCTAATAGATGGTACTCCGGTATCAATTCTTTTCGATTCGGGGTGCACTACCATTGGAGTGAGGCAATCACTCGTAAATCCTTCTCGAGCTACAGGCAATATAGTCAAATGTGTAACATTTGGTGGCTCATTGGAGAAGTACTCCACTGCCATTATCGATATTGCTACGCCTTTCTTTACAGGAGAGGTGCAAGCATGTCTCTTGCCGAATCCGATCGCTGATCTTATCATCGGTCGCATTCATGGAGTGAAATTTCTAATTGGGAAAATGTTAATATGCAATCTGCTAATGCAGTAATCACTAGGGCTCAAGCTCTTAATATGCCACAATCTTCACATTCTGAAGATAATGATGCGCAGATCATAGATGATCCCTTGGAGATTTCCCACGATTCCTTTATCAAACAGCAGGAAGATGATCCTACTCTAAAGAAATTCTTTACTCTGGCAACAAAAGGTGATCCGAATAAGGATACAAATCGTAAATCTTGGATTACGATGAAGAATGGCGTACTTGTACGTATGGTACAAGACTCCGCTAAGTCCATTCATTCTCAAATCCTTGTGCCTAAAAATATGAGAGTTAAAATCTTACAGCACGCTCATGATTCGCAGTGTGCTGGGCATATGGGTTTTTCCCGTACTAAAGCTAGAGTTCTTCAATCTTTCTTTTGGCCTGCTGTGAATAAGGACATACGAATCTATTGTCGATCTTGTAAAGTATGTCAAGAGATTAAATCCAGAGGTCCACGCCATGATGCACCTATTCAGGCTGCAGACATTCCCATTCGGCCATTTCAAAAAATGGCGATAGACATCATTGGTCCATTTAAGATAAAGTCTGCTAGAGGACACCAATTTATTTTGACGTGTGTTGATATGTGCACACGTTGGCCGGAGGCTGTTCCTCTAAAGAGCATAACTACTGCTGATGTCGCAGATGCTCTTTGGTTAATATTTTCTCGTCTGGGATTTCCAGCAGAAATATTATCCGACCATGGTACCCAACTCATATCGGATACCATGTCTCAAGTAATGTCGACTCTGAAGATAGAGAGATCGCTGAGTAGTATTTATCATCCTATGTCCAATGGGATGGTGGAACGTTTGAATAGAACTCTGAAAAACCTACTAGGTAAGATAACAGAAGATCATCCTCAGGATTGGGATAGGGTTTTACCCGCGGCTCTCTTTGCATATAGAGAGGTCGCCAACGAACATACAGGATTTTCTCCCTTTGAACTTGTCTTTGGCGCGAAACCGCGAGGTCCTATGTCCTTACTTCATGATCTTATAACTGCTGATAATATTGTCGATGACACAAAATCCTCTTATGAATATGTCATCGCACTTAGACACAAGATTATTGAAGCATGCAAATTGGCAACTGCTTCTTCTGAATTTGCGAAACAGAAGGCAAGGGAATTTGCCAATAAAAAGAGATGTTTGCGACAACTTTGTCCAGGTGACAAAGCATTTGTCTTGCTACCTTGTAGGGAAAATAGACTTCTCATTTCTTGGAAAGGTCCGTACGATATAATATCAAAAGTTTCCGATGTTGACTATATCGTCGATATTGACGGGAAGCGTAAAACCTTCCACATCAACATGCTCACGGAATTCCATGAACGTCCTGATTATTTACAACCTGTTTTCCAGGCAACGGACGATTTTCCAGTCCAACATGGACAGTACTCATCTCTGTCAGTAATACAGGATGAGGAAACGAGTTTCTCGGATGTAAATTTACCTTTTCCAATGATTCCTCTTCACTCTAATGAATCATGGAAAGATGTTGCAATTTCTCCAGAATTATCTCCAGGAGAGCAGAAACAAGTTTCTACTATGTTAGAACAATTTCAGGATGTCCTTACTGACATTCCTGGTCAAACTGATGTCATTCAACATGACATTATTCTTACTGACCATAGTCCTATAAGAGTCAGACCGTATCCTATCCCGATACATTTTCAAGCACAGGTAGAGAAAGAGTTAGATGAGATGATAGAGTTAAAAATTATTGAACCATCCACATCAGCATATTCTTCGCCGATGGTTATAGTACGAAAAAAAAAGACAATAACATACGTCTGTGCGTGGATTATCGCAAATTGAATCAAGTGACTAAATTTGATGCGGAACCTATGCCTTTACTAGAAGAGCTACTTACGAGACTATCGAATTCTCACTTCTTTACTAAACTCGATTTGTCTAAGGGATATTGGCAAGTTCCACTATCCGAACACGCCAAACCGTTTACTGCTTTTTCGACGCCTAGGGGTCTATTCCAATGGAATTTCATGCCTTTCGGTCTTATGAACGCCCCTGCTACATTTGTACGCATGATGCGTCGAATCCTATCTCATCGCTCAGATGTCATTGCGTATCTTGATGACATCTGTCTTTTCAGTGATACTTGGAACGATCACTATAATGGTATAAATGAACTATTGTCTATCTTACGCGAGCATAACCTGACAGCGAAACCATCGAAAGCATGTATTGGTTTTAGCGAAATATCTTTCTTAGGACACCGTGTTGGTCATGGGTTCCTAAAAACAGAAGACCATAATACAAGTAAGATACTTAACATTTCTATTCCTAAGACTAAAAAGCAAGTACGAAGTCTCTTAGGTCTAATACAATTTTATGGACGATTCATTCCGAATCTGTCCTCCATTATGTCACCTCTTTCTTCCTTGCTAAAGAAAGGGTCTCCCAATGTAGTCCATTGGACTCAAGAATGTCAATCCTCTTTGGATAAGGTTAAAACTATGTTTTCTACTTCACCTATCCTAGTATTGCCTTCTAAGGATAAGACATTTATTCTTCGTAGTGACGCTTCATCCACCGGGATTGGAGCGGCACTAATGCAAGAGTACTCTGGAACTCTGCATCCTGTGATGTATATTTCTCGGAAATTAAATGCCGCAGAGAAGAATTACTCGGTCCTAGACCGTGAATTATTGGCTATGGTTTGGTCAATCCTTAAACTGCAAAGATTTCTTCTGGGCGCGCATTTCATTGTGGAAACTGACCAGAAAGCTCTTACGGCTATTCAGAGTAAAAATCTGAAGAGCGCGAGATCAACGCGATACGCGATTGCTCTACAGCCATTTCATTTTTTGGTGCGAGCTATCCGTGGGTCAGAAAATGTGATGGCAGATATTTTGTCTAGATGCCCACATGATTCATAACTGTTATACAACTTTGATACAGTTGTTTCTATGTTGAATTGTGTACACATATGTAATATATCATATATTGATTGTAACACTACTTAGCGGTTCATTGATATTTATTCACCGCTGATCTTTCAATGTTTTTCGTCTTTGATGATCATGATGTTAAGATATCTTAGATGAAATTTATGTATAAACTAATGTGGAAATTGTGTCATTGCTAATATTGTAGTATGCGTTGGTGATACCTCTCTGGAAATATTAATACTTAGAGAAGTACCTTCTCTAAGGTCATAAAACTTATGCTTATCATCTGCGCATTGTTATTGGTGCGTTGTGAGCCTATTGTATGTTGCTCCTAGATGTGTTTCAAAAAAAAATGTACCATTTTTTTCCCGAGGGGTGTGGTAATCTGTTGCGTGCATATTTTGACGCACATATTACAAAAATCGATATGGCTATTTAATATAGGAAGATATAGACATTCATTCATTTGTGTATGAAAATGCTGTCTATGGTAAAAGCGAGAGAATCCATGTTTGATTCACACTTTTGATTACAGGAGTAATCGTTCTTGATATTGATCCGGCGCATGGATTGCTCTTACGTTTGTACTTATTTTTTAGGGCCAGAAAATATATTAATTTGCTTATTATGTTTATGGCCTGAATTCATATGTATTACATATTATTAGTACAAGTAGAATCAGTCCTATATTGTATATTTTGGATGGGTAGGCGGGACTAGATTCTTGTTATTCCGGTCTAGCGGAAGTATGAGTTGTCTTGAAAAGTCGTGATGAGTTCCGATGTACCGTGATAATGGCGGGTACGCACTTTTCAAAGGGCTGGTAGATTCTTAAGGAAATATGATTCATGAAGTGGTTTTCTTCTAAAGGAGATGGTATCTCTACTATAGTTTATGTTAGAGACTCTCCTAAGGTACGGTACAATGTAAAATTCGGACTCCATGTATTGCCAGACCCTATTTTGATGATCTCATGTCGATTCGACCTAGATGGAACATTGTGCTTCGTATCGCTAGGGTCGTGTTTTGTATCGACAAAGATGACAGACTCTCCTACAGCGGTTATGGCTACGTGAATTAACCTGATCACCGTAGAGCTGTATGGGAACATTTATGAAATCATTTATATACCCATTATAAATTAACTCTGGCTTATATTCTCCTTCCTATGAATGAGTGAAGGGAGCCGCGCTGGTGTAATGGCTTCGGCGTTGTACTGGCGACCAGGTGTTCATGGTTCAAACCCGGGCGTCGGCGTTTGAAGAAATGTTTACGGCCGGAAATTTGACTGAATAGCCTGAACGGCTCCTGTGATAAACCCTCTGTGGATGGGAAGGAGCGAAGCTGCTGACCGGGTTGGAAGGAAAGTCCTCAGGTTCCCCAGCCTCGCAATGATATGTCATTGGGCCGAAGGGCTGAAAGCTCAAGTGCCGCTGGTTAAGAAAAAAAAAAAAAAAAAAAAAAAAAAAAAAAATGAATGAGTGAACGACAACTCAGGGAGGCGGCCATGTTAGATTTCGGTCATCATATGTTTTGATCACTGCCAAGAGAACAGATTATTTATCCTATTATCGGACAGTGACAGGGAGATCTCAATCTTGCTAGAAACCCCTCTTTCGTGGTTTCATAATATATGCTACAAACTATGGACGTCAAGTAACTTTAGTTATTTACCGATCTGCCTTCACTGACGCGTTTAGTCAGATAGGGGGATGCGGCCATAATGTATCATGACAATTGAACTTTTGATGTACTGCCCATTATTTCTGAATGTGTCATGACTTCAGATCTGCTATGTATACCTACAAATTGATATGTCAACATACCATGATGTACTCGTATGTCCCAGTGTGTACGTCTGAATAAATTGAGTAAACAAATATTCCAGCAGTCTGCATTGGTGCCTTGTAGACACAAGTGTATGAGTGGTTATATTGGTCAGCACACGAACAGTACACCATTCGCGATAATCACACTCTACACTTCTACTTCATACATACACCATCCTGCGTCGGTTGGAGTGACCAAGTTTAGGGCCTGCTTCCCCTGGAGCCTTTGCCTTCCCTAACTCAGGACTAGGGTGAGTTACCCATTTACAGCTGGGTAGACTGGGGCATGCCTGATCTCAACAACACACCACTCTTCCTTACAGAGCATACAGACTGACACGTTACAGAGTGGAAAGAAGAAAAGAAACTTTACAACCATGCAAAAGTAACAGTTGTTGAGATTATCAGTGGGCTCTCTCCAAATCATTGGGACTGCAAAAGGCATAGCTTGCCTTTTGCCAGTCAACCACAGTTTAAGATGTGCTGCACATGTATTGCAGCATATGTGTGGCGCCCAGCTCTTATCTTGATCTCCTATTCTGCAGCCAAAATACAAACTGTACGCCTTCCTAATCACTTTAGTTATATTTCGTTTTTGTGATAGAAATGTCACCTCACCACATATATAACAGAAATTATTAGCACTGTTCACACATGTCCTAGGCATTTCTAACTACGATACTTTTGATAAGGACAAATGCACTAACTAATGGCAAAATTTTATCAGAGATAAGATATTTATAATTAAAGGTGATGTAATCATAGATAGGATTGCATCATCAACTTCTAGTTACATTTTTATTGGTCATTAGAAAAAAATTATGCAATCGCCCACAACAGTTGCGTCATATATATAAATTGATCGTAATTAAATAAAGTAGTAGCATATATCTTGAAAACAGAGCCAATCAACATTTTAAAATGTCATTTTCGTTTTCAGCAAACCAAAATTAGTTAAGATTAGCTATTTTCATTTCTGGTACATTTTGGTTGTTGACTAGTGATCTAACACTTCATTCCCTTACAACAGTATCTGCTATAGGACTACATTTGCTGTTGTGTGTGTGTACATATGTCTTTTTTAAAGTTTAACTCAATGTGACAAATGCAATTTTGTTTATGTTTCACAGACATACCACTAATGAAATAGAATACAGTCCGCATGCATGCATTAACAAGTTTACCTAATGGAGTATGTTTTTCTTTGCCAACATTCCACAGTGTATCCTGATCAGTGTGAGGCCCAGCAAGTAATGTTTATAACACAATGCATAGGTGATTTATAAGTGAATGATATCAATAAGTGATACAAATTTGTGATTCAAGTGAATAATACAGATGGATGATGATCTGAGTGGACCTGCCCTTGTATGCAACTCGCAGTGGAAGAAAATAGTACCAAAACAATCTTCACAGTTAAAAGTGAATTATCACGATCATCTTCATTACTCGTAAGTTCTCCAAAGAGCATAGGCCTTTATCAACTAACTTCATTCCAACTGTTCTGTGCCATTCACTCAAGGTCTTTCTATTTCTTCTTTATTGCTTTTATTTCTGTTTGCAGTTCCCTTTCTTGTGTTTTTTTAACCTTTCTGACTCTGGGCATTCCATAATATGATTGCCTTGTAATGCCATCATTTAGCTTCATCAATGTGTGTCGTAACCATCACCAGCGTCTTCTTCTCATCCCTTATTTCACTGGCACCTGTCTAGTTCTTGTCGTCAGTTCTACATTGGTAACCTAATTGTATCATTTCAAACCTTCTATTCTATGCAAGCACCCATTTATAAAAGTTGTAACTTCTTGGTTCTTGTTTCTGTTGCTCTTCATGTTTCAGAGCCATACAATATGATGTGACTTGACTATTGAGTTGAAGATTCTTATTTTTGTATGAAACTTAATTTCCATATATTTTCCAATGCAATGAAAGCCCACAAGCCATTTGTATTCATATTTTGACATTAGTCTGTTCCTCAACCTTCGTCTATACTACTGCCAATATATATGTAAGATTTGACAACTTGTAGGGGTGTTTCTTCAAGTGCAGTCTTGTTATCATTTGCTGCACCTGCCATTTAGTATTTTCATTTTGTCTTGCATCAATTATGGGCTACGAGAAAGAAAAGCTAGGTGATTGGCAAAATCTAAATTCCATTTCTATTTGCTGATGTTGTTTTCGTAACCCAGTCTACAGCCAATAAGAAAAAGGTACAAGAGGCATCCATGCTGCACTCCAGTTCTTATCTCAGATGTTTCTGTATGCCATCCTTCATGATGAATTCTGCATTTCATGTCTTCATTTGTTTCTTTATTAGGCTAATGGTCCAGGGGAACTCCATAATGCCTCATCAGTTTCCAAAGTGATTCTCTATTTACACTGTCTAATGTCCATAAATCCAATGTAAAGAGGTGAGTTCAGTTTCAAACTTATTCCGCTGTTATTTGCAATGAGGCTATCTGGTCTGTGTACAGGATCTGTTTAGTCATAAACTTACTTGTTCATCTCTCAGTTGTCCATCTATGGACTCTTGTAATGTCACAAGCATGATCCTGTTTAGTAGTGTTCCTGATACAGTAGTGACATCATTCCTCTGTATTGTCCCATTGGCAAAGTGATTAAAGTGCTGACCACTTGCAGCAAAGGTGGGTTCAAAATCCAGTCTACACAGCTGTAAATGGGTACCTGATTCTGCTCGTGAGTTGGGGAACGAAAAGGCATCAAGGAAGGGACTGGTTAACCAACCTTTCTATGCTGGACCTACCTCTTCACTCCCCTATAGCAATTTCTGATATGAGACTACCTTTACCTTACTTTGTGCACCATTGTAAATCTCCCTTCTTAGGTAACTTGAACAGGTATCATTTCTTCCATTCTATTGACAATTCTTCTCTCTCCCAGACTTTACCAAGTAATTTGTGTAAAATCTCTGCGGTGGTGTCAATATCTGCTTTGATGGTGGAATGCCACCTGAGGCTGCTGCTTGTTCATCTTTCTGAAGCTTTATATCTTTCTTTATTTCTTCCTTATCTGGTCTTTTACAGTTAGTCTGTAGCTCCATTTCTGCTGGATGGTTGTCTACGGGATTTGGTGGAGTTAGTCTACTGAGGCATTCTTCAGAATATTCTGTCCGTCTCTTCATTTATTCTTTTGTATTGTCAAGCAATTTTCCATTCTTGACCTTGATGAGTCATTTGGTTGCTTGTATTTCCCTGCTAGCTTTGTTATACTGTTGCGTCGGTACCTTTTGTTTCCTTCGGCTGTAGTTTCCTGTGCCTCTTAAAAGTAATCAATATGTGACAGCAGTGAGTTGACGATGAAACAAGTAATAAATAAGAATGATAAAAGTGAAGATGAGAAAGATGTTTAAGAAAAGCCATTAATGTTTCCAGGATAGACAAAACGAGAAATGATGACATCAAAAGAATTGTAGGAATGACACCCTGCATCAGTTATATAAAGACAGAAAATTAAGTGGTTTGGCCATCTCATGAGAATAGAGCCCGATAAATTACCACTGCGCGCCTACAACACTAGAAGATGTGGGTTCAGGGCACAGGAAAGATCAAGAGGCAGATGGACAGACAACATCACAGACATCCTACAACAATAGCTGCATATTAATTCCAAGGTCACACTTGGCTGAAGAACCCAAACTTCAGTTCCACACTATGTTCCACTACAATAGTGGATGGAAAAAGTAAAGTAAGTAAGGTAAAAGTGAATGAAACAAGTGATAAACGTGAATGATACAAGTAAATGATACAAGTGAATGATGCAAATGAATATAAGAAAATTACTTCAGCAAATGATAAAAGTAACCTAATACAATGCAAGAGATAATACTGATTGATAAAAGTGAATGATATAAGTGATACAAATGAATATACGTAGGTGATGCCAAGTTGTAGTGAAGTGAATCCGTATGACAACCCGCTCAAATTCCCCGCTTAAAAAGAACTAGCTATCGTAATTTTAAATCTATAAATAACTACAGTATTTGAAATTTGTCTGAGGGCCCAGTCAAATTTACCGCCAACAATTTAACTAGAGTATTTGAATTTTTCTAAGAAAACAAGTTAAAAGTTACCCCCCCCCCTTTTTACACACACCCACCCCAATATTTATCGGGACTCCTTGCCTTTCTCACAACTTCTCCGCCTCCGTCGGTTATGCCAAGATGATGACAACTTTCTATGCCGAGCACAAGAAATGTTGGACTTCTTCCGTAACAGACAGTATCCAGAAGATGTTCTTACCTCTGCCTTAGAACGTGTTCTCCCTATCTCACGTGTAGAGGCCCTCAAACCCCGCCAAAAAACCTCCTCTGATAGAGTCAAGTTAATAATCACCTATCACCCTCACAGCACTGCTGTCAAAAGGATCCTGTTTCGCCACCTACCTCTCCTCCAAGCTGACCCAGTGGCGCGGGAAGCATTTAGTGAGCCACCCTTGCTGGCATATAGACGGGACAAAAATTTGAGGGACCTCCTAGTCCACAGCCGTCTGAAAACCGTCAACGATGGCCACTTTGGAACCAAGCCATGTAACCGTACACGATGTAAGACATGTCAGTATGTAATCGAAACACGTTCAGTCTCGTTCCCTAACGCCAAGTTCACCATCACCCATGGCTTCACATGTGAGTCACGCAACGTCATTTATGCTATTATATGCAAACGTTGCACCATTACGTACATCGGCCAAACGGGCACACGACTGGGCGACCGATTCTGCAGACACCTCTATGACATCTCTCAGTTTAATTCCACACCTGTGGCCATCCACTTCAATGGCCCTGACCACCACGGTGCCACTGACATCCAGGTGACAGCCATCAGATACTGTTCCTCGGACGCCAACAGTCGGTTTCGCCAGGAACAACGCCTCATCCATCTTATGGGTTGCCTCAAACCACACGGTTTGAATACCCAACATTCTTTTGTCTGAGACGACTTTCTCTATCGAGTCCCTGTTGTATTATGACTTTCTACTTTGATGCGATCACCCTTTTTTTTTTTTTTTTTTTTTTTTTTTTTTTTTAATTTAATAATTTTATTTATTTTTTTTTTTTTAAATTTGTTTATTTATTTTATATAAAATTTTTTTAATTTTTTTTATTTTTATTTTTATTTTTTATTTTTATTTTTTTTAAATTTTTTTTTCCTTTATTATTTTTTATTTTTATTTATTTCTTTATTTAGTTTTTATTTATTTATTTATTTGTTTTAAATTTATTTATTATTATTATTTATTTATTTATATTTTATTTATTTATTTTATTTTATTTATTATTTATTGATTACTTTTTTCTCTCTTTTCCAGTCCTTGTTTTTATTATTTCTTATCTTTATGTACTGTCAACTTCCTCTTTCCGGTTTAGTGGCAGCCATCCTGCTTTGCTTCACATGTGACTGGACTTAATATTAAGGGAGTTTTTTTCTCTTATTTTTATAGTTTCATGTTCTCTACTTAATTCTCATTTTCTTTCCCTCCTGTCTCTTGTTTGTCTGTCCCTGACGAAGGCCTTGTTGCCGCAACGTAGGTTTTTCTTGTCCTTCTCCTTGTAAGACGTTTTACTATTTGTGTGGGTGTGTGTTTTTTTTTTTTTTTTTTTAATTTAATTTTTTTTCAACAATATTTATCGATGAACGTAGTAAAATTTAACAACCAATCAAATCGTAACCTCTTTTTTATAATGACAAGAAAATTTTGGATGAAGTGGAAATAACGCCTATTTTGAGTTTTTGACCGAACTTAGATAATTTATTTCTTGATAACTAAGGATACTTAAAATGCAAGGGATATCTTAATTTATAGCGCTGATATTGCTTAACATATACACATAGAGATTCCCTCATACAAAATTGTCTTGACTTAGAAAAATTTAATTTAGTAATATTTTCACATCAGGTTAAGATCAAATTTAATTACAAAAAAATTAACCAGATAGAAATGCAAAGGAATAACTAAAAGAAACTTTTATAGAACGATAGAGAATAATTGGCCGTTTAATTATCACTTTTGATAATTAAAATCGGCCTACAAATAACTATGATATAAAATAAACAAATTCGGTCAGATTAGACAAACACGCTTAAAACTGTTCAGTTCTATAGCCTAGGAAATAGTTAACTTTTTTTGACTCGTCATCTGATTGGTTGGGAGTGGTTTGATAAAAATTAACAACTTTTTGTAAGTTCCGCCATTACCCTATAAGCTTCCATGCCAAGCTGACATATTCAGAAAGAGACAGAAGGACAAGCCTTTGCCGTCTGTACTGCGAGCTCAGTGCTATAGCCCATTACTGTCGTTCAGCTTGTGTGTGTGAATATTCTTTACTTGAGGGTAAGACAGATAATTTTGGTTGCATATTTTATTAAACTGTAAGTAACAGGCTATTGTGTGCCATATTTATTCGATACTGCCGAAATGGATGTGTTGTGTCACGACGACCTAAGTAGGAATGTGTATAGGGCAGGCTTATTCGGAGTGAAAAAAATGTGTAAAATATTTGCCAATTGGCCTTACAAATTTGCGACTGTAAGTGCAGTATAAATAAATTGATATTGTCTTTTAGAAAGACACACTGTTTAAATAACATGTGAGAACATATAGGGAATGTTCGAATGAAAGAATCAACAGGTCACAAGCAATGTTGTACACACTCTGATGATTGTATGGAAGACAAACATGAAGGAGGGACATTAACGTAGAATCAATACTGAAGAAGACTGATTACACCAAGCTGAGTGTAGACAACGGAATTTAAGGTCTGGTGCGACTTGTTAGCACAAGTGGCTGACCTAGGTAGGTATTAATACGGATTAGAGGTGAAATTGATAGAGGCAGATGTTACATAGAAGGGATTGTCCTTCTTATTGCAGGTTGTATTACGAAGTTACCTCGTTGCTGCCATAGCCTGAAAAGAAGAACGTGTGGGAGTGAGTGCTCATGCTACAACATGAAGCTAGCTCATTTTCTTCAGTCAGGAGAGACAATGTTGATGCTCAGGTCTATTATTGACAAAACAGCTGCAATAACCCTATTAAGATAAGTCCTTTATACAGGCACTGATACCTCATTCAATCACCTAATTTCACCAAATAAAGTATACATCCTGGGAGTGATGACAATAACAGACCTCATAGTGTAGGATTAGTGATAATATCAAGAACTGTGCATATAGACTTTCCAGTGAATTTTTGTTGTGCAAAAATGGACAGAGTTTCCAAAAAATATTTATGTTAGTATGTATATAACCTTTTCTTGAGTTTGAGAATTCCTGTCCCAACAAGATTGAGGTACAGGAATATTAAATTATACATATATCTATATATTCAGACAGTCTTGCTTAATTTTCATTAAAGTTAAAGTTCTGTTTTGAAATTCATAACTGTTAAAATACATTACTTTAGACACTTTGCCAAATAACAACACACAGTTAACATACTTCTGGTGAGATCTCAAGAGGTAGCAAATAGGGACCCAGAGAACTTCATCATCATCATGCTATACCCTGGGAACTTACATAGTTGGACCTCACCTTGATTGTCTATACACCCTTGCTCTTTTTCAGAGAAGGGGGTATTTCTTATAAGACCAGTCTCTTATCTGGCACTATCCTGGTATCCTCTGATACATCTATTTGTCCAGGATATTCTATAACTAATAACATCAAAACCTCTTATCACATATTGGGGTCCTGTCCGGGATTATTTCTCCACTATGCCCTGGGGCTGTTACTGGAGGGAATAATAGATAAATAAATATAAAATACAATTAAACAACTTGTGGTGAGATTGGATTAGCTGTCATTGCCTATAGTTAATTAAGTTAGTAATATTTGCTAATTTATGATATAAGTTGTTAATAATTTGTGGACGAGTGAGAGAATGGCAGACTTGGCAAAATTTAGATCTGCTACAGTGCAGACGGCAAAAGAAATTGGCATGAGTGGGGACATTATGATTCAGTATGTAACTTCTGAATGTGACAAATTTATAGATAGGGAAGATAGGAGGTTAGCTGAAGAGAAAAGATTACAATTAGAGGCTGACAAGGAAGCTAAGAGATTACAATTAGAGGCTGATAGGGAGGCTAGGAAATTAGAGACTGATAGGGAGCTTAAGTTAAAAGGTTACAGTTAGAGGAAAAGAGATTGCAGATGGAGGCTGAAAAAGAGCAAAAGAGATTGCAGATGGAGGTTGAGGAAAAGAGATTGCAAATGGAGGCAGAGGAAAAACGTTTACAAAGAGAGCATGAGTTAAGACTAAAAGAAATGGAACTTCAAGGACGTATTCCAGAAAATGAAAACAGCGCAACTACCTCTGACACTAGTGTAAGTCAGGGTGCCTCCAACTCAGCCATGAATTTTCATTTAGATCCCTTTGTGGAGAAAGAAGATGACATTGAATCATTTGTAAATAGAAATGAAAGACTAACTACTAACTATGGGCTAGAAAAAGAAAAGTGGAGTCTAAAATTATCTCAAGGGTTGAGGGGAACTTCGTATGAAGTTTTCTCCAAATTAAGTAGAGAAGATCAAGAAAACTATGACCTCCTAAAACAAGCATTGTAAGTCAGGTATGAGAAGAATGTTGAATTTTACAGAAAGAAATTTAGAAATAGTAAGCTGATGTCTGGTAAAACATACCACCAATTCTCGGCAAGACTAGAAACCTACTTGGCGAAATGGACTGCTCTGGGGAAAACCCAAGACCTGAAGGAAATGATTATGATGGAGCAGTTAAGAGAGTCCATGGCTCCAGACTTGAGAAAATTTCTCATGGAACAAGGTGCCGAGAGATTGGGGGAGGTTCTCAATGTTGCTGAGAGATATCAGTCAGCCCAGTCAGAGGTAGCTGGTGTGAAAAAGAAACAAGCAGAGAGTAACAAAACCCCACAAAATCAGAATAAGTTTGATAATAGGGATCAACCCCATAGATTTAAACAAAGTTATGATAGGCCTAGGTTTGATCCTAGAGACAGAAACCCTCAGGTAAATGAAAAGAAACCCTACAGACCAGAAGGAAAATGGGGTAAAATTTGCATGTTAAATAATCATTACACAAAAGACTAGGAAGAAAAACCCTCCATATTTCGCTGCATGCCTTAAAAAGGAAACAAGGGAAAGAAGGAACTGTCTACAGGACAGCAAGAACCTCATCATCCCCCTGTATGTGAAGAAGTAGTATGTAATGGGGCCACTATCAAGTGCCTTTATGATACTGGATTGGATTTTGACTCAGTCGTGAGTTCTAACCTAGTGCACCCAGATCAATATACCACAGAAACAGTGGAGATACAAGAAGCAACTAACTAGTACTTCCAACTTCATATAGGGAAAAGGCTATGAAACAAGCACATGTTGTACCAGACAGTGGACATACAAAATTTGGTACCAACTGTCAATGGAATCTATGAAATTCTATTAGCCAGGCGTAGCTGCAGACATTGCAAAATTTGTGGAGGGCTGTGACCAATGTAACAAGGGAAAGCCCACACGTTGGGAAAATCATCAAGACCTACAAAAGCACTATGGTGAAAACAGGCCTGAAAAGAAAAGGAAAAATAAATATGATAAGGTAGACATCGTGGATAGAAAAACCCCCTTTCACACACAGTCTTCAAATAAACCAGTTAGAATGGCCACTATGCGTATTGTACAAAACGTGACCTCAACCCAGTCCCACCCGACAATCCCTTGGTCGGAATTCCTGGAACTGGACGAAAATAGAAGAGAGGGAAATCCCCTCAATGTGAAACTGAAACTGCGGAGAAACCCCAGTAGAAAAATTGGTAGCGGACGGTTGGTGCGTGATAGCAAATTAAGGGGAGAAAAGTCACCACCACAATACAGTAGAACTCCATTTATCCGAACCCCATGGGACCGAGCATCGTTCGGATAATCAAATGTTCGGATAATTGGATTACATAATGTATCGAGTACATGTACACATATTTCTAAAAATAATTAACCATCACAAGGAAAATACACTATAAAACATATTTACATACTTGTACTGTAATAATAATACCCACACTGTATTAGATCACTGTATCACCAAAATCTTTTATTACACTGCAGTGCATGTACTACTTGTATTAATTATTTTTGTTAAGAAAGAGAAATGTTTTCAAAATAACATTACAAACGATTCAAAACCAGGCGCAACTTACGTATATATGTACTTGCACAGATGTAGCCCACTATTTAAAATAATGAGGAATCTGTTGCGTGCATATTTTGACGCACATATTACAAAAATCGATATGGCTATTTAAAATGGGAAAAATATAGACATTCATTCATTTGTGTATGAAAATGCTGTCTATGGTAAAAGCGAGAGAATCCATGTTTGATTCACACTTTTGATTATAGGAGTAATCGTTCTGGATATTGATCCGGCGCAAGGATATTGCGCTTACGTTTGTACTTATTTTTTAGGGCCAGAAAATATATTAATTTGCTTATTGTGTTTATGGCCTGAATTCATATGTATTACATATTATTAGTACAAGTAGAATCAGTCCTATATTGTATATTTTGGATGGGTAGGAGGGACTAGATTCTTGTTATTCCGGTCTAGCGGAAGTATGAGTTGTCTTGACAAGTCGTGATGAGTTCCGATGTACCGTGATAATGGCGGGTACGCACTTTTCAAAGGGCTGGTAGATTCTTAAGGAAATATGATTCATGAAGTGGTTTTCTTCTAAAGGAGATGGTATCTCTACTATAGTTTATGTTAGAGACTCTCCTAAGGTACGGTACAATGTATAATTCGGACTCCATGTATTGCCAGACCCTATTTTGATGATCTCATGTCGATTCGACCTAGATGGAACATTGTGCTTCGTATCGCTAGGGTCGTGTTTTGTATCGACGAAGATGACAGACTTTCCTGCAGCGGTTATGGCTACGTGAATTAACCTGATCACCGTAGAGCTGTATGGAAACATTTATGAAATCATTTATATACCCATTATAAATTAACTCTGGCTTATATTCTCCTTCCTATGAATGAGTGAACGACAACTCAGGGAGGCAGCCATGTTAGATTTCGGTCATCATATGTTTTGATCACTGCCAAGAGAACAGATTATTTATCCTATTATCGGACAGTGACAGGGAGATCTCAATCTTGCTAGAAACCCCCCCTTTCGTGGTTTCATAATATATACTACAAACTATGGACGTCAAGTAACTTTAGTTATTTACCGATCTGCCTTCACTGACGCGTTTAGTCAGATAGGGGGATGCGGCCATAATGTATCATGACATTGAACTTTTGATGTACTGCCCATTATTTCTGAATGTGTCATGACTTCAGATCTGCTATGTATACCTACAAATTGATATGTCAACATACCATGATGTACTCGTATGTCCCAGTGTGTACGTCTGAATAAATTGAGTAAACAAAGATTCCAGCAGTCTGCATTGGTGCCTTGTAGACACAAGTGTATGAGTGGTTATATTGGTCAGCACACGAACAGTACACCATTCGCGGTAATCACACTCTACACTTCTACTTCATACATACACCATCCTGCGTCGGTTGAAGTGACCAAGTTTAGGGCCTGCTTCCCCTGGAGCCTTTGCCTTCCCTAACTCAGGACTAGGGTGAGTTACCCATTTACAGCTGGGTAGACTGGAGCATGCCTGATCTCAACAACACACCACTCTTCCTTACAGAGCATACAGACTGACACTTTACAGAGTGGAAAGAAGAAAAGAAACTTTACAGTGGCGAGCCAGATTCCTGGGTCCAGCTTACGCAGTTTTGTGTTGAGAATCACAGTTTACAGCTGAAAGAACATTTGTTTGACCACATCAACACCAGTAGGACAGCTATACAGTCGATGTCAGCTTGACCTGTATTACCGATAGGATGCTGTATCTAGGTCAGCGCTTGTTGACAGTTTTTCGCTGTACAGACAGTATTATACAGGACAGTGGTATCAAGTGTAGAAAATATCTGGAGCAGTATTGTTGACATTTCTCAACGTACAGAAGAATCACAGTGTTGTTGAACATAAAGTGCATAGTTCATCGTTGGATCTTCATATGCTCAACAGAGAAAAAATTGACAGTGTAATAGTTTAAAATTAAATCTATTACTGAATAAAGTGGCAAGTTATTAGTATTAAAATAAACTGTGCCTGCTTTACAACACTATACCTGCAACACATTCCATTCATGACATAAATTATATTGTATGCTATATGCTATTTATGCTTACATGTTATTTGTTATGTATTAAATTAGTTTATGTTCTGTGTGACTAGTACAAGGTATGCCGAGTGACATTGGTCTGGTACTAGTATTCTATAGGTACACATTTTCTTAATTGGAAATTTGTTAGCAACAATTTGCTGCTATTTCTGTTAGTTGTGATGAGGTGTTCTTTTCTTCGTTGTTTTTGTTAATAATTTTGTGTTCCTTAGTTTTGTTTGATTTGTTTGTATAATTGTAGGTCTCATCTTTCCTTTCATTTCAGTTTTTTACACCCTTATGTTTATACACTGTGGCGTTATTTGTCTTGTTATCTTATTGCAGTTATCATCACGGTTTCTGTGATCATTTTTTTTTTCATTTCTCCTATTTAATTTAATTTGATCTCTGCAAATGTGTTCATATTGTCTTTTCTTGTTTGTCCTTTGTAATGTCTTTAGTTGACATATGACGTATAGTGGTATACACTGATAGTATAGTACAGATCAGTACTTTATGATTGTTATTGTTATAAAACAAAATGTACAAGACCTTTGTAAGGCTTGTCTCCCAAAGTGATTGGTAAAGGGAAATATTTTTTCCACAGGTACTCAAGTGATCTTTGATTACATTGAGGTATACAAGACCTTTGTAAGGCTTGTCCCCACAGTATTTGAGATACAGTTATTGTTGTCCACAGGTACTCAAGTTATCATTGGTTATTATAAACCATACAAGTTTGGACTAAGACTAAGTCTATGGTATAGACTTGTCTCCCATTAAAGTGAAATAGGGTAATTTATTTACTTTTTCAGGTTTCTGATTTAAGAAGACAATATGTCTACATTAGATTATTTTATTGCACAAGGAAAATCTCTTGATAAGACTGGAAAAGACTTAGAACAATGGGCTGTTGCTCAATATGACAAAGCATTAGCTGCAGAAGAGAAAAAAAAAACTGCTGCTGCTGTTGAAGAAAGAAAAGCTGCTGCTGAGGAAAAAAAGCTGCGGCTGAGGAGAGAAAACTTCAAATAGAAGAAAAAAAAAAAGCTGCTGCAGAAGAAAGGAAAGCTCTAGCTGAAGAAAAAAGATTAGAAAAAGAAGCTGATACTGCTGCTGAACTTAAGAAATTGCAGATGCAAGTGGAGGAAAGGAGATTTGAGGCAGAACAGAAGAAATTAGAAGCTGATGCAGAGCAGAAAAAATTAGAAGTTGCTGCAGAACAGAAGAAATTAGAAGCTGCTGCAGAACAGAAGAAATTAGAAGCTGCTGCAGAACAGAGAAGATTAGATTGAGAAGCTGAAGAGAGAAAAGCAATAAGAGAACATGAGTTTGAATTAGAGAAATTAAAATTGACATGTATGAGTAATGTTAATCAGGCATCTGGTGGTAATGGTAAACCCTTTGTGTACAAGGTCAAGGTACCAGCGTTTAACCCTACCAGTGATGACATAAAATTTTGGCTTTCTAGATTTGAACGGGCTTGTCGATCTCATAATGTTGACAAATCACAGTATGTGAATCAGTTGTCTGAAAATCTAAAAGGGGACTCTCTGAGTAAGTTATATTTTGTTGAAGAGGCCGACAAAGATAATTATGATGCTGTTAGGGCAGCTTTGATAAAGAGATATCAGCTGTCTGAAGAAGGTTATCGTCTTTTGTTTAAAACAATGAGACCTGAGGTAGGTGTAGAATTCTCAGATTTCATCTCAAAAGCACGAATTACACTTTCACGATGGATTGAATTATCCAAAACAGAGAAAACATTTGATGGTCTTACGGATTTATTGTTAAGAGACAAGGTCATGTCTTCTGTAAATAAATCATTCCTAGAGTTCTTACATGAGCGTAAACCTGGTACAATAAAGCAAATGGAAGAATATTGTGACCAGTATGCCACGGCACACCCTGACATGATTCTTAGTAACTCTAACATTAAAGAGAGTATGCCAGTTGCTTCGGCAACAGAATATAATCAGAATTACTCACACAAATTCCAAGGAGCTAAAAATAAATTTGATAAAAAGGTTAATTGGAATAAGTATCAAAACCAAGATAACCGCTCAAATCAGAGTTCTTCTTTGAAGAACTGGAATCGGGCTGATAGTCCTCGACACGCGAGGGGTACCCATAATGTTAGAAATTCTCGGAAAGGGAGTAGCTATAGGAACTACCCAAGTGCTTCATGGAGACAAAAGAAACAATATTACAGGGATACTCAATATAATGAGCATGATGATTATGATCATGAATGTTATGATTCAAACCCAAATAGGGGCTATAACAAGGGAAATGATAATTATAGAGACAATTATAACCGAGGTAGATCACAACACAAAAGACATGGTAAATCGTATTACCAGGCTAACTCTGCACAACAGGAGTTCCACGACACCGATAATCAGAATAATGATAAAAAAGACTCCAATAGTGTAGCAAATTCCGCTTTCGATTTTGCTAGAGCATCTGAGTGTTCGCAATGCAAAACATTATTCGATCCAACCACAGTTTCTACTTTAAGCTGCGGTCACCCGCTTCCCGCTCTCCATGCGTCAATTGCGCATAATGGAAGGGGTGCTCTTGTCTTTAATAGGGGCCTAATAGATGGTACTCCGGTATCAATTCTTTTCGACTCGGGGTGCACTACCATTGGAGTGAGGCAATCACTCGTAAATCCTTCTCGAGCTACAGGCAATATAGTCAAATGTGTAACATTTGGTGGCACATTGGAGAAGTACTCCACTGCCATTATCAATATTGCTACGCCTTTCTTTACAGGAGAGGTGCAAGCATGTCTCTTGCCGAATCCGATCGCTGATCTTATCATCGGTCGCATTCACGGGGTGAAAGAATGCACTCCACAGCAAATTTCTAATTGGGAAAATGTTAATATGCAATCGGCTAATGCAGTAATCACTAGGGCTCAAGCTCTTAATATGCCACAATCTTCACATTCTGAAGATAATGATGCGCAGATCCAAGATGATCCCTTGGAGATTTCCCACGATTCCTTTATCAAACAGCAGGAAGATGATCCTACTCTAAAGAAATTCTTTACTCTGGCAACAAAAGGTGATCCGAATAAGGATACAAATCGTAAATCTTGGATTACGATGAAGAATGGCGTACTTGTACGTATGGTACAAGACTCCGCTAAGTCCATTCATTCTCAAATCCTTGTGCCTAAAAATATGAGAGTTAAAATCTTACAGCACGCTCATGATTCGCAGTGTGCTGGACATATGGGTTTTTCCCGTACTAAAGCTAGAGTTCTTCAATCTTTCTTTTGGCCTGCTGTGAATAAGGACATACGAATCTATTGTCGATCTTGTAAAGTATGTCAAGAGATTAAATCCAGAGGTCCACGCCATGATGCACCTATTCAGGCTGCAGACATTCCCATTCGGCCATTTCAAAAAATGGCGATAGACATCATTGGTCCATTTAAGATAAAGTCTGCTAGAGGACACCAATTTATTTTGACGTGTGTTGATATGTGCACACGTTGGCCGGAGGCTGTTCCTCTAAAGAGCATAACTACTGCTGATGTCGCAGATGCTCTTTGGTTAATATTTTCTCGTCTGGGGTTTCCAGCAGAAATATTATCCGACCATGGTACCCAACTCATATCGGATACCATGTCTCAAGTAATGTCGACTCTGAAGATAGAGAGATCGCTGAGTAGTATTTATCATCCTATGTCCAATGGGATGGTGGAACGTTTGAATAGAACTCTGAAAAACCTACTAGGTAAGATAACGGAAGATCATCCTCAGGATTGGGATAGGGTTTTACCCGCGGCTCTCTTTGCATATAGAGAGGTCGCCAACGAACATACAGGATTTTCTCCCTTTGAACTTGTCTTTGGCGCGAAACCGCGAGGTCCTATGTCCTTACTTCATGATCTTATAACTGCTGATAATATTGTCGATGACACAAAATCCTCTTATGAATATGTCATCGCACTTAGACACAAGATTATTGAAGCATGCAAATTGGCAACTGCTTCTTCTGAATTTGCGAAACAGAAGGCAAGGGAATTTGCCAATAAAAAGAGATGTTTGCGTCAACTTTGTCCAGGTGACAAAGCATTTGTCTTGCTACCTTGTAGGGAAAATAGACTTCTCATTTCTTGGAAAGGTCCGTACGATATAATATCAAAAGTTTCCGATGTTGACTATATCGTCGATATTGACGGGAAGCGTAAAACCTTCCACATCAACATGCTCACGGAATTCCATGAACGTCCTGATTATTTACAACCTGTTTTCCAGGCAACGGACGATTTTCCAGTCCAACATGGACAGTACTCATCTCTGTCAGTAATACAGGATGAGGAAACGAGTTTCTCGGATGTAAATTTACCTTTTCCAATGATTCCTCTTCACTCTAATGAATCATGGAAAGATGTTGCAATTTCTCCAGAATTATCTCCAGGAGAGCAGAAACAAGTTTCTACTATGTTAGAACAATTTCAGGATGTCCTTACTGACATTCCTGGTCAAACTGATGTCATTCAACATGACATTATTCTTACTGACCATAGTCCTATAAGAGTCAGACCGTATCCTATCCCGATACATTTTCAAGCACAGGTAGAGAAAGAGTTAGATGAGATGATAGAGTTAAAAATTATTGAACCATCCACATCAGCATATTCTTCGCCGATGGTTATAGTACGGAAAAAAGACAATAACATACGTCTTTGCGTGGATTATCGCAAATTGAATCAAGTGACTAAATTCGATGCTGAACCTATGCCTTTACTAGAAGAGCTACTTACGAGACTATCGAATTCTCACTTCTTTACTAAACTCGATTTGTCTAAGGGATATTGGCAAGTTCCACTATCCGAACACGCCAAACCGTTTACTGCTTTTTCGACGCCTAGGGGTCTATTCCAATGGAATTTCATGCCTTTCGGTCTTATGAACGCCCCTGCAACATTTGTACGCATGATGCGTCGAATCCTATCTCATCGCTCAGATGTCATTGCGTATCTTGATGACATCTGTCTTTTCAGTGATACTTGGAACGATCACTATAATGGTATAAATGAACTATTGTCTATCTTACGCGAGCATAACCTGACAGCGAAACCATCGAAAGCATGTATTGGTTTTAGCGAAATATCTTTCTTAGGACACCGTGTTGGTCATGGGTTCCTAAAAAACAGAAGACCATAATACAAGTAAGATACTTAACATTTCTATTCCTAAGACTAAAAAGCAAGTACGAAGTCTCTTAGGTCTAATACAATTTTATGGACGATTCATCCCGAATCTGTCCTCCATTATGTCACCTCTTTCTTCCTTGCTAAAGAAAGGGTCTCCTAATGTAGTCCATTGGACTCAAGAATGTCAATCCTCTTTGGATAAGGTTAAAACTATGTTTTCTACTTCACCTATCCTAGTATTGCCTTCTAAGGATAAGACATTTATTCTTCGTAGTGACGCTTCATCCACCGGGATTGGAGCTGCACTAATGCAAGAGTACTCTGGAACTCTGCATCCTGTGATGTATATTTCTCGGAAATTAAATGCCGCAGAGAAGAATTACTCGGTCCTAGACCGTGAATTATTGGCTATGGTTTGGTCAATCCTTAAACTGCAAAGATTTCTTCTGGGCGCGCATTTCATTGTGGAAACTGACCAGAAAGCTCTTACGGCTATTCAGAGTAAAAATCTGAAGAGCGCGAGATCAACGCGATACGCGATTGCTCTACAGCCATTTCATTTTTCGGTGCGAGCTATCCGTGGGTCAGAAAATGTGATGGCAGATATTTTGTCTAGATGCCCACATGATTCATAACTGTTATACAACTTTGATACAGTTGTTTCTATGTTGAAATGTGTACACATATGTAATATATCATATATTGATTGTAACACTACTTAGCGGTTCATTGATATTTATTCACCGCTGATCTTTCAATGTTTTTCGTCTTTGATGATCATGATGTTAAGATATCTTAGATGAAATTTATGTATGGAAATTGTGTCATTGCTAATATTGTAGTATGCGTTGGTGACACCTCTCTGGAAATATTTATACTTAGAGAAGTACTTTCTCTAAGGTCATAAAACTTATGCTTATCATCTGCGCATTGTATTGGTGCGTTGTGAGCCTATTGTATGTTGCTCCTAGATGTATTTCAAAAAAAAAAATGTACCATTTTTTTTTCCCGAGGGGTGTGGTAATCTGTTGCGTGCATATTTTGACGCACATATTACAAAAATCGATATGGCTATTTAATATGGGAAAAATATAGACATTCATTCATTTGTGTATGAAAATGCTGTCTATGGTAAAAGCGAGAGAATCCATGTTTGATTCACACTTTTGATTATAGGAGTAATCGTTCTGGATATTGATCCGGCGCAAGGATATTGCGCTTACGTTTGTACTTATTTTTTAGGGCCAGAAAATATATTAATTTGCTTATTGTGTTTATGGCCTGAATTCATATGTATTACATATTATTAGTACAAGTAGAATCAGTCCTATATTGTATATTTTGGATGGGTAGGAGGGACTAGATTCTTGTTATTCCAGTCTAGCGGAAGTATGAGTTGTCTTGACAAGTCGTGATGAGTTCCGATGTACCGTGATAATGGCGGGTACGCACTTTTCAAAGGGCTGGTAGATTCTTAATGAAATATGATTCATGAAGTGGTTTTCTTCTAAAGGAGATGGTATCTCTACTATAGTTTATGTTAGAGACTCTCCTAAGGTACGGTACAATGTATAAATCGGACTCCATGTATTGCCAGACCCTATTTTGATGATCTCATGTCGATTCGACCTAGATGGAACATTGTGCTTCGTATCGCTAGGGTCGTGTTTTGTATCGACGAAGATGACAGACTTTCCTGCAGCGGTTATGGCTACGTGAATTAACCTGATCACCGTAGAGCTGTATGGAAACATTTATGAAATCATTTATATACCCATTATAAATTAACTCTGGCTTATATTCTCCTTCCTATGAATGAGTGAACGACAACTCAGGGAGGCAGCCATGTTAGATTTCGGTCATCATATGTTTTGATCACTGCCAAGAGAACAGATTATTTATCCTATTATCGGACAGTGACAGGGAGATCTCAATCTTGCTAGAAACCCCCCCTTTCGTGGTTTCATAATATATACTACAAACTATGGACGTCAAGTAACTTTAGTTATTCACCGATCTGCCTTCACTGACGCGTTTAGTCAGATAGGGGGATGCGGCCATAATGTATCATGACATTGAACTTTTGATGTACTGCCCATTATTTCTGAATGTGTCATGACTTCAGATCTGCTATGTATACCTACAAATTGATATGTCAACATACCATGATGTACTCGTATGTCCCAGTGTGTACGTCTGAATAAATTGAGTAAACAAAGATTCCAGCAGTCTGCATTGGTGCCTTGTAGACACAAGTGTATGAGTGGTTATATTGGTCAGCACACGAACAGTACACCATTCGCGGTAAGCACACTCTACACTTCTACTTCATACATACACCATCCTGCGTCGGTTGAAGTGACCAAGTTTAGGGCCTGCTTCCCCTGGAGCCTTTGCCTTCCCTAACTCAGGACTAGGGTGAGTTACCCATTTACAGCTGGGTAGACTGGAGCATGCCTGATCTCAACAACACACCACTCTTCCTTACAGAGCATACAGACTGACACTTTACAGAGTGGAAAGAAGAAAAGAAACTTTACAGAATCCTCTTTTGCACCAAACTGGATAGTCTCCTTTTGGCTGCTAAGTCCCGCATTCTCTTCAACAGCAGAAGCTTGTACCAAGCCATCGCAGTTTCTAGTGCTATAAAGGCCTCTTCAGGACTTGGTCGACGTTTTGGTTTTTCTTCATAATCTACAAGTTCATCATGTACTTCTGAGGAGTCTTCATCATCGGTCACTACATGTATTTGGTTTTCTTCTTGCACAAAAGACAAAATTTCTTCGTCATTCAAAAACTGAAAACCAGAATCATTATCATCTTCTAGCCACATGTGTGCATCATCTTTGTCACAGTCCGAAAATCCGGGCATTGCTTGAAACAGTTCCACAACTTCATTTATACAATCATCATTTGTGTCCACTGCAGTAGTTTCATTTCCTCCTTTTTTTCCCACGCAATCTATTCCAAGCCTTGTTGAGATTATCTTGTGACAGGGTGGTCCAAGCATCAGCTAACATATAGCAGCAGTCTTTGAGATTAAGCTTTTTGGAAAACGCCACCACACTTTCTTCATCTTCAGCCAACAATAAACGACGCAGGACTTCCTTCTTGTACATCTTTTAAGCTTTGCTATAACACCCTTATTCATTGGTTGAATCAGTGCTGTTACATTGGGAGTCAGAAAAATTACTTTAAAATTTGCATCAACTGCATTCAATGTATCCGTCTCTGGATGAGATGGTGCATTGTCCAGTAGAAGAATTACTTTTCCAGTTTTCTTTTCTTGTTCTCTCAACCTCTTCACATTTGGGATGAACTGATTTGTATACCAATCAAGAAATATTTCACTGTTCATCCAAGCACTCTTCTGTGCTTTGTAACACAATGGTAGACATGTCACATTCTTTAAACAACGTGGTTTTTTGGCTTTGCCGATCATTAGCACCGGTAAACGATGACTTCCACTGGCATTCGCGGCTACCAAAATTGTTACTCTCTCTTTGCACTTTTTAAACCCAGGGGCAGCTGCTTCGCGCTGAGATGCAAGTGATTTTTGAGGCAATGATTTCCAGTATAAGCCAGTCTCATCGGCATTATACACATCATCGAGTGAATAACCTTCTTCTTCCAAAAAAGCCAAGAATGTTTCTTTAAATTTTTTAGCGGCAGTTGCATCGCTAGATAAAGATTCCACTTGAATCTCCAATTTTCGTATGCCATGACGAGATTTAAAGTTTCTTAACCATCCCTGGCTAGCCTTAAAGTCAGGAGGACCGTCAAGTTGATTGTTGAACTGAAGTGCCTTTTCACACAACAGAGAACCAGAGATAGGTTCCCCTTTGCTTCTTCTTTGCACAAAACATATATACAAAGCCTCTTCCAATTTCACATCTTTCGCATTTCTCATGGTTTTACGTTTCTTGGACCGATTTTCACTATCAAATTTCGATTTCTTCTATTACCCGGCAGCAGCAACAAACTTCAGATAGGATGGCAAGGTCCATACACAGTTTTAGAAAAGGTATCTAGAACTAATTACAAGATAGACAAAAAGGAAAAGGTCTATCATGCGAACCACCTCAAGAAATATCATGATAGAAGAGTTTTGGAAGGTGCACATTTAATTACCTTGGCCATAGCCACTGAAATGAAAAATGAACCACTCACCTTTTATGAATACCCCCTGAAACCATGCGAAACTCCTGCACAGGTAAAAGTTAGCAATCATCTGACAAAAGGGCAGAGGGAGAAGATTCAGAAGGTTCTGGAGAATCATACAGACGTGTTAACGGACAAACCGGGGCACACTAACTTGTTGGAGTATGATATGAAATTACTAGACCCAACACCCATCTGTATGAGAGCCTATACTATCCCATTCGCTAAAGAGCAAGCTATAAAGGAGAGATAGAATATTTATTACAAGAAGGAATTATTTCTCATAGTGAATCTCCTTATAGCTCCAGTGTGGTGTTGTTGAGAAAACCCTCTGGGGAACATAGACTGTGCATAGATTACAGGAAACTGAATGATGTCACAGAAAGTCAAGTGGATCCATTACCTGATACTAATCAACTGTTTGCCAGGTTGAATAAGGCAAAATATTTTTCAAAGGTAGATCTCAGTAAGGGATTATATCAGATTCCAGTGAAGCCTGAGATTCGACCTTATCTGGCCTTTAGCACATCGGAAGGGCACTATGAGTTCAACATGTTGCCTTTTGGATTGAAGAATGCTCCGAGTGTGTTTTCCAGAATGATGAGAAAACTATTGGATCACCTGAAAAATCCATGTATTACTAATTTCATGGATGACATCCTCATCGCCACGGAAACATTTGAGGAACATTTAGACTCTCTAAACGTGTTATTTGACAGACATAGAGAGGCAAATTTAACTGCTAGACCCACCAAATGTTGCATTGGATGCAAGGAATTGGAGTTCCTGGGACACACGGTACATCAGGGAAGCATGACCCCTGATCCTAAGAACTTAGAGAAATTACAGAGAGCACGCAGACCACAGACTAAGAAAGATGTGAAATCCTTTGTCTCACTCTGTGGGTTTTACCAAAAATATATCAATAATTTTAACTCGATGTGTGCTCCTCTGACAGATCTAACTCGTAAGGGAAAACCAGATAAAATAGAATGGTCGGCAGAATGTGAGCTGGCATATAATGAGCTGAAACAAAAACTCACCAGTAAGCCCATATTGATACTACCTGATTTGAGTCAGGAATTTGTGGTGAGAACGGACGCAAGTAATGTGGAATGAGGAGCCACGTTGTTACAAAGGTCCTCATCACCAGACGGAGAATTGAACCCCGTTGCTTATGCCAGCCGCAAATTGAACAGAGCGGAACAAATTTACTCAACTGCAGAAAAAGAATGTTTGGCCTTAGTTTGGGCAATAAAGAAATTCCAGATCTTTTTGTATGGTAGGCATTTCGTGGTCCAAAGCGATCATCAGCCCCTGGTTTTTCTTGCTCAGGCAAAACATGGTAATGCACGATTGTTAGGGTGGTCTCTTCTCATACAACCTTACTCGTTTACCATTGAGTACATTCCTGGATCGCAGAACGTTGGGGCCGATTTCTTGAGTAGGCACCCACCTGCAGGAATCCAGTTTCACCCTAAGGCATAGAGGAGTCAATTTGAACGTGATTGTATACGGATATGAAAGCTGTACTAGCGGTTCACGCTTTTCTAACGGGGGAGATATGTAGTGAAGTGAATCCGTATGACAACCCGATCAAATTCCCCGCTTAAAACGAACTAGCTATCGTAATTTTAAATCTATAAATAACTACAGTATTTGAAATTTGTCTGAGGGCCCAGTCAAATTTACCGCCAACAATTTAACTAGAGTATTTGAATTTTTCTAAGAAAACAGGTTAAAAGTTACCACCCCGCCCCCCCCCCCCCTTTACACACACCCACCCCAATATTTATCGATGAACGTAGTAAAATTTAACAACCAATCAAATCGTTACCTCTTTTTTGTAAGGACAAGAAAATTTTGGTTGAAGTGGAAATAATGCCTATTTTGAGTTTTTGACCGAACTTAGATAATTTATTTCTTGATAACTAAAGATACTTAAAATGCAAGAGATATCTCAATTTATAGCGCTGATAATGCTTAACATATAGACATAGAGATTCCCTCATACAAAATTGTCTTGACTTAGAAAAATTTAATTTAGTAATATTTTCACATCAGGTTAAGATCAAATTTAATTACAAAAAAATTAACCAGATGGAAATGCAAAGGAATAACTAAAGGAAACTTATATAGAACGATAGAGAATAATTGGCCGTTTAATTATCACTTTTGATAATTAAAATCGGTCTACAAAAAACTATGATATAAATTAAACAAATTCGGTCAGATTAGACAAACACGCTTAAAACTGTTCAATTCTATAGCCTAGGAAATAGTTAACTTTTTTTTGACTCGTCATCTGATTGGTTGGGAGTGGTTTGATAAAAATTAACAACTTTTTGTAAGTTCCGCCATTACCCTATAAGCTTCCATGCCAAGCTGACATATTCAGAAAGAGACAGAAGGACAAGCCTTTGCCGTCTGTACTGCGAGCTCAGTGCTATAGCCCATTACTGTCGTTCAGCTTGTGTGTGGGAATATTCTTTACTTGAGGGTAAGACAGATAATTTTGTTTGCATATTTTATTAAACTGTAAGTAACAGGCTATTGTGTGCCATATTTATTCGATACTGCCGAAAGGGTTGTGTTGTGTCACGACGACCTAAGTAGGAATGTGTATAGGGCAGGCTTATTCGGAGTGAAAAAAATGTGTAAAATATTTGCCAATTGGCCTTACAAATTTGCGACTGTAAGTGCAATATAAATAAATTGATATTGTCTTTTGGAATGACGCACTGTTCAAATAACATGTGAGAACATATAGGGAATGTTCGAATGAAAGAATCAACAGGTCACAAGCAATGTTGTACACACTCTGATGATTGTATGGAAGACAAACATGAAGGAGGGACATTAACGTAGAATCAATACTGAAGAAGACTGATTACACCAAGCTGAGTGTAGACAACGGAATTTAAGGTCTGGTGCGACTTGTTAGCACAAGTGGCTGACCTAGGTAGGTATTAATACGGATTAGAGGTGAAATTGATAGAGGCAGATGTTACATAGAAGGGATTGTCCTTCTTATTGCAGGTTGTATTACGAAGTTACCTCGTTGCTGCAGTAGCCTGAAAAGAAGAACGTGTGGGAGTGAGTGCTCATGCTACAACTTGAAGCTAGCTCCTTTTCTTCAGTCAGGAGAGACAATGTTGGTGTTCAGGTCTATTATTGACAAAACAGCTGCAATAACCCTATTAAGATAAGTCCTTTATACAGGCACTGATACCTCATTCAATCACCTAATTTCACCAAATAAAGTATACCACCTGGGAGTGATGACAATAACAGACCTCATAGTGTAGGATTAGTGATAATATCAAGAACTGTGCATATAGACTTTCCAGTGACTTTTTGTTGTGCAAAAATGGACAGAGTTTCCAAAAAATATTTATGTTAGTATGTATATAACCTTTTCTTGAGTTTGAGAATTCCTGTCCCAACAAGATTGAGGTACAGGAATATTAAATTATACATATATCTATATATTCAGACAGTCTTGCTTAATTTTCATTAAAGTTAAAGTTCTGTTTTGAAATTCATAACTATTAAAATACATTACCCTAGACACTTTGCCAAATAACAACACACAGTTAACATACTCTTGGTGAGATCTCAAGAGGTAGCAGATAGGGACCCAGAGAACTTCATCATCATCATGCTATACTCTGGGAACTTACATAGCTGGACCTCACCTTGATTGTCTATACACCCTTGCTCTTTTTCAGAGAAGGGGGTATTTCTTATAAGACCAGTCTCTTATCTGGCACTATCCTGGTATCATCTGATACATCTATTTGTCCAAGATATTCTATAATTAATAACATCAAAACTTCTTATCACACAAGTGATAAAAATATAAATACATAAATTTAGTTTTGATTTACCCTATTTAGACTGAGTGTATGAGGGAAGAAGGTACTATATTTGGAAATTGGAAATCTGACTTTCTTTTCTTGAATTTGTACAACATATGTCCTAATTATAACCCATCAAGGGTTTGACGGGATACTTTATTTTAAAAAAGTGATAAAAGTAACCAATTCACAAATACGATGCAAGTTAGTGATACTTTGGTTTCTACTTCCCCCCCCCCCCCCA
This sequence comes from Oreohelix idahoensis, assembly GCA_024509875.1. Taxonomy (NCBI): domain Eukaryota; kingdom Metazoa; phylum Mollusca; class Gastropoda; order Stylommatophora; family Oreohelicidae; genus Oreohelix; species Oreohelix idahoensis. The sequence goes on along the minus strand of JAMPIV010017732.1, from coordinate 93,615 downwards.
CCCCATTTACTGTTAAGTTTTGTAAGGAGAAGCAGTTTCCATACTTAAGTGATGTGTATTGCAGTGGTCAGTAGTATGCCATGTTGGATAAAGATATTATAACAATTGTTTATCCCCCCTTTCTCTTGGGCATCTAACAGAGTGATAAATAATATATGTAAATGATGTAAGTAAGTGATAGAAATACATTATGAATGTGAATGGTAAAAGTGTGTGATACAAATGAATAATACAAGTAAAGACCACAAGTAAGTGATACAAGTGAATTTAGAAGTAATTGATTCAAATACTGCACCACAGAGTTCCTGACAAGGGTCTCTGAAGAGATAAAGACAGAATAGACCTAATGCGCATGTTGTACAAGATGATTTATATGAGGTTGTGTATAAGGCTATCAACCTCATCATGTGAAACAAATAGCTACAGAAACCACTGCTGTAAGATTATGTGAATACTTTGTACAGGTTTCCTGCAAGCAGGCTAGCTGCAGTTGATGCTCCATGTTCCATAGGGAGCAAAAAGGAACTAATGATGATAATGATGACTCAAATACTGCAGAATTACTCTTAAGACCCCAGCAGATTACTCTGTTGTTCAATGTATTGTAACAACATTGTAATAAAGACCGACAGTGATAACATATGGCAATAAAAGGATAATACAGTAATGAGTGTGAGTACACTTTACACACAGACCTAGCTCTTTGCATTTTGATGTGTAATCAATGTATATATATATATATAAGTAAATGTGTGTGTATATAACACATCAACTGATAGTTATACACCACAACAGCTTACCATAAATCACAACAAATTTGAATGTTGTTATGGAATTTGTGATCTTCCATGGCAGTGTATGTCAAACAGTGGGCCCTGTATCTCTATGGGTATGCAAGCTGTGCCTAAAGGATCCCATCGGGGTCAAAATTAATTTTTACATGAATCATGTCTGAATATGTGACTGTTTATTGGTTTATTTGTCCACATACTGAAGATTATTGATTAAATTTCTAAATGATATAATAAAGTCACAAATGTGGAACTGATGACAAGAACCAGACAAGTGCCAGTAGAACAAGAGAAGAAGAAGCTAGCGATGGATAGGACACACATTGAGGAAACCTGTTGATAGCATTACAAGGCAGTCCTTGTTCTGGAATCCCCAGGGAAAGAGAGGCAGAGGTCGACCAAAACAACACCAATGCAAAATGAACAAGACACGACATGGCCTGGACTCGAAATGTCCAGTGTCCTGGACGCTACATGGCCCGGACACAAGATGGCCAGAACGTGAAATGACCTGGACTGAAATGGCCCTCATGTGAAATGAGTCAACTTGAAAATAACAACAGAGTCGCCTACATTAACGTGAAAATGATGAGGAAAACATGGAAAGAACTTGAGCGGATGTCACGGGACAGGAGGACTTGGCATGTGTTTGTCGAAGGCTTATGCTTCTTGGGGAGCTAAAGGGTATTGATTGATTGATTGATTGATTAATGTAACAGGGGCCAGCCGTACAACTGTTCAGATAACCAAACTTTGAATAATATTCATACATTAAATCTGAATGAAAATATAAAATTCTGGGTTCGAAAGTAAAAATTTATATGATATTATTATTCAAGCTTCCCTATGTAGTATCTTTGGGGGAAGTGCCTCTGAAGAGACCAAGAAAGAACATGACTATTGTACCCTCAAACATGTCGGACAAGGTGACTAATATGACCTTGTGCAGGAAACTGGCAACCTCATCATGAACAAGAAATTGCAGCAGAAACCAATGGTGTGAGAGTACATGAATGCCTGGCTTATGTGTCATACAAGGAGACCTTGCTGCAGTGGTGGCTCCATGCTCCATAAGGAGTGATAAGGAAAATAATTATGATATTCTACAGGCACAACATGTGGTTACTGGTGATCTCGGTGGAGGAGTGGTTACTGGTGATCTCGGTGGAGAAGTGGTTTCTGGTGATCTCGGTGGAGAAGTGGTTACTGGTGATCTCGGTGGAGAAGTGGTTTCTGGTGATCTCGGTGGAGAAGTGGTTACTGGTGATATCGGTGGAGAAGGGGTTACTGGTGATCTCGGTGGAGAAGTGGTTACTGGTGATCTCGGTGGAGAAGTGGTTACTGGTGATCTCGGTGGAGAAGTGGTTTCTGGTGATCTCGGTGGAGAAGTGGTTACTGGTGATCTCGGTGGAGAAGTGGTTTCTGGTGATCTCGGTGGAGAAGTGGTTACTGGTGATATCGGTGGAGAAGTGGTTACTGGTGATCTCGGTGGAGAAGTGGTTACTGGTGATCTCGGTGGAGAAGTGGTTACTGGTGATCTCGGTGGAGAAGTGGTTTCTGGTGATCTCGGTGGAGAAGTGGTTACTGGTGATCTCGGTGGAGAAGTGGTTACTGGTGATATCGGTGGAGAAATGGTTACTGGTGATCTCGGTGGAGAAGTGGTTTCTGGTGATCTCGGTGGAGAAGTGGTTACTGGTGATCTCGGTGAGAAGTGGTAACTGGTGATATCGGTGGAGAAGTGGTTACTGGTGATCTCGGTGGAGAAGTGGTTACTGGTGATCTTGGTGGAGAAGTGGTTACTAGTGATCTCGGTGGAGAAGTGGTTTCTGGTGATCTCGGTGGAGAAGTGGTTACTGGTGATCTCGGTGGAGAAGTGGTTTCTGGTGATCTCGGTGGAGAAGTGGTTAATGGTGATCTCGGTGGAGAAGTGGTTACTGGTGATCTCGGTGGAGAAGTGGTTACTGGTGATCTCGGTGGAGAAGTGGTTTCTGGTGATCTCGGTGGAGAAGTGGTTACTGGTGATCTCAGTGGAGAAGTGGTTACTGGTGATCTCGGTGGAGAAGTGGTTACTGGTGATCTCGGTGGAGAAGTGGTTACTGGTTATCTCAGTGGAGAAGTGGTTACTGGTGATCTCGGTGGAGAAGTGGTTACTGGTGATCTCGGTGGAGAAGTGATTTTTGGTGATCTCAGTGGAGAAGAAGAAAGAACAAAACAAGTGCTTCCTCAAGAATATAGTAAGAGGCACGTGATATGAAATTGTGCATGAGGCTGGTAACCCTATCTGTAGAACACATTGCTTCTGCCCCTGAAAGTAACGCATGAAGTGCTATGGCCATGATTTCCAGCAAGAAAGCCTGGTGTTGTGATACCCTTTCAAGGATAATATTCTTCTGGTGCCATAATTCTGGGTGATAAGAATTAGCAGATCATTTCAAAGGTCCTTGCCTCCTAACAGATTGAGAAACACTGCTCTTTAATGCAGTTATTAATTTTGCCAATGTTAGTTGGTTTTTTTCTATTGTTGTCTGACTATGTGGTATTGTTGCTGAAAGTGTATAATATATATATATATATATATATATATATATATATATATATATATATATATATATATATATATATATATATATATATATATATATATATATATATATATATATACGAGGGGCGTTCAGAAAGTAATGCACCACATCGTTTTTCTCAGCAAATAATGAAGATAGAAGCATGAAATTTTGCACACTTTAGATATGGCATGTGCAAATTGTGTGCACCAAATTGCACCGCAATCGGCCAAATAATACGGCTGCCCTAAACCGCTGAAATGGAGCGTGTTAGCAACTTGCGTTATAAGCAGCGAATTGTGATAGAATTTCTCGTTGCAGAGAAGGAAACTGTTGTGAACATTCACAAGTGTCTATGTGATGTGTATGGAAGTTTTGCAGTCGACAGGAGTACAGTCAGTCGCTGGGTTCAGAGAATCAAAGAATCAGGAAGTGGAGATACGGAGCTGCTTGATCGGTCGCGCTGTGGACGTCCTGCCACAGCCACCAACGCAGAAATGTTGAAATGCGCTGAGGGCATTATTCTTACTGATAGGCGAATCACTACTCAACAATTGGCCTTACAGCTGTCAGTCAGCATTGGTAGTGCAAATGCAGTTATAAAAACTCTCGGATTTTCTAAGGTTTGCACAAGATGGGTACCTCGAAGTCTCACAAATGACCACCGATTGCAAAGGAAAGCAATTTCTTCTGAATTGTTGGAGCGTTTCAATGCTGATGGAGAGAACTTTTTGGCTAAGATCGTTAGAGGTGACGAAACCTGGGCACATCATTTTGAACCTGAGACAAAAAGACAGTCAATGGAGTGGCATCATCCGCAATCACCACGAAGAAAGAAATTCAAGACAATTCCTTCAGCTTTAAAGGTCATGATCACTGTCTTCTGGGACATTAAAGGTGTGATTCTTGTGGACGTTATGCCAAGAGGAGAGACAATCAATTCGCAAGCTTACATTAAGACAATGAAAAAACTCAATCAACGTTTTCGCAGAGTTCGGCCGCACAAGAATCCAGCAGACCTGCTTCTCCTTCACGACAATGCGCGCCCTCACACAAGTCTGGCAACACGGGAAGCAATCACCAAATTGGGTTGGACTGTACTACCCCATCCACCCTATAGTCCCGATTTGGCACCCTCTGATTTTCATCTATTTGGTCCACTTAAAGATGCACTCCGTGGGACAAGGTTTGAAGATGATGAAGGAGTGATTCATGCAGCGAAGAAATGGCTACATAATTAAGACAAAATCTGGTACGGGCTAGGAATACATGCACTTGTTTCGCGCTGGCATAAAGCCGTACAAGTTGATGGGGATTATGTTGAATAATACCGATGTTTACATGACATATCCAGGTATATTGTGTATAAATTTCATGCTTTTTGAATAAACAGCTCCTGAGAAAAACGATGTGGTGCATTACTTTCTGAACGCCCCTCGTATATATATATATATATATACATATATATATATATATATATATCTATATATATATATATATATATATATATTATATATATATATATATATATATATATATATATATATATATATATATATATATTGTTTATCCCAATATTTGTGCCTTACTGTAAATTATATTCTTACAACACTGTCACATCTATAACTTCAACTAGGAAGCTAAAGTTACAAACTGTCTTTACCTCTAAGCCAGCTTCATTTCCATCATTTGTCATAGCATCAGAATAGAAACCTCTCTGTCTGATCTCGGGGTAGGGATTCCCATTCTGCTTATGTACATCAGCTGTTGAGGTCCTTGAACGATTTGCTGAAAAACTTCGGCCATGGGAGCTCCGCAAGGATCTTGTTGACATGACTGTTAGCATAAATATATGTGGCCGGGTAGGGTAGTTGGGGGTTGCTGTTTGTTTGCAGAGAGTGTTAGGTTTAGATACTAGCTGGTCTGCTAGAGTTGGAAATTGTTCTCTCTCAGTCTTACAGGAATTAACCAGGTTCGGGGATAATCCTCTATGATGTTTTAAGTTAGAGCAGAAGGGTTTTGCTTATGTTGCACTTGTAGCGATTAGCTTTTATTTGATACATTAATTAATTTGTATGATAGCCAACTGCAAGTATAAGATTCTTCAACGGCACTGGGTTTTACAGCAACAACTTTTAATAGTCTGTACTTGCAAAACTGAACGTAGTCAATTACAACAATGTCTATGATACATGCATATGTACAGCAGTTAGCAAATTGTGTAAAAACATCTGGTACTTTTTCCTTATGCAAATCTCCTATTTCACCCTTTCTAAAGTCTTCATTTTATTTATGAGACTGTCTGCTTGTTTCTATTGTTCTCTTTCGTTGAGTATTTAGATTCTGTCCTCGCTAATATACTGCCGACTCTTCAGTATAGTTCTTCTTGCAAAAGCTTCCTTTTATATTGATGTGGAAATCCATGGGTTTACTTTCCACCAATTTATAGAGCATTTCCTCTCTACAAGGTTTTAGGTTTTCATTTTAATGTTCGAACCTATTTCTGCCGTAGACTTAGCCGTGTGATCTGTTAACCAAGTGAAATCGTCTTATGATTAATATACTTACAATGTTCTGAAAAACACTATATCACACCACATCCTCGAATGCACAAATGGATGAAAGAGTTAAAAGTTGATCTCTTCAACTAAATATTCACAGCGCTAGACAAAAAACACGTCTGCTAGGATTCACTTTCCCTTTCTAACTGAGATAGCGTCTGTTCTACATTCCTGCCGGCAGAACAGTAGTGAGCCTTACGATTGGTTGGGGATCACATGACTAATGCTTCGCGTTATCGAAGCGAAGCCGGCCTAGTTAAAGATCTGTGTCAAGATTTTTTTAAATATCTTCTGTTTCTCATAAGAATTTATTTTATGTTAATCTGTGCCTCTTTCTGTTACGGGTATAGTCTATTTCTGAAGAAAACCACGGTATACGCGGCTACATACAGATCCCGGGGCCCTGCAAATGTATCCCGTAGGGAGACATTTGAGTACTATCAAATCTTAAAAAATTTATCCCAAAAATTTCTTAAGTTCAAAAAAAAATGTTCAGAAAAATTTAAAGTTCAAAAAATTTTCTAAGTCCAAAAATAATTCGGAAAAATTTAAACTAATTCCTAAACCTGGGTTCCTATATCTATATGAGATCAACTTCTATATAAAAACCTGGGGATGGACATCAACTTCAAAAAAAAAAATTTTTTTTTAACTATCCAGCATTTTACAACATTTTTCATCAATTTTCAAATTGGCAACACTGACCATTAAAATCATCCAAAACATTTATAAGGTCATCACTCAAAAAATGTGACAAGTGGCAACACTGGGAAATATGAGCAATAGTATATCATATTTGTATAACTTAATCATAACTAAATGCATGTTGACAACAGTTTATTAGTCATAGTGGGGAGCAGGGTGTAATATCATTTCTGTTCCTGTCATCATTTTTTTTTTCATATCCCAAGGCTTCAAGTACTCTAACAATGTTGAAGTTATTTTCTTCCTGATGTTCTATAATCATGGGTGTAATTTATTTACTCTTTTAATTCCAAGTATTTTACAGTTTATTCATAGAGGTTTTGAAGGTATCCACATCCTTATTGTCATGTTGATCTTTTCTCCATAAAACAGTTTATCCTTCTTTGGTTATCCATCATGTTTTCTTTTCTAATAAATGATCTGGTTGGTCATTGTTATATAAAAAAATTGGTAGTCATATGGGTGAAGACTTCTAAATTATAATGTAACCATTTACATGTTTACATGCAATCACATTGTTCACAATAAAAGCATTAAAACCTCATAGCTTATTCTTATTTATTTGTGTCTGAATGTTTCCTATATTTGATATTTTCCAAATGGTAAGTATATGAATTCGTTCCAAGTCCATCACTGTAGAGAATGTTCTCTATTACATTTTCTCAAAATATGTGATGTTTGTATCCAATATCCACCCAGGTAATAGGTCTGGTAATGATCCTGTCCATTTGTGATTCGGCGACAATCCTTCTTTTTCTTTCCTGTTTTCTGTCAACACGTTATTTTTATATGTGAGCCATAGCTTAAAATTATTATTTATTATTATTAGTCTTTTGCAAATATCAACTTTGCACTAACTTTGTTGCAATATTCATACATCAACTTATTCAATCAATCATTAACAGAATACAACATGTCATTTTAATATTCCTATTTTTTTTTTTTTCTTCAAGACAAGGTTCCTGGCAGTCTGGCGACTATGTATCCTTACTAATCTCTGGTTCCATGTAACATTTTCCTTCTTTTGTTCTTTTTAGTTCAATGTATCATTTTATGTCTTTCCACAATTCCATGCTATGTGGATCCTGTCTAGTTCTCTTGTTATAACCAGAAATATATCCTTAGTGAACCTTATGAGCGGTACTTGTCAATATTTTCTAACAACACATCATACAATCATTATTATAAATATCAACTCGAATGTCTCAATTCTGTAACAGTATAGATAAAACATATTATACATAATATTTTCATGTTCAACACCAGTTCTGCCTTCGCAGGTCGAAGGTTATTCAGAACTCTATGGTGTTTATAACATCTGCTGCTACAGCCAGATGATCAATTTATATTTAATTTAATTATTATTATGGGGCATGAGGGTACATTTATTCCAATGGTAATCCGTGATTCAGCGATATGGATGTCCAATCTAGGTAGTCTTTTATAATATTATATCCATCCATTGTATACGGATCTATGACACGTCAATCCATGGGGTTTACATTGTTCTTGGTCCATATATCATAAGGGTGATCCAAGCTCAGTATTGTCACAATGTCTCCATCATATTTCAATCCTCTGATTTGTTGTATTATTTAATTTAAAATACCATTAGCATTTTAATATAATCAGTAGCAAGCAATATTCATGTGCATTCATCTTTTTATAATCAGGTTCACAATATAAGGCAAGTGGGAAAAATATCAAGAAATTGTTCTCTCCCAAAATATGGAGATATTAACATTTTATTCCATTATTATTATTGTCTTTAACCTCTGCGGTTCTATGGGATATGCATAGTCCATTTGTATATCCATTGTCCATGGGTGATCCAAATCTCATATAGTTCCATTATGTTCTGGGTGCATCAGCATTCAATCTTTTATTTTTTTTTTCCTTTAATCTCCATTGTGTCCTTAACACTTTTGGTTCCATAGGATTTTCACAATTCATTTGTGTCTCTTGTCCAATAATGATCCATGCATTTATGGTTCTCATATGTGGCGATCATATTCCTCCGATTTGCTCTATGTTCATAGATTCCAGAAAATTTCAATTATTTTCTCTGTTATCTTTGTAACTACTCAAAATTATTCATTATTCCATTTTAATGTGAGCATTAGTGCATAAACCGCACAGCAAAACATTAGTTGTGTCAACATAAAATTTCACCATAATATAAAATGGCATCTTCATCATTGCTAAACAGTTGCTTCATTCTTAAATAGGACATCAGTGGTATCATCCGGTAATGGGGTATTCAATGTGGAATCAGCATATACAAATGCTATAGAAGGGTAAATAGTTGTAATTTGTTCAATGTGGGGTTAGCATATACAAATGCTCTCAAAGGATTTTTTCATTTGCAAAAATCAGCATGCGCAAATGTCATTGGGGTACTTGTCATAGGCAGTATCAACAAAATGCTGCTGGAGTATCAGAGATCCTGCTGGTGGGGGTATGACTGGTAATGGGCAGTAGGAGTAAAAACTAATTTCTCACTCTGAAATGGTGACCTATTTTCTCTTTTTCTTTTCTTTTATGTCGGCTGCTAACCTCAGGGCAGTCAATGTTTTACAATATTGGTTTATCATCATATCATCAAAATGTGTGAGGGTGGCATATAACCAGATAACACATTTTATAAAAACATTCCAAATGTGTTCTCTTCTTTTCATTTTTCTTTTATGTCTTGTCTCTTTTCATTTTTTCTGTTTGATTTCTTTTCTGGATTGCATTTTTTTCTTCTTTGCTTTCAATATATCAAAATTTCAATTCTTTTCTGACAATGTATCACAATTTCAAGAGAATGATAATACTCAGTCTACGAAACACTAGAGATACTACCAATTCTAAACAATAGGGATGCAAGCAATAGATAAGGTCAAAAAATAATTAACATAGTGGTGACTGCTGTCAATAAAGGGTGAGGAGAGGGTACTGTAAGTTCTTGATAGATAGGTAAAAATTTAAGATCTCCTGATTACAACATTATTGTAATTCGAAGGGATGAAAGTGATTTGGATAGAAAAACTCATGTTTAGAATGTCATCTCAAAATAGTGGAAAGAAAAATAGTAAGTTAAGGATATGTGATAGTGGAGTGAGGAAAATCCTACAATAGTGAATTAAAAGTTGGATATACCATTTCTTATGCGAAGTAAACAAATTTTTTTTTTGTGAACTTGCTAAAATAAATAAATCCTGTGGAGAAAATAGGATAGCATGCAATAATAATTACAGATGTCATCATGGTGTCAGTGTGATGGATCTAAGTGAATATATTTTAGATGAGGTAAGATAATTGGGGAACAAAGATATTAGTATCAGGTGAGAAGAAAATTTCTCGTGCAAGGGTTGCCTGCATGAAGATGCACTAAGATGCACGGAAAATGAATCACCGGGGTCTGGAACTGTAAGGACAAGAAGTCTAGTGAATGAATCGTGGATTATGATCAGTTACAAAAGTATAGATCAATGCAGAATCAGTGGGGCACATGTGTTATGGGTAAGGTAATATTTCTAAATATCAAAAACTGTCTGACTAATGAGGGTGTCTGTAAACAAGGAACATTGTATCTTCTGTGTCATCTTTATTTCACAATACCATAAAATGTTTAACTAGAATCCTCTGTGGGCTGTTCTTGAGTGTTCTCTGGTCATCAGGAGTGGTATGGCTGGGAAAAACTTTCTGGCATAAAGTCATCTATAACTGTCACCTTGAACATAGTCTGAAATTAGAGTACATTTAAAAACGTTAGTACATTGTTAAAAAGTAAGTGCACATTTGCGTTGACCGTACATGGGATGGCATGTACATGAAGATATGAGGGGCGTGTCTTAGGAACCGTCCCAGCCCCAGCGAGCTATAGCTGACATCCTCATAGCCTCTGTCCGCTGTTCGATTTTTTTCTGCAATTCCAGCACTGCCATAAGGAAGGCCGAACTGGGATCATCCTGTGTGGTGGTGGGTGCAATACTGGGTATGGCGTTGTTGACAGTGGGCACAGTACTGGAGATGGCGTTGTTGACAGGGTTGACAGTGGGTACAGTACTGGAGATGGTTTGGTTGACGTTGAGAGGTTGATGGGCAATTGAAGAAAACGTCAATGGTTGTACTGTAGCTGGAGGTGACATGACATTGACTGATTGTTGGGGCGCAGAGGAAATCGGTGATGATGGCAATGTAGCCTGGGAATCTGTGGCTGGAGGTGACATGATTTCTTCATTTCTAATGCTGGCATTGAGGGGGGAAGTTTGTGTGGAATAATCAACTTCTTTCTGGTGACGTGGAGTAACCTTTTGTGTTTCTTTCTGTTTGGGTTGGCTGTTATAACTGTGGGTGCGATGTGTGTTACCCATACGAATAAAGTTTATCTCATGGCACATGCGGTCTTTCTTTGCTTGATTTGTGTGACTTATATGTGTCCAATGTCCATCTGCTGTCGTTATGCGACACCCTCGTCCGTTTTCCAGTACTACACTATTGAACTCCCAAATTTTTCTGGCTTTAACTGCATTGATAAAATTTCGTACTGCCATTCGACTTGTTCTTCTGTTCAATGTGTCCCAGTGTTTCTAGACTGGTGTCGTATGCCTGGATGTCGATTCATAAAACGGGAACGATGATTGTTTACGCAGTTTGCTTTCTGTGTCTTTGTAGCGATAGTGTGGTGGTTTTCTCGATGGTGTACAGAAGTGGTTGTTACTGGGATTTGAACCGTACATGATCTGGGTCGGATACCTTTGGCTCTGCCATGGGTCACGTGGGTATTGTGGCAGATTTCTCACAGTGTTCATAGTGTAACGTTTCGCATCCGCGTTTGTTACTGTAGATTTCGTTGTACCATAAGGACGTTGATATCCGCCTGGGCAGAAACAATTTTTATTTTCAACAGAGGGACGCAACTGTAAAGTGTAATCTTTACTATCTTGCAATATAATACATTTATATACTTATTATGTTCGCAAATATTTTGTAAACAAAGTATTTCCTTTTTAAGTGCTTGGGGAGAAGTCATTTTTGAGTTACTTCCCTTGAAAGGAGTTCCGTCATCTTCGATCGGACTCCGCGGACGAATCTAGGCCTACTGCGATTTATTCTTTGCCTGGGTAGGAATAGATTGTTCTTGCTTCAGTATATCTATGGCCTGAATTTATACGTAGTGTTTGTATGAGTAGGACGAGTCTGTCTTATATATGTATATCTTTACATTTCTAAGTCGAACTATGTTGGTTGTCGCTAGAAAAGGTCAAAGGCTATGCAGCGGAAGTATCGCTAGCAGGGGGTGTGATTCATGGCTGTCATCCTGTCGGGATGTCGAATTTTGTTGTAGCCGGCTTATCGCCGAAAAAGTGATCTATAAGTAGATGGGGAAAAGTGATAGTCATTTAGACATGTTGTATGTACTTTACCCCAGTGTTTATTCTCTTTGGCCAAGGAATGGCAAAGTTATATTTCGCATAAAAAGGTAAAACCACAATTTATTATGAACTTGGGCTTCGCCATCGTTGTCGATAAGCAGATGCACAGTGGTACTTTTGAAAAGAATATTTATTCAAAGGAAGATGACATTCCTATGTATCAGCACTAGATTATATGATATTATTCAATTACCTCTATGATAGAAGCTATGAAGAAATGAGGACATTTAACGAATGACCAATTTTGGTCTGTATCCAATAGTGAGTGAAGCTCACGAGAGAAGAACAGCCATGTTGAAATCCATATACTTTGTATTTATCGAGTGAGAAAAAGGGATGCCTGTACTATCGCTCGATGAACCAAGAGATCACTGCTACATGTGAGAACCCATGTCTGGGATTCCTATATCTTTATGAAAAATATATATATTGAACTTTACGTGAAGGGATATTCGCTAGACGAGGTTAAGTCTAGGAGCCTTCCTATATATTGGTTATGGACTGACGTGCCCAGTCAGTAAAGCCAGATGATTTACATGATGGAACTCTGAATGCTTATTTACGAATGCTCCATTATGATATTTGCCAAGCATGAATGCTAACTTAAGATGATATTCCCGTGACCAACATTATGCTGTCTATGTCGACATTTGTTCCTGTAACCATACACGTACTGTCCAAGTGTGCGTCTCATTAAATGTTATAAAAAGACCACCGTAGTTCCAGTACTTCTTGAATTCGAACAGTGTGAGTATGAGTGATGTACTACCAACCTGTCAACTCTATCGAATCATTCTACCATTCGCGTTCTGACACTCATATACACACTCATTGTCTACACTCACATTCTTGTCAGAGCCTCATCACGTTCCAGGACAAGATGACCTGTATGACCAAAACTGTGCTGGGTTTAATGAGTTGACAATCGTTACACTTTACCACACCAGTCCCAACATCTACATTTATCAACTGGTGGACATTCACGGCATTTAACAAATAACGTGATTTAACAACTGGTGTGCCAGCTTCCTGGGTCAACCTGCACAGTGACCATATTGAGAAGTAAACTACTGAGACCAGACCGTTCCTTGTGGTCTGTTACGACACACAAATACATCAGCAGTACAACTCTACAGTGATGTCAGCGTGACCTGTCCTGTCGAGAGTATGCAGTAACTAGGTCAGCGTTTGTTGACATTTGGTTCGTTGGACATTTGCCATACAACTGACAGTGTTACACAGCAAGCTTGGTTGAAACATAGAACATTACACATCAGGACTGGAGAATATTTGACAGTGTTTGCGAAAGGAAGTGTTATTGAACTGAGAAGTCCTACATCGATTGTTATCATTCACATCAACGATGGAGCTTCTATTTCTGTGTTGAATTTAAAATAATTAGACCAGAAGTATTTGTTTAATAAAGTACCACAGTACTGTACTATTAGGCAGTGTAACTGAGCCTTCTTTACAACACATTCTTTCTGCAACACTCTATTTACATCATATTGCCATACTATTTATGCATTTATGTATTTATGTTTAAATATTTATATGTGATATTTGTTTGTATCCAGCGGGTTGTTGTTTCGGTTGGGCGGAGTCTCCCTTAGATCATACCACGTGATAGAGGTCATCTATTGTGAGCGTTGTCTATAGGGTGAGCAAATTTCCGATACTGGAATTTGCAAAGCGACTGCTGTTGCTATTTTTTTTGGTTAGTTGTGACGAGATGGTCAGTGTTGTTTTCGGAATTTTCTTCACATACTTTAGTTTTGTTTTGATTTGTTTGTAATTTGTTGGTCTACCCTATTCTATCTTTCAGTTCTATTCTCAATTTATATTTATATACTGTGGCGTTATTTGTATTTGTTATCCTCTTGCGGTTTATCTTTTATTGTTTTTCCCATTTGATTTATTTCATTTCCGCAAATGTTTTCATGTTCTTCTGTATAACTGTTTTGTTTTGTGCCTGATCGACATACACTATTTAAAATATAGTTGATCATATAAATTGATGTACAAGAATCAACTGATAGTTAATTGCTATTACTAAAGGTACACAGTTGATGATATAAAACACTATTTCTGGTGCACTGCACTTATATTATAGAGTGAACCAGCAACTTATAGCTGTTATTATATAAGGATTTATACAAGACCTTTCTAAGGCTTGTTTCCCACAGTGATTGGGATAGTTAAGTACTATTTTCCACAGGTTACAAAGTTATCATACAAGGTCTTTGATTAAGACTAAGAAAGTGAATTTATTTACTTTTGCAAATTACTGATCTTATTAGACAAGATGTCTACATTAGATTATTTTATCACACAAGGCAAAGCTCTTGATAAGACTGGTCAGCAATTAGAAGAATGGGCAGTTGCTCAATATGACAAAGCATTAGCTGCTGAAGAAAGAAAAGCATTGATTGAAGAAAAGAAATTAGCAGCTGAGGAGAAAAGATTAGAAGCTGAGGAAAAAAAATTACAAAGAGAGGATGAACAAAAGAAATTGCAGATACAGACTGATGAAAAAAGATTCCAGATGGAAATGGAAAAAGAGAAAAGAAAAGATGAAGCTGAACAGAAAAGATTAGAAAGAGAAGCTGAAGAGAAAAAATTACAAAGAGAAGCTGAAGCTCAAGAGAAAAAAGCAATAAGAGAACATGAACACCAAAAAGAACTTTTAGCATTTGAGTTAGAAAAGTTAAAGTTAACAAACATAAGTAATGTTAATCAAGCATCTGGTGGTAATGGTAAACCCTTTACTTACAAGGTCAAGGTACCAGCGTTCAACCCTTCCAGTGATGACATAACATTCTGGCTAAATAGATTTGAACGCTCTTGTCGAGCCCATAATGTGGACAAATCACAATATGCTAACCAGTTATCAGAAAATCTGAAAGGTGATTCTCTGACTAGTTTAAGTTTGGTTGAAGAGGCTGACAAAGATAACTATGATGTTATTAGGGCAGCCTTATTAAAGAAGTATCAGTTGTCTGAAGAGGGTTATCGGAAGTTGTTTAAGACAATGGTGCCTGAGGCAGGTGTAGAATTCTCAGAATTCATTGCAAGGACACGTCTTACATTTGATCGTTGGATTGAGCTATCCAAAACAGAAAAGACTTATGAAGCCCTTATGGACTTGATACTCAGAGACAAGATTATGTCAAGTATAAATAAACCTTTCCTCGAATTCTTACATGAGCGTAAACCTAAGTCTCTAAAAGAAATGGAACAGTATTGTACCCAATACGTCACTGCACATCCGGACGTAGCTATTAGCAACAGTAAGGTTAAAGAAGGTATGCCAGTTGCTTCTGCAACACCATACAACCCTAATCACTCTCACAAATTCCAAGGACCTCAAAATAGGTTTAATAAAAAAGGTAACTATTACAGTTATCAGAACCAAGGTAACCAATCATTTCAGGGTTCTTCTTCGAATACCTGGAGAAGAGCTGACAGCCCTCGATTCAGGGGTGGTCATAATTACAGGAACTTTCGCAAAGGAAGTCATTCTAGAAACTATCCAAGTTTTCCTTCATGGAGACAACAAGATCATAATTACCGAGATACTCATTATAATGAATATGATGATAGTAACCAAAGGAGCTATGATTCAAACCCGAGTAGGGGTTATAATAGTGGAAACAATGATAAGTACAGAGGCAATAATAACAGAGGTAGAGCACAATTCAAAAAACATAAAGCTCATTACCAGGCGAACTCTGCACAGCAAGAGTCCCACGAAGCCTATAAACAAAATAAAGATAATGATGACTCTAATAATATGGCATGTGCCGCTTTTGATTTTGGGAGAGCATCTCAGTGCCCCCAATGCAAAACATTATTTGAGCCAACCACAGTGTCTACTTTAAGCTGTGGCCATCCTCTTCCCGCTCTTCCTGCGTCAATCGCGCATGATGGGAGAGGTTCTCTTGTCTTACACAAAGGTTTAGTAAATGACAATCCAGTCTCAGTACTTTTTGATTCTGGATGCACAACTATTGGGGTTAGGCAGTCACTCATAGATCCTTCTCATTCTACAGGCAAAGTAGTCAAATGCGTAACATTTGGCGGCACCATAGAGAAATACTCTACCGCTATCATTAGGATTGCTACTCCTTTCTTCACAGGAGATGTACACGCATGTCTTTTGCCGAATCCGATCGCTGATCTTATCATCGGTCGCATTCACGGAGTCAAAGAATGCACTCCGGAGCAAATTTCCGTTTGGGAAAATCAAAATATGCAATCTGCTAATGCGGTAGTCACTAGAGCTCAAGCTCTCAATATGCCTGAAACTTCATCTGTTGAAGATAATGAAGTGCAGAACCAAGATGATCCCTTGGTAATTTCTCGTGACTCGTTTATAAAACAACAAGAAGAAGATCCGACTCTTAAGAAATTCTTCACTCTTGTAACGAAAGGTGATCCGAATAAAGATTCAAATTGTAAATCTTGGATTACAATGAAGAATGGCGTACTTGTACGTATGGTGCAAGACTCCACTAAGTCAAGTCATTCTCAGATTCTTGTACCCAAGAATTTGAGAGTTAAGATCTTACAACATGCACACGACTCTCAGTGTGCTGGTCACATGGGTTTTTCCCGTACAAAGTCAAGAGTTCTTGCGGCTTTCTTTTGGCCTTTTGTGAACAAGGACATACGGATCTATTGTCGATCCTGTAAAGTATGTCAAGAAGTCAAATCCAAAGGTCCTCGTCATGCTGCGCCTATTCAGGCTGCAGATATTCCTATTCGTCCATTCCAGAAAATGGCGATAGACATCATTGGTCCATTCAAGATCAAATCTGCTAGAGGACATCAGTTTATCTTAACGTGTGTAGACATGTGCACACGTTGGCCAGAGGCTATCCCTCTAAAGAGCATTACTACCGCTGACATTGCAGATGCTCTTTGGCTTATATTTTCTCGGCTGGGATTCCCCGGAGAAATATTATCAGATCATGGCACCCAACTGATATCGGATACCATGTCTCAAGTAATGTCTACTCTACAGATAGAGAGATCTTTGAGTAGCATCTATCATCCTATGTCCAATGGGATGGTCGAGCGACTAAATAGAACACTTAAGAACTTATTAGGGAAGATAACTGAGGATCATCCTCAAGATTGGGATAGGGTTTTACCCGCGGCCCTCTTCGCGTACAGAGAGGTCCCCAATGAACATACAGGGTTTTCGCCCTTTGAACTTGTCTTTGGCGCGCGACCGCGTGGCCCAATGTCTTTGCTGCATGATCTTATAACAGCTGACAATATTGACGATGACACAAAATCTTCTTACGAGTATGTCATCGCGCTGAGACAAAAGATTATCGAAGCATGCAAATTGGCAACGTCCTCTTCTGAATTTGCTAAGCAGAAGGCAAGACAATTTGCTAATAAGAAGAGAACTTTACGACAACTTTGTCCTGGTGACAAAGCATTTGTTTTGCTACCTTGTCGTGAAAACAGACTCCTTATTAGTTGGAAAGGTCCGTACGATATAATATCGAAAATTTCAGATGTTGACTACATCGTCGATATTAACGGGAAGCATAAAACCTTCCACATCAATATGCTTACGGAGTTCCATGAACGTCCTGACTATCTACAGCCTATTTTCCAGGCAACGGACGATTCTCATGTCAAACATGGTCATTACTCATCACTGTCTGTAATACAGGATGAGGAAACAAGTTTTTCGGATGTTAATCTCCCGCTTCCAATGATCCCACTTCATTCTAGTGAATCATGGAAAGACGTTACTGTTTCTCCTGATTTGTCTCTAGGAGAACAGCGACAAGTTTCGTCTATGTTACAAACATTTCAGGATGTCCTCACTGACATCCCTGGACAAACTCATGTCATTGAGCATGACATTGTTCTAACTGAACATACTCCAATTAGGGTTAGACCTTATCCTATCCCTATACATTTCCAAACACAGGTTGAAAAGGAGTTGGATGAAATGATAGATTTACAAATAATCGAACCATCCACTTCTGCATATTCTTCGCCGATGGTTATTGTTCGAAAAAAAGACAATAACATACGTCTTTGCGTTGACTATCGCAAATTGAATCAAGTTACGAAGTTCGATGCTGAACCTATGCCTTTACTAGAAGAGCTACTTACTCGTCTTTCTAAATCGCATTTTTTCACTAAACTTGATTTGTCTAAAGGATATTGGCAAGTTCCATTATCCGAACGCGCCAAACCTCTTACCGCTTTCTCTACTCCCAGAGGCCTTTTCCAATGGAATTTTATGCCTTTCGGCCTTATGAACGCACCAGCTACATTTGTACGCATGATGCGTCGAATCCTATCGTATCGGTCAGATGTCATTGCTTATCTAGACGACATCTGTCTTTTCAGCGATACTTGGGAAGATCACTATTCAGGGTTAGTTGAATTATTATCAACTCTGCGTGAGTATAACCTGACAGCAAAACCATCTAAAGCTTGTATTGGCTTTAGCGAAATTGCTTTCTTAGGCCATCGAGTAGGTCACGGTTTCTTGAAGACAGAAGACCATAATATCACTAAGATACTTAACATCTCTATCCCTAGGACTAAAAAGCAAGTGCGAAGTCTTTTAGGTCTCATACAATTTTATGGACGTTTCATTCCGAATCTGTCCTCTATCATGGCACCTCTCTCTACACTATTAAAGAAAGGGTCGCCTAACATGGTTCACTGGTCTCATGAATGCCAATCTTCACTAGAGAAGATCAAAACTATGTTTTCATCACCACCTATTTTAGTGTTACCTACAACAGATAAGACATTTGTTCTTCGTAGTGACGCTTCATCCACTGGGATTGGAGCGGCACTAATGCAAGAGTACTCTGGAACTCTGCATCCTGTAATGTATATATCCAGAAAACTTAATGCGGCAGAAAGGAATTACTCGGTTTTAGACCGTGAATTATTAGCAATGGTTTGGTCAATTCTCAAACTCCAAAGATTCCTTCTGGGCGCGCATTTCGTAGTGGAAACTGACCAAAAAGCTCTTACGGCTATCCAAAGTAAGAACTTGAAGAGCTCGAGATCAACTCGATACGCAATCGCTCTTCAACCTTTTCATTTCTCTGTACGAGCTATCCGTGGTTCAGAAAATGTGATGGCGGACATTCTGTCCAGATGCCCACATGATGCCACTTAACTGTTAAATATTGGATCTTTTTAATATGTATAACTTTACAACAGTTATTTTTTGTTTCTTTACTAAGATACACATTTGTAATTTAATAATAGAATGATGGTATCTCTACTTAGCGGTTTATTGATGTTTATTCACCGCTGTTCTTTGATGATTGTTTCTTCATAAATCATAAATTTAAGATTATAGTATGAATTTTTGGTATGCATTGTATAATTACCAGAATTGTATTATACGTAGATTACACCTTCCTGGAAAAATTTATTCGTAGAGAAACAATTTCTCTCAGATTTTGAGATATATTCTCACCGGTCGTATTAGGAATTATAGTTATTCCTGATATTTTCATCTGCGCAGTATTCTTGCGTTGTGAGCCTATTGTACGTTGCTCCTAGATGTATTTAAAAAAAAAAAATTTATTTTTTTTTCCCGGGAGGTGTGGTAAGACTGTAAAGTGCAATCTTTACTATCTTGCAATATAATACATTTATATACTTATTATGTTCGCAAATATTTTGTAAACAAAGTATTTCCTTTTTAAGTGCTTAAGGAGAAGTCATTTTTGAGTTACTTCCCTTGAAAGGAGTTCCGTCATCTTCGATCGGACTCCGCGGACGAATCTAGGCCTACTGCGATTTATTCTTTGCCTGGGTAGGAATAGATTGTTCTTGCTTCAGTATATCTATGGCCTGAATTTATACGTAGTGTTTGTATGAGTAGGACGAGTCTGTCTTATATATGTATATCTTTACATTTCTAAGTCGAACTATGTTGGTTGTCGCTAGAAAAGGTCAAAGGCTATGCAGCGGAAGTATCGCTAGCAGGGGGTGTGATTCATGGCTGTCATCCTGTCGGGATGTCGAATTTTGTTGTAGCCGGCTTATCGCCGAAAAAGTGATCTATAAGTAGATGGGGAAAAGTGATAGTCATTTAGACATGTTGTATGTACTTTACCCCAGTGTTTATTCTCTTTTGCCAAGGAATGGCAAAGTTATATTTCGCATAGAAAGGTAAAACCACAATTTATTATGAACTTGGGCTTCGCCATCGTTGTCGATAAGCAGATGCACAGTGGTACTTTTGAAAAGAATATTTATTCAAAGGAAGATGACATTCCTATGTATCAGCACTAGATTATATGATATTATTCAATTACCTCTATGATAGAAGCTATGAAGAAATGAGGACATTTAACGAATGACCAATTTTGGTCTGTATCCAATAGTGAGTGAAGCTCACGAGAGAAGAACAGCCATGTTGAAATCCATATACTTTGTATTTATCGAGTGAGAAAAAGGGATGCCTGTACTATCGCTCGATGAACCAAGAGATCACTGCTACATGTGAGAACCCATGTCTGGGATTCCTATATCTTTATGAAAAATATATATATTGAACTTTACGTGAAGGGATATTCGCTAGACGAGGTTAAGTCTAGGAGCCTTCCTATATATTGGTTATGGACTGACGTGCCCAGTCAGTAAAGCCAGATGATTTACATGATGGAACTCTGAATGCTTATTTACGAATGCTCCATTATGATATTTGCCAAGCATGAATGCTAACTTAAGATGATATTCCCGTGACCAACATTATGCTGTCTATGTCGACATTTGTTCCTGTAACCATACACGTACTGTCCAAGTGTGCGTCTCATTAAATGTTATAAAAAGACCACCGTAGTTCCAGTACTTCTTGAATTCGAACAGTGTGAGTATGAGTGATGTACTACCAACCTGTCAACTCTATCGAATCATTCTACCATTCGCGTTCTGACACTCATATACACACTCATTGTCTACACTCACATTCTTGTCAGAGCCTCATCACGTTCCAGGACAAGATGACCTGTATGACCAAAACTGTGCTGGGTTTAATGAGTTGACAATCGTTACACTTTACCACACCAGTCCCAACATCTACATTTATCAACTGGTGGACATTCACGGCATTTAACAACTAAACATGATTTTGGATAATGGCAATTTTTTTTCAGCAGTTAACAATTTTTGTATGTCCGGTAATAATATACTGCCGATTCTTCAGTATAGTTCTTCTTGCAAAAGCTTCCTTTTATATTGATGTGTAAATCCATGGATTTACTTTCCACCAATTTATAGAGCATTTCCTCTCCACAAGGTTTTAGGTTTTCATTTTAATGTTCGAACCTATTTCTGCCGTAGACTTAGCCGTGTGATCTGTTAACCAAGTGAAATCGTCTTATGGTTAATATACTTACAATGTTCTGAAAAACACTATATCACACCACATCCTCGAATGCACAAATGGATGAAAGAGTTAAAAGTTGATCTCTTCAACTAAATATTCACAGCGCTAGACAAAAAACACGTCTGCTAGGATTCACTTTCCCTTTCTAACTGAGATAGCGTCTGTTCTACATTCCTGCCGGCAGAACAGTAGTGAGCCTTACGATTGGTTGGGGATCACATGACTAATGCTTCGCGTTATCGAAGCGAAGCCGGCCTAGTTAAAGATCTGTGTCAAGATTTTTTTAAATATCTTCTGTTTCTCATAAGAATTTATTTTATGTTAATCTGTGTCTCTTTCTGTTACTGGTATAGTCTATTTCTGAAGAAAACCACGGTATACGCGGCTACATATACGGCATTAAAGGAACTCTGCATTAATAATTTTGTTACTACAAAATATGGGAAGAACGTTGTTGCGTACAGTTTTGCTGAGTTTATAATCTGTTAAACGTACATGTTTAGTTTGAAGACATTAATTTTAGATTCGTGATCAAAGGAGTATTACTCATGTTTTACTGGGGTTGAATTTAACAGTGGTTGTTATCCCACTTGTTTTAACCTAGCGGTCAAATATTAGAACTGATGTCTGGTTGCCTGACCATATATGGCTTCAATGGTCAGCTTTTCTAGGAATGTTTGCATCTAGAAGCGATATCTTATTACCTGACCATATATGGCTTGAATGATCAGTCTTTTCCTGGTATGTGTTCAACATCGCCTACCTGAGTTTAGCTCAGAGGGTCTAGCGTCGAGCGACGCATGCGCAAAGTTTGTGTTGCGCATTAAGACAGACTTCCGATCTAGGTGTCAAGCTGTGTTTATCAGAGTGTCGAGACGTATTTTGGCGTCTTCGATCTGGCTTCAAGCCTGGGGAAGGAAAGTCCTCTGTGTGTGAGACGAAGATTTCTATATATGGCTTCCCCATGATATATTTCTAAGCGTCTAGGAGACGAGTGTGTTTATTAGTGTTTTTCTGTAGGAATGACAAGGTAAATCAGCCTTCGATACATTTTCCTTTATTAACAGAATCACGTATATCATTTTTTTACCAGCTCAGTGACTTTTCCCTGGGCGGGAAAGAGTCCATCGAGGATATGAGAGTTGAGCTCACGAATTATGCTGACATTATTTGCTCAGGGCCTGTGCATGCCTAAAGAACATTATATTATTATATTGGACAGGGTCTGACCCCCCTGTTTACTAAGGAATTCCACAGAGGCCATTGTACCCAGAGGCCTGCCATATTTTTACGGCCTGCTGCAAACTAGACAATGTATCTGACTTGATGGTGTCAGAATAGAGTTGTTTAAACTCATATATAAAGACCCGCTGGCAATGCGGGGTATTTAAGCTGTGGCTGTCGGAAGGAAGTTAGATTGAAGTCAGCATCATATATGCACAGCTTACAGATGATCTGTTGATGCAAACTGTAATGTACTGTCGTCATGTTTCCAATGTTCCTGAGTTTTTGTCAAATGACTATGTCCTGATGTCGGCGTAACCTGTTGTCGTCCTGTAATAAAGTGTCGAAACATGAACAGTCGTTTAACGCTTCCTTGACTTCATCATCGTGAGTTGCTGTGGTGTCCTCATGACTTGTCTATAGTAGCCCTGTGTGGGCGTATATACATCTATTTATCATCAACACCACATATCAACATACCAGGCGTATTCAACATGAAGAAGCCAGCTCGTTGGGGTCCCATCTACAGAACTGTACCACAACATTTGGGGACCATACCTTTCATAAACAAACATGCAACCTCAACGAGAAATTAACCTACAACAAACGTGTTAAGAAGTGTTATAGTTTTTTTCCCCTTTTGTGCTTCTAATGCTAGTATGACCATTTTTAAAGGCACGAGCTTACACAGTGCAAAATACCGTTATAAATCTTAATTAAATACACATAGTATGTGTTAATACTTCTTCTTTGTGTTTTCAAAAATAAACCATTGCAAATAAATAAAATGAGCTTAACTACTCACCTTGGCTGCATTTAACATTTTTCAAAACAGGCACTTGAAACAAATTAGGTCTAACCCTCGCCAGACATGGAGTCGTTACCAAGGGACCGCGTTTACCGCAACGCTCGCGTGTCTAGCAACGTTGGAGCTCTTGCGTGTTGACGTTGAAAATAGTAACATATTTTCCGAACTGCAACATTGGTCTGCCGCATTTATAGTTACATTCATTATCATAACACGTTTCTACAAAAACAAGCGTATGCCTATCTGGTGCAAGAACGATGCACTACATCCCCTGATCGATCCGTTATGTCAAATCACAAGCTCTTTTATATTTGGACGAGCGTCCAAATGCAACCGACGAACGTTGCGACTAGGTTGCGGAGCGCCTTGCCATCACAAGTCAAAACTCATATTTAAAAAAAAAAAATAATAAAACTGTTCACGAAATGCCCGTATATGTTTAAACCGGCTACGCAAAACATGGTCAAAATTAACAATGACCCAAGACCATCTAATCTAAATAATAATAGTCATAAAGACATATTTCATGGGTGTTTCTGAATTTACATTTTGTGTTTGCATGAACGCAAGCACACGAGTCCTCGGGGTAGGTTAGTGCCCTAGATTCTATAGAGAGTTACACCAACTAAAATTTGGCCGCCATTTTCGGCTGTACTCGTATTGCAGGAAAATGGACCCAATCGCTAGTTTCAGACCCAATTTGCATTTTCGTTTAGGTTAACTAATAATTTGAAATGAAATTAGATGCACATACAGTAGCAAATATTTGTACTATTATTTGTATTTCAACTAACAAAACAAAAAGAAGAAAACTAGTTTACATACCTGTTTGTTGAATAGAATCAGTAGCGTGAATTTTTAACACATACTCCGTTAAATTTCATATTCCGTCAGAATTCCACTATTTGGCAACAAATAATCCGTTAGAATTGCAACACTTAGCAAAACATACTCCCTTCGAATTGAACTATTTACCTAGTTTGAAATGTGGAAACTGGTAAATGACTGTTGTAGACACTGACAGTTTTACTAGATCCAGATGATCACATCAATTTTTGTTTTCATTAAAAATGCGACAATGTATAGATAGTTTTAACAAAATCTAATTATATATGTTGGACCGGAGATTTTATTATAATTACATTATATTATTTTTTATTATTATAACATATATATATATATATATATATATATATATATCTATATCTATATATATATATATATATATATATATATATATATATATATATATATATATATATATATATATATATATATATATATATATATATATATATCATATATCATATATCATATATCATATATCATATATCATATATATATACATCGCGTGTTTGGGGAAACGCTAAACTCACAATGAAGACCAAAGCTGCGGTATATAATGCCTGCGTCACCAGCACACTCCTATATGGCAGCGAGACCTGGACGACCTATGCTAAGCAAGAAAGAAGGCTCAATACCTTTCATTTGCGGTGTCTACGCCGCATCCTCGGCATCTCGTGGAAAGATAAAGTGACAAATGTCGAGGTGTTGTCACGTGCTGGCATTCAAAGTATGTATACGCTTCTTAGACAGCGCAGACTTCGCTGGCTTGGCCATGTTCGCCGCATGGAAGATGGTCGCATCCCAAAAGATATCTTCTACGGACAATTAGCAGATGGCAAGAGAACAGTTGGGCGACCACAGCTGAGGTTCAAAGATGTGTGCAAGAGAGATATGAGGGCACTGGACATGGATCCAGCAACATGGGAGGATGAAGCTGCCGATCGCACTAAGTGGCGATGCTATTTACGGCGCCATCTCAGATTGGGCGAAGAGAGGCTCACACAAGAAGCAGAGGTGAGAAGAAAACGTCGAAAGGAGGAGCACCAGGAAAATAAGCAGCTGAGGGCTGTCACCTCAGGGGCGCATTCCCATAGTCAGTTATGACTGAAGGCCTATTATTATTATTATTATTATATATATATATATATATATATATATATATATATATATATATATATATATATATATATATATATATATATATATATATATATATATATATATATATATATATATATATATATAATTGTATTATAATGTTATTATAATTTATATATATATATATCTTATAAATATAGAAGAGGTGTTAAGAATAGTTAGACCTAGGGAACTGCATAATATAGTCAAGCAATATTTAACACGTACAAATGGTAATATTGGTGGCTGGGAATGTGAAGGTTTGATGCTGTTCTTACAATGCATATGGCTTTTAACAGATGAAAGTCAATTAAATATCTGTTAAGTCAGTTATATAACTGGAACCACCAGGCCTTTACACCCCTCCACTTTAATATTATTGTTGATCAAGGTTTCTTATTGATTTGTTTTTTTTGTTTTTGTTTTTTTTTTGTTTTTGTTTTTTCTTTTTTTCCGTTTATTTATTTAACGTATTAGCATAATTGTGAATGTCCCTATTTACAATGATTTGACAAATGTGATCCCACTTTCTCATATCGGCAGTTGTTCATATTATTTGGAATTGAAAACAATATATATCCTAATTATAACCCATTAGAGGTTGAACGGGATCTTTTTCTTCATTAATTTAAAAAAAAAAAATCTTATTCGATGCCTATTCTCGCTACTAGCCCTTGTATTGCCCAGCCGAAAATGGCGTCTACGTCGTTCAGCCTCGTTTTCGATTCTGACATAGTTGACGTAACTCTCTATAGAATCTAGGGCAATAGGGTAGGTGATACGGCATTTGGCGCCCCAGGCAAACAGCTCATTTGGCGCACGCAAGTATGTTATGCACACATACGCTCTGGGAGTGAAACCAGTCTATCCAGCTGTAAATGGGTAACTAACTCTACTCTTGGGTTATTAAAGGCAAATACAGCGAGGAAGGAACCTGGTCACCCCACCGAATAAAACCGGACCTAGCATAGTAAGGTCTTTATCATTCCACTCCCATAAGGCAGTGTCTGCTATTGTTGTTGTTGTTTTGAAAAGGTGTTGGGTGGAGAGCGGGCACTTAACAGCTGATCACAATTGCTTCTTCTCGTTCCATCTTTGTCTACCCTGTTCAGCCTGAAAATTGATTATAATTGGGGTATTTAATGTCATTTTATTTACAAATTTTGTACTAAATATAAATAACTATTGTCTTTTGCAGTTGCTGGTTTTAATTTATATTATTATTTGTCGTTTTATTTTCAGTTGCGTATTGTATATAGATAACTATTGTCCTTTGCACTTGGTTTTAATTTGTATTAGTACTTTTTCTTTTTGAGTTGGTGTTTTTTGTTAAAACCTCGTTGTCTTTCCTTGTCCTATGAGTAGTTAATAAGTTTGCTAATTATTCTGTTTGTTGTTGTTGTTTTTATTATTTATTAATGATCTGTTAGTTTTTGTTGCTTAATTTCTATTTGGTTGAATGTCTTTTCTGAAGTATTATTTTTGTTATTACTGTATTACCAATATTGTCACTGTTATATATTTTCCTTTGTTTTATGTATATATCGTTTAAGTATTATTTGGGCTTCCCCTGGGGCATCTATACTTAAAACCTTATCACCTGTCAAGTCTATATTGTGATTTCTGAAGTATGTTTTTTAATTCTAGCATCTGTTGATCGTATTTTCTACAGTGGATCAGGTAGTGGTCTATGTCATTTTCTTCCTGACATTCTTGGCAGTGTGGTTCCTTTATCATAAAGTACGCTGCACCGAGACGGAGACGCTACAGGTTTTTGTTCGAGGGTACCTTTAGTTCTTCTCTGACCTGGCACGTCCTTGTTGGCTCTTTCAGCAGTTTGAACGTGTGTCTGCCTTTTCTACTGTTCTTCCATGTTGTCTTCCATTCCTCGTTTATAGTTAGCTTCACTTGGCTCTTGAAATCCCAGTCCTGCTCTTATATTGTTTTTACTTATTCTTCCATACTTGGCGTTCTGGTCTACCAACTCGTTATCAGCTATACCTATGTGTGCTGGAACCCATACTGGCCTCACACAACATCCTCTGTTCCATAGTGATGTATTAATTGCAAGAATGTATTCCTTTATGTCTGGCCGGCTACATTTATCTGGGTGTTCTAATGTTTTAAGTGATGATAGTGAGTCTGTACATATCGTAACAGCTTCTGGTGGGTTATCTTCGATTATTTCTAAACTTTTTAGAACTGCTACCATCTCTGCGGTAAAAATCGAAGCCCCTTCAGTTACAATGTAGCTCTTCTTAATTTTCCACTGTGGTGTTACCACTCCTACACATAGTTGCCAACTATCACCCTTGAATCCATGTGTAGACGGCCAGACTTTGTTTTGTATATTGATTTATGAACTTTCTACTTATCGTTTTGGCTTCCTTATCTTCTATGTTTTGATTGATCTTCTCAGTAAGTGAGTAGTCTATGATTGGTGATTTTAGTTCCTAGGGTGGTATTGTGCTTCTATATGTATTACTATTTTTAATTGTGTTTGATAGTTCTTTGAACTGTGTTAAATCTTCTATAGTTCTCCACCCTGTTGGATTCTAGTGCTTCTACTGGTGTTTATATAAATGCTCCTGCAATGGTTTTCATGGCTGCATTTTAAATTCTGTCTAGTTTTGCTTTGTTAGAAGCTGCAGCTGAGCCATAGACTATGCTGGCATAATCTAGTTTCCCCCTGTTGAAAGACTTGTAGAACATAAGCATTATTTTATTGCTGGCCCCCAATCCATTACCTTTTACTATCCTTAGAATATTTAGGGATCCCCTACAGCTTTCTACTAAATTGTCTATATGTTTATTCCAATTTAGTTGTTTATCTAAAGTTTCTGCAATGGAACTACCTTTACATTTTATATCTGATCCACTGCATTCTCGTATAGTCCTTAGAGCAGTGTCGCTTAACCTTTTAGAGGTTCTGCACACCTTTACAACATCTTAAGAATCCTGGCACCCCTTTACAGCATCTTGAGAATCTTCAAACCCCTTTACAGAAACCTTACACCCCTTTGTAGCATTTTAAGAAGCCTCACATCCATTATCTTCTAGCTCACAAAATATGCCAAAAATGAGAAAACGAGATACAAGAATGTTTTTGGAAAATGTTATTGACGAAATGTTACTAAGATTCGGTATTGAATTCATTTTGTCATGGTTCTATTTTGTAAAAATACATCCGAGTTCTGTGCATTTTAAAAATGTTAATGATGATTGGCCTTATAAAAGATCTGTCCTGTCTCGCAGCCCCTGAAGGTAGGTCATGCACCCCTGGTTATGAAATACTTCCTTAGAGCATAAACTGCAACCGACTTTTGATCCGTCTGTATTATGAAGGGCGCTCCAAGTAAATATCGCTCTATTTTTTGTATTGCCCACACAACAACAAGCAATTCCTTCTCAATCACTGAGTATTTCTTGTCTGTCTCTGATAGTTTACGAGATATGTATATAGTAGGATGAAGAATTCCATCGTAGTCTTGAAGTAGACTGGTTCCTAAACCGAGATTACCGGCATCTTGAACAGCTGAACAATCCTCACCGACGCCAGGATACACCATGGAAGGCTTCACTAGGAGGCAGACTGGTGGCTTGAAACTTGTAGACCCCTCAGGTACAGTAAATGGCAGTCCCGAACAATTGATAGAAGGACACGGCAAACTTGAAAGCCGACATCTGGTACAAGAGTTCATGGAAGACTTGAGCAGCTGACATCTTGCCGAAAAATGTGCGTTGGCATGACGTCCAGTACGCATGCGCAGTATAACTGGAATTTATGCAAATTTCGGCCAAAGGTAAAGTTCAAAAAATTTTCTTGAAACAATTTCACAGTCAAATAATCCTTCAGCCTTCAAATGATAACATCCTTGACAATACGAATCCCTATCACTGGAACACCATTTCCTCTCTGTTACGTTGGGGTTTTGTGTGTAAGATATGTTGGTATAATCGTGCTGATACGGAGGGGAATGACATGGGTGTCAAGGCAGTGCATTCAATTTTATATAAACTTGATAAGATCTTCGTGGATGGGTCCACATAACATGACATGTTTATTCAGACAACACGATATTCATTTCATAATATTCATTCATTCATAACCCGCCACTCCCAAAGGAGAATAGGTCTTCAACAAACACATGCCAAGTCCTCATGTCACGTCCATCATCTCAAGTTCTTTCCATGTTCTTCTCATCATTTTCACCCCTGTTTCCAGCTCTCTTCTCCATGTGCTTCTTGGTCTACCTCTGCCTCTCTTGCTCTGGAGGTTCCAGAACAAGGACTGCCTTGTAATGCTATCAACAGGTTTCCTAAGTGTGTGTTCTATCTATCGCCATCGTCTTCTTCTCATCTCTTGTTCCACTGGCACTTGTCTAGTTCTTGTCATCATTTCCACGTTGGTAACCCTGTCACACCATTTTACTCCCTCTATTCTACGCAAACATCCACCCATGAAAGTCTGGAGCTTTTTGATCGCTGTCTTTGTTGTTCTCCATGTCTCCGAGCCATACAATAGGACTGACCTCACAATCGAGCTGAAGATTCCCATTTTCGCGATGGACCCCACTGTTGCGCACATATTCTTTGGTGACGCACGGTTTACGCAAACATATGTAAAATGTATTTATTTGTCTGATAAAAATATATTTATCTTTGAATGCACGTTTTTCGGTCTAAAGGGACAGAACTCAGATTAGGCGATGGGTGTTCATTCTGTGAGTTATCGCTCCTTGTATCGTTCCTGAAAATTGAACTCCGCAGAGGAACCTAGACTTACTTTAATCTGTTCTGTGTTTGGTTAGGAATAGATTGTTCTTGCTTTAGAATGTCTATGGCCCGAATCTATGTGTAATTCTTGTCTATGTGGGACGAGTACGTCTTATATCTTGATATCTTAGTATGTTTAAGTGGAACTATTTTTCTTGTACTGTACTTTAGGGGTTAGGTGCTTTTCGGCGCATGAAGATACGTTAGAGAGTTCTTCGGTGATGTCGAAGTCTATGGCGAAAAGTCATGTCTTAGACCTGCCCAAAAGTTTGTGATCTCTTCAATTTATCATGGGGACGAAGATAGTTTCTTCTAGGATTGTTTAGTCTATGAGTTCCCCAGTGGTGATTCAATAACGCCGGGAGAGCGTTTGTGCTTGCTAGTGTATTCTTATGTCAAGGTAAACGTACTTTTGCTGACTTCGTTCATTCCTAGGCTTAAGATGGGCAGACGTTTACACGAATCTACCTATGTCAGTATGTCAGAATGACATATCATCTAGCAGCACTGATTATGTTTCTATACAGCAATTATGAGGACAGATTATGCTGATGCTTGTGGAAACTTTGATATTCATGAATTGAATCTTTATTGAAGCTTAGTCGTGCATCGTTATGGTGAGCGATGTTTACAGGACCAGGAGCCATCTTGGAATCCTACCTATTGTCAGTCATCTATCCGAGAACAGGGATGCCCTTATTATCCGACGATGATCAAGAGATCACACTTATGAAAGGAAAATCTATTATGGGTCATTTAACATTCGCTCAGAAGATATTTGCTGAATGCTATTTAAAGAAATCTCCGCTAGAGTGCAAGCTACACTTATGCTAAAAGAGGTTCTGTCCAGGAGTCACCGTAAACATTATTGATTAACTGACATGACTAGTCAGTAAGGCCTGATGAAGATTTGTTAAACATTATATATTAACTGACATGATCAGTCAGTAAGGCTTGATGGATATTTATATGAGATATGGAACTCTGAACGTGTGTATACTGATGTTCCATTGTGATTTTCCTCAACATGAATGCCAATTTATTATTGTACACCGTGGGTCAACAATATGCTATTGATGTCGACCTGTGTTCCTGCAACTGTACCCGTTCTGTCAAGTGTGTGCGTCCCATTAAACTGTTGAAACGTTCACAGTAATCTGTATCCTTAACTTCTGATACGTATGAGTGAGTATTTGTATTTCCATTCAACTTTACAGAACAGTTCACACATTCGCGTATTAACAGTCACTCTACCACTCATGATACACATTACATCCTTGTCGAGTCCTCAAGACGTTTGGAGCAAGATGACCTGTACACCTGACACTGTGCTCGGTTGTTTGAGTTGACTATTCAGTTCCAGTACATCTTTACAACGTACACTTATAAAACACAGTATACAGCATCCAAGAATAACAGCCTTTATCACTATCACCACAAGAAAAAAAGGTGTTATCAATGTGGTAGGCCAGATTACCGGGTTTGACCTGCACAGTAAAGATTACCAGAAGTAACAGCTACTGATACCAGTTCGTTTCCCTGACGCCTGATACGACACACCAACAGTGATAGTTTACACGTGATTGACAGTTCCTCACGTGACCTATGAAACAAATACGGAAACTAGGTCAGGGTTTATTGACATTTTTCGGTGGACATCACAGCATTACACAGAACGTTGGCAAGCGAATTAATTGTGTTAGCAAGAAATACAGAAAGCTGAGAAGTCCTACTTTCATCGTTGGATCTTCTGATACTCATATTGTTGAACACTGTAATAAATCTAAATAAAAAAAATCTAGTATTTATTAAAGTGACAGTTCATTTTGGTTATTCAGAAACTGTGCCATTATATTTCTGAACTGAAACTCTTTCTGCAACACATTGCATTCATATGCTATTGCATTCTATTTATATGATGATATATGTATTTATGTTTAAATGTGATATATTATTTTTGTGTCTATATAGTGGGTGGTTGGGCGTGTGTCTAATATAACATTTCCCAAGTAAAATAGGGCTTATATTAATGTTCTATAGGTGCAATTTTCTCAATTTAAAATTTGCTAGCGACAATTTGTTGCCATTGCTGTTAGCTGTGACGAGCTGTTTTTTTTCTTTTTGTAACATTTTTTCTGTTCTTTAGTTTTGTTTTGATTTGTTTGTATTTGTATGTCTATCCTTTCCTATCTTTCAGTTTTATACACAATTTATGTCTAAACACTGTGGCGTTATTTGTCTTGTTTATTTCCTTGCAGTTATCATCATATACTTTGTGACATTATGTTTGGTTAAGATTTATCATTTATTTGATTTCTGCAAACGTTTTCGTATTGTTTTCCTTGTTTGTCTTTCTATTTGTATTTTATGTATGTTATTGGTTGACATATGATATGAGATAGTTGAGTACACGTATGTTATAGTATAGACCAGTACTTTATTATTATTATTATTATTATTGTACAAGGAAGTATACAAGACCTTTGTAAGGCTTGTCTCCCACAGAGATTGGGATTGTGAGCTAATTAATCAAGTTCATTGAGAACTTGCTCCTGTTTATTTGGAGATAGATTACATTATTGTTTCAACTGATTGCTATCATTATTAGACATCATGTCTACATTGGAATACTTTATTGAGTTAGGGAAATCTCTAGGCAAGACTGGAGATAAGTTGGAGGAGTATGCTACCAGTCATTATGAAAAAGCTCAAAAATTGGAAATTGAGAAACTGAAGGCTGAAGAGAGAAAACAAAAAAGTGAGGATAGAAAGATGGAAATAGAATTTGAACAAAAGAAACCGCAGATGCAGGTTGAGGAAAAGAGATTCCAAATGGAAATGGAAAAACAAAACAAAGAAGCTGAGGCTGAACAAAAGAGATTAGACAAAGAGGCTGAACAAAAGAGATTAGACAGAGAAGCTGAACAAAAAAGATTAGAAGCTGAGGCTGAACAGAAAAGATTAGACAGAGAAGCTGAGGAGAGAAAAGCAATAAGAGAACATGAACATCAAAAAGAACTGTTAACATTTGAATTAGAAAAATTAAAATTGACACATATGAGTAATGTTAATCAGTCAAATGGTAACAATGGTAAACCCTTTACTTATAAGGTCAAGGTACCAGCGTTCAATCCTTCCAGTGACGATATTACATTCTGGCTGGATCGTTTTGAACGCTCCTGTCGAGCTCATAATGTGGATAAATCACAGTATGCTAATCAATTGTCAGAAAATTTGAAAGGTGATTCTCTGACTAGTTTAAGTTTGGTTGAAGAGTCTGACAAGGATAATTATGATGTTATTAGAGCTGCTTTATTGAAAAAATATCAGTTAACTGAGGACGGTTACCGTATTTTGTTTAAGAAAATGGTACCTGAATCAGGGGTAGAATTCTCAGAATTCATTGCAAGGACACGTCTTACATTTAATCGTTGGATTGAGTTGT
Organism: Oreohelix idahoensis; assembly: GCA_024509875.1. Taxonomy (NCBI): domain Eukaryota; kingdom Metazoa; phylum Mollusca; class Gastropoda; order Stylommatophora; family Oreohelicidae; genus Oreohelix; species Oreohelix idahoensis. The sequence goes on along the minus strand of JAMPIV010017732.1, from coordinate 59,938 downwards.
CCAAAACAGAAAAGACATATGAAGCCCTTATGGACTTGTTGCTCAGGGACAAGATTATGTCATGTGTTAATAAACCTTTCTTGGAATTCCTACATGAGCGTAAACCCAAGACACTAAAAGAAATGCAAGAATATTGTGACCAATGACATAACTCTTAGCAACACTAAGATTAAAGAAGGTATGCCAGTTGCATCAGCAACACCATACAACCCTAATTATTCACACAAATTTCAGGGACAACAAAACAAGTTTGGAAAAAAAGGTAACCATAATAGTTATCAAAACCAAGGAAACCAATCATTTCAGGGTTCTTCTGCGAAGAACTGGAGACAAGCTGACAGCCCTCGATACAGAGGGGTCATAATTATAGAAATTTCCGCAGAGGAAGTCAGTATAGAAATTATCCTAGTCATCCATCATGGAGACAACAAGACCATAATTATAGAGATACTCATTATAATGAATATGATAATGGTAACCATGAGAATTATGACTCAAACCCAAATAGGGGTTACAATAGAGGAAATAATAATGATTACAGAGGCAATAATAATCGAGGTAGATCCCAATACAAAAAACATAAATCTCATTATCAAGCAAACTCTGCACAGCAAGAGTCACATGAAGTCTATAAACAGACTAAAGATAATAATGATGCTAATAATATGGCATGTTCCGCTTTTGATTTTGGGAGAGCATCTCAGTGCCCCCAATGCAAAACATTATTTGAACCAACTACGGTGTCCACTTTAAGTTGTGGCCATCCTCTTCCCGCTCTTCCTGCGTCAGTCGCTCATGATGGAAGAGGTTCTCTTGTCTTACATAGAGGTTTAGTAAATGACAATCCAGTCTCAGTTCTTTTTGATTCTGGATGCACCACAATTGGTGTTAGACAGTCGCTTGTAGATCCTTCTCGTGCCACTGGAAAAATGTGTAACATTTGGCGGCACCTTAGAGAAATACTCTACTGCTATCATTAGCATTGCTACTCCTTTCTTTACAGGAGATGTACACGCATGTCTTCTACCGAATCCGATCGCTGATCTTATCATCGGTCGTATTCACGGAGTCAAAGAATGCTATCCACAACAAATTTCCGTTTGGGAAAAACAGAATATGCAAACCGCTAATGTTGTAGTCACTAGAGCTCAAGCTCTTAATGTGCCTCAATCTTCACCTACTGAAGATAATGAAGTGCTTAACCAAGATGATCCCTTGGTAATTTCTCGTGACTCGTTTATAAAACAGCAAGAAGAGGATCCGACTCTAAAGAAATTCTTCACTCTTGCAATGAAAGGTGATCCGAATAAAGATACAAAGCGTAAATCTTGGATTACAATGAAGAATGGCGTACTTGTACGTATGGTGCAAGACTCCGCCAAGTCAAGTCATTCTCAGATTCTTGTGCCCAAGAATTTGAGAGTTAAAATCTTACAACACGCACACGACTCTCAGTGTGCTGGACATATGGGTTTTTCCCGTACAAAGTCAAGAGTTCTTGCTGCTTTCTTTTGGCCTTTTGTGAACAAAGACATACGGATTTATTGTCAATCTTGTATAGTATGTCAAGAAGTCAAATCCAAAGGTCCACGCCATGCTGCACCTATTCAGGCTGCAGACATTCCTATTCGACCATTTCAGAAAATGGCGATAGACATCATTGGTCCATTTAAGATCAAATCTGCTAGAGGACATCAGTTTATCTTAACGTGTGTGGACATGTGCACACGTTGGCCAGAGGCTATCCCTCTGAAGAGCACTATTACTGCTGACATTGCAGATGCTCTGTGGCTTATATTTTCTCGTCTAGGATTCCCCGGAGAAATATTATCAGACCATGGCACCCAACTAATATCGGATACCATGTCTCAAGTGATGTCGACTCTGCAGATAGAGAGATCTTTGAGTAGTATCTATCATCCTATGTCCAATGGGATGGTCGAACGGCTAAATAGAACACTCAAAAAACTTATTAGGGAAGATAACTGAGGATCATCCTCAAGATTGGGATAGGGTTTTACCCGCGGCCCTCTTCGCTTACAGAGAGGTCCCCAATGAACATACAGGATTTTCTCCCTTTGAACTTGTCTTTGGCGCGCGACCGCGCGGCCCTATGTCTTTGCTTCATGATCTCATAACTGCTGATAATATTACCGATGACACGAAATCTTCTTATGAATATGTCATCGCGCTGAGGGAAAAGATTATCGAAGCATGCAAATTGGCAACTTCTTCTTCTGAATTTGCTAAGCAGAAAGCAAGACAATTTGCCAATAAGAAAAGAACCTTACGACAACTTTGTCCTGGTGACAAAGCATTTGTTTTGCTACCTTGTAGGGAAAACAGACTTCTTATTTCTTGGAAAGGTCCGTACGATATAATCTCGAAAATTTCCGATGTTGACTACATTGTCGATATTGATGGGAAGCATAAAACCTTCCACATCAATATGCTTACGGAATTCCATGAACGTCCGGATTATTTACAGCCTATTTTTCAGGCAACGGACGATTCACCTGTCCAACATAGTCAATACTCATCACTGTCCGTAATACAGGATGAGGAAACAAGTTTTTCGGATGTTAATCTTCCGCTTCCGATGATTCCACTTCATTCTAGTGAATCATGGAAAAACGTTACTGTTTCTCCGGATTTGTCTCTAGGAGAACAGCAACAAGTTTCGGCTATGTTACAAACATTTCAGGATGTCCTTACTGACATCCCTGGACAAACTCATGTCATTGAACATGACATTATTCTAACTGACCATAATCCTATTAGAGTCAGACCTTATCCTATTCCTATACATTTTCAAGCACAGGTTGAGAAGGAGTTGGATGAGATGATAGATTTAAAAATAATTGAACCATCCACTTCTGCGTATTCTTCGCAGATGGTTATTGTTCGGAAAAAAAGACAATAACATACGTCTTTGCGTTGACTATCGCAAATTGAATCAAGTCACGAAGTTTGATGCTGAACCTATGCCTTTACTAGAAGAGCTACTTACTAGGCTTTCTAAGTCTCATTTTTTCACTAAACTAGATTTGTCTAAAGGATATTGGCAAGTTCCTCTATCTGAACGTGCCAAACCTTTTACTGCTTTTTCTACACCTAGAGGCCTTTTTCAATGAAATTTCATGCCTTTCGGCCTTATGAACGCACCAGCTACATTCGTACGCATGATGCGTCGAATTCTATCTTATCGGTCAGATGTCATCGCGTATCTAGACGACATCTGTCTTTTCAGCGATACTTGGGAAGATCACTATTCGGGGTTAGTTGAATTGCTATCTTCTCTACGCGAGTATAACCTGACAGCGAAACCCTCTAAAGCCTGCATTGGTTTTAGCGAAATTGCTTTCTTGGGTCACCGTGTCGGTCATGGTTTCCTAAAGACAGAGGACCATAATACAAGTAAAATACTTAACACTTCTATTCCTAAGACTAAAAAGCAAGTGCGAAGTCTCTTAGGTCTCATGCAATTTTATGGACGATTCATTCCGAATCTGTCCTCGATCATGGCACCTCTTTCTTCCTTGCTAAAAAAAGGGTCTCCTAATATAGTCCATAGGACTCAAGAATGTCAATCCTCTTTGGATAAGATCAAAACTATGTTTTCTACTGCACCTATTTTAGCGTTACCTACTACAGATAAGACATTTGTTCTTCGTAGTGACGCTTCATCCACTGGGATTGGAGTGGCACTAATGCAAGAGTACTCTGGAACTCTGCATCCTGTAATGTATATTTCCAGAAAGCTTAATGCTGCAGAAAAGAATTATTCGGTCTTAGACCGTGAACTATTGGCTATGGTATAGTCAATTCTCAAATTACAAAGATTCCTTCTAGGCGCACATTTCATAGTAGAAACCGATCAGAAAGCTCTTACGGCTATACAGAGTAAGAATTTGAAGAGTTCGAGGTCTACTCGATATGCAATTGCTCTTCAACCTTTTCATTTTTCGGTACGAGCTATCCGTGACGCAGAAAATGTGATGGCAGACATTTTGTCTAGATGCCCACATGATTCCACTTAACTGTTGAGTCTTGGACTTCTTAACACTTCCAACTCGACAACAGATTTTTTCTTTTCTATATCAGGATAGATACACATTGTAATTCGTAATGATACTACGTTCATTGATATATATATTCACCGGTACTCGTTGATGATTTTTCTTTTTCTCAATCATGTACTTAGAATGCTTAAACTGAAATTGTTATATGCATTGTGTCATTGCAAGTATAGTAGTATGCGTTGGTGACACCTCCCTGGAAACATTTATGCTTAAGAGAAATGCTTTCTCTGAGAGATCTATATTTCGACTTTGCATTAATCTGGCTTAAATAATTCCAGATATTTCTCATCTGCGCAGTATTTATGCGTTGGGAGATTATTGTATGTTGCTCTCAGATGAAAAAAAAATGATTTTCATTTTTTTTCCGGGGGGTGTGGTAATCTGTTGCGCACATATTCTTTGGTGACGCACGGATTACGCATACATATGTAAAATGTATTTATTTGTCTGATAAAAATATATTTATCTTTGAATGCACGTTTTTCGGTCTAAAGGGACAGAACTCAGATTAGGCGATGGGTGTTCATTCTGTGAGTTATCACTCCTTGTATCGTTCCTGAAAATTGAACTCCGCGGAGGAACCTAGACTTACTTTAATCTATTCTGTGTTTGGTTAGGAATAGATTGTTCTTGCTTCAGAATGTCTATGGCCCGAATCTATGTGTAGTTCTTGTCTATGTGGGACGAGTACGTCTTATATCTTGATATCTTAGTATGTTTAAGTGGAACTATTTTTCTTGTACTGTACTTTAGGGGTCAGGTGCTTTTCGGCGCATGAAGATACGTTAGAGAGTTCTTCGGTGATGTCGAAGCCTATGGCGAAAAGTCATGTCTTAGACCTGCCCAAAAGTTTGTGATCTCTTCAATTTATCATGGGGACGAAGATAGTTTCTTCCAGGATTGTTTAGTCTATGAGTTCCCCAGTGGTGATTCAATAACGCCGGGAGAGCGTTTGTGCTTGCTAGTGTATTCTTATGTCAAGGAAAACGTACTTTTGCTGACTTCGTTCATTCCTAGGCTTAAGATGGGCAGACGTTTACACGAATCTACCTATGTCAGTATGTCAGAACGACATATCATCTAGCAGCACTGATTATGTTTCTATACAGCAATTATGAGGACAGATTATGCTGATGCTTGTGGAAACTTTGATATTCATGAATTGAATCTTTATTGAAGCTTAGTCGTGCATCGTTATGGTGAGCGATGTTTACAGGACCAGGAGCCATCTTGGAATCCTACCTATTGTCAGTCATCTATCCGAGTACAGGGATGCCCTTATTACCCGATGATGATCAAGAGATCACACTTATGAAAGGAAAATCTATTATGGGTGATTTAACATTCGCTCAGAAGATATTTGCTGAATGCTATTTAAAGAAATCTCCGCTAGAGTGCAAGCTACACTTATGCTAAAAGAGGTTCTGTCCATGAGTCACCGTAAACATTATTGATTAACTGACATGACTAGTCAGTAAGGCCTGATGAAGATTTGTTAAACATTATATATTAACTGACATGATCAGTCAGTAAGGCTTGATGAATATTTATATGAGATATGGAACTCTGAACGTGTGTATACTGATGTTCCATTGGGATTTTCCTCAACATGAATGCCAATTTATTATTGTACACCGTGGGTCAACAATATGCTATTGATGTCGACCTGTGTTCCTGCAACTGTACCCGTTCTGTCAAGTGTGTGCGTCCCATTAAACTGTTGAAACGTTCACAGTAGTCTGTATCCTTAACTTCTGATACGTATGAGTGAGTATTTGTATTTCCATTCAACTTTACAGAACAGTTCACACATTCGCGTATTAACAGTCACTCTACCACTCATGATACACATTACATCCTTGTCGAGTCCTCAAGACGTTTGGAGCAAGATGACCTGTACACCTGACACTGTGCTCGGTTGTTTGAGTTGACTATTCAGTCCCAGTACATCTTTACAACGTACACTTATAAAACACAGTATACAGCATCCAAGAATAACTGCCTTTATCACTATCACCACAAGAAAAAAAGGTGTTATCACCCACCTCTCCCGATCTCCATATATTTCCAAACGCAATGAAAGCTCCTCTTGCCCCTTGCATTCCCATTTCGACATCGCTGTCCGTCCCTTCAACTTTGTCTACACTACCGCCAAGATATATGTACGACTCTACATCTTGTATTGGTGCTTCTTCAAGTTCAACCATGTTATCACTACCTGCACCTATTCTCACTATTTGTGTCCCCTCCCCGTGTATCCTCAGACCCAATTGCTGTGACATATCATCGAGTGTTTTCAATTTGTCCTGCATCTGATTACGATCATGGGACAGAAGAGCCAAGTCATCAGCAAAATCCAGATCATCCAACTGCTTAGTCAGAGTCCACTGGATTCCACTTCCGCCGTGTGCTGTTGATGATCTCATAACCCAGTCCATTGCCAGTAAGAAAAGAAATGGAGACAAGAGGCATCCCCCGTCGCACTCCCGTTCTTATCCCAAACGGTTCTGCAAGCTGTCCTTCGCGAAGAACTCCGCATGTCATGTCTTCACATGTTTTCTTGATTAAATTAATGATCCTCAGGGGAACTCCACAATGCCTCATCAACTTCCAAAGTGATTCTCTGTCCACACCGTCAAATGCCCCTTCGTAATCCACAAATCCAATGCATAGTGGTGAATTCCACTCCAGACCTTGCTCAACCACTATTCTCAAAGTGGCTATGTGGTCTGCACATGATCTATCCTGTCGAAAACCGGCCCGCCCATCTCTCAGCCTCATAATAGTACATGCATTAATAATCATGAAACAAACAGATGTCATCAATATATGTGATAACATCCTTCTGTCCCCTCAAAAGCATTCTCATCATTCTCACAAAAGTTGCCGGGGCATTCACCAGTCCAAAGCACATATAATTAAACTGGAAAAGACCCTGAGGGGTACAAAATGCTGTAAGTGGCCTAGCGCCTTCTGCTAAGGGAATTTGCCAATACCCCCCTCGATAAGTCTAGTTTGGTAAAATACTTTGCCCCCGCTATTTGGGATAGGAGGACCTCTTGGTTGGGCATAGGTTCCGCATCTATCATTGTGACACTATTCAAGTGGCGGAAGTCTATACATATCCGTAGGGATTTATCCTTCTTCCGCACGATGACCATGGGAAATGAGTATGATGATTCAGATGGGGAGATAACACCTAAGCGTAACATATCATTCACTTCTTTTTCAACAGCAGAAGTATAATGTAGTGGAATAGGATATGGTCTCACCCGGATGGGCTCTCCATAGGTCAGTTTAATATCATGCTCAACTAAATCAGTTCTTCCAGGAATATCTGTGAGTACATCTTGAAATTCGCACAGCAGTGACCTCACCTGTTTCCTCTGATGCTGTGGGAGAGATGCAGAGACCTCTACATCTCTCCATGACTCCGAGGCAACCAATGGCAATAGTGGGATCTGGAGATTAACCTCCTCCTCTCCTTTCTCTCCATCTTCCTCGATGACTGCTGCACTAGCTACAGTAACTGTACTATCAAGAACAGCGTTCACGACTGGTTCCAGTTCAGTTGGACGTACTACATATGGTTTTTAGCATATTAATATGGAAAATCTTCTCCTTCCCTCGGACTAATATCAGATAATCCACATCGGTAATCTGTTTCTTTACTTGAAATGGACCTTGCCAGTTCACTAGCAGGTGATTTTCCTTGGTAGGTAGCAACAACCATACCTCGCTGCCAGGACTGAGGGATACAAGTTTGCTATTCCTATTGGCGTATGCTCTATACCTTGCACCCGATGTCTGTAATGCCTCACGTGCTATCGAACACGATGTAATTATGCGTTCTCGCAAGTCAATGACATACTCATAACTTGACCTAACGCTATCATCAGCGTAATTCCCGGTCAGTAAGTCTCTCAAAATTTTCATTGGACCCCGAGGATTTGCGCCAAAATACTAGCTCAAACGGTGAGAATCCTGTGCTCTCTTGTGGCATCTCCCTGTATGCAAACAAAACTCCCGGTAGGTATCTATCCCACAACTGTGGAAAATCTCCTGTAACCTTACCTAGCATTCTTTTCAGTGTTCCATTGAACCGCTCGCAGACCCCGTTGCTCTGAGGATGATACGGGGTGGTGAACACTTGGGCTATGTCTAACAGTTTCGATATGTGTTTCATCTCTTCTGAAATGAATTGCCGGCCCCTGTCAGACAAAATCTCTTCAGGAAATCCTAATCTGCTAAATAAGCTCATTAGAGCCTCTGCTATATCCTTTGATGTGATGGATTTCATTGGCAATGCTTCAGGCCACCTTGTACATAGATCAACCAATGTTAGAATAAATCTATACCCCCGATCAGACATAACTGGAAGGGGCCTAATAATGTCTATTGCAACCTTCTGAAAAGGGCGAAATGCCAAATCTGTTGCTACTAACGGTGCCTTGGGAGTCCTTCCTTTCTGGCTTGTCTTCTGACACACTTTACACGACTGACAGTAAACCTTCACATCCTTATTGTATCCACGCCAGTAAAACTGGGACAACACTCTACAGCGAGTTCTCGCAATACCCATGTGACCCGCAAAAGGGATGTCATGTGCTGTCCTTAACACTGTATTCTTCAGTTCCACTGGAATAACCACTTGTGTAATGACTGAATGTTGCTCTGCAAAGCATCTGATTAGAATGGAGTTCCTAACCTCAAACCAGTATCGAGCAGACTTGGTATGCCGTATGTTCTTGGACTCCGCCAACTGAAACAAAGGCAGAAGTGAAATGTCTTTCCTCTGCCTGTCTACAAAATCCGATGCTGTAATTCCAGCAACCGTAGGCACCCAAGGGATATTATTGGGTCTGAGCCCTCGTCATTACTGCGTTAGCAACCAAATCATGCCCATTTTCCCACTCCTCAATATCCTGACTGGTGCAATCATGAACCCCATTAACATTTCCAATAATGAGATCAGCGATGGGAGAATCAAGGACGCATACTCGAACTCTACCCGACAAGAAAGGGGTGTCGATCTGCACAATCGCCAATGGATAGTACTCGACCTTACCACCAAATGTAATGCATTTTGCCATCTTTCCAATATAATAAGTATCCTTAATAAATGTCTTCCTAATGCCAATGGTCGTACATCCAGTGTCCCTCAAAACAGATACAGGTTTATTCTCCACAAAACCCTTATGTAAAGTTAAGGTTCCATTCCCATCAACTGATGAAAGGCAAGGCAAAGTATGGCCACATATTAAAATAGGCTTGCCATCAGGCTCGAACAATGGTCTGCACCCCTCACACTCCTCGCTATTAAATGTATCAAGTACAGTAGCTGAATTTGCATGCTCAGTGTTTTCCTTTGGGCTCTCCTTTCGACTGTTTCTTCTCTCATTACAATTGGGGCAGTTGGAATCCGTCTCTTGGCGCTTGTGAGGGCTTCTCTTTGGACTGCTATTATAATTTTTCTTTGGGCTGGCATATGGACTTCTTTGTGGGTTGAAGGGACACCTCTCTGGGTCCCTCCCACATTGATAAGATAGATGACGCCTTGAGCCACACTTATAACAACCCCTTCTACTGTAGCCTGACCCAAAAGAAGGGTACTGTCTCTTAGGAGAATATCTTCTGTCCCCGTTCCATCTTCTATTTCCACCATCTTTATCCGCATACCTGTCTAAGCTGCGGGCCCGAGGATGTATGTATGGCTTCTTTTCCGGTTTATACTGAGCCACACAAGCTGGAAAGGTCTCAGCAGCTGTCTGCTTGTGAATCGGCTTCCCCGGGTGCGCATTGACATACTGCTGTCCTAGCTCTGACATAATATTTATATCTTTTGGCTTTCGCTCTTGTAGAAAAGCCACTAACTCTGGATTGCAAGAAGATAGAACCTTGTCCTGTAGCATAAGGTCGGTTAGCCCATCAAAATCCTTCACAATACCTGATAGTTCAATCCATCTATTGAACAGCAATTTGATTTCCGCAATAAACTCACTAAAGTCATTGCTTGTTGTAGGAATAGCCTCCTTAAATCTTTCACGGTACCCTTGAGCAGTCAGTCTAAATCTTCGAAGAAGTGTCTCTTTCACTGTGTCATAATTCATGCGATCCTCTACTGGCAATGCAAAGACACATTGTAAACTTCTTCCGGTGAGCAGATTATTGAGCAGACTTGGCCAATCTTCTTTCTTAACCTTCCAAGATACTGCTTCTTGTTGAAACCTTTCTAGATACACGTCCATCATATCGACGCCCTCAACAAAGGATGGGAGTCGCAGCTTGAAAGGACGAGTAGACTCCTTAGTAGTTGGTCTAGAACTGGCAGCCTCAAGTTCCAGTTTCTTCAAAGTAATTTCTTTATCCGCTTGAATTTCAGCTTTCCTTGTCTCTTCCTTCTTTGCTTCTCTTTCAGCCTCAATTTCAGCTTTCTTTGTTTCTTCTTTCTTTGCTTCTCTTTCAGCCTCAATTTCAGCTTTCCTTGTTTCTTCTTTCTTTGCTTCTCTTTCAGCCTCAATTTCTAACTTCCTAAGATCTCTTTCCTCATTGCGTTCCCTCCGTTCCTCAGAATCCACAAAATTTGTCTTGGCCCATAATTCAAGTTCATCCCCTGATTTACCAAGTGCCTGTCCCTTGGTGATAACATCCAAGAGGCTAGTCATTCTGCAATATTTATCAACTATGATAACTCTGAAAAAATGATGCAGCCAAAAAACAATTCAGGAGAGAAGAAAAAAAAATGTATACCACCTGATATGTCAAATGGTGTCTGGAAAACTATAATGGATACCCCTTCACCTATGAAGAACGTCTGTCATACACAACAGATTTTGAACAACTCTTCACACTGGGTCTACACACTGGGTTAATCTCTTGTATCAGTCTGTAGGCATTACAAACTGTAATAGACCAAAATAAAATGTGTCTGCTTATGTTAACACAAATGGTATGATGATGATTGAAATGATAATCACAGAACACACGACACTACAACAACTGATAGGCCGGTGGAGAGGAAGTTATAGACCAAGAAAGTAAGAATAGACCTTATATTTACACCCAAACCTATCGAACGAACAAAAACAGGATATCGTAAAATAACTTATATACACGAATAGCAGAGCAAAGGACTGAGAATCGCAACAGAAAAACACCACGAAAGAAAGACTATTATACAAGACAATAAGTAAACAAACTAAACGCAAACAACTAACACCAACAATTGTTCCACAAATTACACGAGGCTTCACAACTCCCCAAGTCTTAGACAGATTGGGTTCCCTACAGCGTAATTAGTCTCACAAAACCTATTAAAGACGACACAAGGCAAATTTCTTCAATGAAGAAAGATAGATTGTGCTCACCACTCAAAATCCCCCTTATACAGAAATCAAAATTAAATACTACCACATAATATGAACAAAACAAAAACAAAACACTGGACAGTGAAGTAACCCAAGAGCTCTACTCGTGCACCCTGCAGCAAGGGCAAACAGGAATGAATATATGAATATTTAACTAATAACAAAAGCTAATATAAAAACAACATAAGTTTCGAGTACACTGTAGAAGTGCTAGACAGAAGGAAGTCTAGATATGACGTAGCAAAATTGTTGTCCTAAAAGGAACTAAAAAGGGCACGCCAAACAGAGTAGTCTGGACTGAAGAGTGTGATAGAGCACTGAGGAACATCAAAGCTGTATTCTCCAGCGAGCCCATTCTTCTACTGCCAGACTTGGCTAAGCCTTTTGTACTGAGGACTGATGCTTCTGCAGTGGGCATTGGTGCGTGTCTGATGCAAGAACATGATGGGTTTCTACATCCTGTCATGTATGTCAGCAGGAAGTTGCTTCCGGCTGAAACGCGATATGCCACTATAGAGAGAGAGAGTGTTTAGCCATTATTTGGGCTGTTTCCAAACTCTCTAGGTATTTGTTAGGATCTCATTTTGTACTGGAAACGGACCATTGTCCTTTGACTTTTCTTAAGTCATCTAGATCACCAAATTCACGTTTAACAAGGTGGTCGTTGTTGTTACAACAGTACAACTTCACTGTTTTTCCTATTCAGGGTAAATTAAATGTTCTTGCAGATTCGTTATCTAGATTATGAACACTTGCTTGTAGTAAATGGGTGGGTTTTCTTTTTTAACCACCATTTCTATGTAGTATTTGATACTTGGACATGAGTAATATTGTGTCAACTGTATTCTGCATGATTTTTGGTATAAGCTAAGTACTTATCATATGTTGTGTATCCAGTACAGGGTTATAGAACAGATATTCTCCGGTATAGGAGAATTTGGTGAAATTGATGTAATAGATCACCTTTAATTTTGTGTGTAATTAGAGATGCATAATTTTTGCCATATGGTTGCTGTTGTATTTTTCTAGCAACTTGGTTCTACTGTAATTTTTTTTATTTTTGTGTGTTCTTCAGAATGTTATTATTGATTATTTGTAGATGGCATATTTTCACACTGATGCTATAGATTTTGCCCACATATGTAATCAGAGGTTTTGGATGGTTGGTTTCCTGATATCTACCACCCATCCAGTGAAAAACTATGTTTTTCACTTGGAGAGGGAGGGGTGGATGTCACGAACGGTTTATAGAATGAATGTCAGTACTCATGCTCCGGTGGGAACTAGATATGTTTATGTAAGTTGTGAGTTGAAGTGAGTGAATGTTAAGTTTGCTTGCGGGCATGAATGCATTAGTAGCAGTAAGCGCTAATGTCGAGTTCACGGGCATGACTGAGTTGTTGTGAACGAAGTGGGGGAGAAGACTGGTCAGGTGTGAAAAGGGTCATGGGTAAAAAGATTCATTCGAGACAGAGATTAGAGCGAGGAGAGATTACGTGGAGAGTGAAGGCGAAATGGTTGAAGGAAAATAGGAAATATATTAAGATATTGTGAAATTCTTTCCATGAGATGCTGTTCTAATTATGCACATCATATATTGTGCTTTTCTTATGTGATGATTTATGGCCAAAGCGGCAGTCTGCCTGTGTTATTGTGTTATACTCTGTGTGTACACATTGACACATATGCATTACATACACAGGGAGCGACAAACATGGCTCGTTTTCACAGCAAATTGTTAATTCACTAAACTCGAACACGTAAATACGATATCCGACGACTTTATGTCACAAACTTGAGTATAACACAATAACACAGGCAGACTGCCGCTTTGGCCATAAATCATCACATAAGAAAAGCACAATATATGATGTGCATAATTAGAACAGCATCTCATGGAAAGAATTTCACAATACCTTAATATATTTCCTATTTTCCTTCAACCATTTCGCCTTCACTCTCCACGTAATCTCTCCTCGCTCTAATCTCTGTCTCGAATGAATCTTTTTACCCATGACCCTTTTCACACCTGACCAGTCTTCTCCCCCACTTCGTTCACAACAACTCAGTCATGCCCGTGAACTCGACATTAGCGCTTACTGCTACTAATGCATTCATGCCCGCAAGCAAACTTAACATTCACTCACTTCAACTCACAACTTACATAAACATATCTAGTTCCCACCGGAGCATGAGTACTGACATTCATTCTATAAACCGTTCGTGACAATCAGCAAGGCATAAAACGTCTCAGTCAGTTCAATTCATCTGTACAAAGCTAGCCGCTGTACTAGAGATGCATAAAGAGGTTAACATCTAAGTAATGTGGGCTAGAGGTGACGATGCTAAAAGTTAATAGTAGACTTACTTTCTACAATTCACGGAACTTCTCCATAAGTCCGGAGTCATCATAAATAAATAGGCGGTCTCCAAAATATATGCCACTTGACAAAGTACTTGAATCCTCTACCGAAAACAGGAGCTTATAAAACACGTCTGACTAGGATGATAATTCTAACAGAAGGCCTCGAACTAACTTCTTCTTTGATAATTAGCCGCCGACCGTCAAAGCAGTCAATGGCCATTACGCCTGGTGGCGTCTTGTAGGACAACAACAAATTGATTCCACTTTGCTCGGTTGGCGGCCATCCTTCGTACAGTGCCCCAACTCTGGTTCATTCCCTGCATCTCAACCTCCACAGTCCTCCGCCAAGCCGTTTTCGGTCGGCCTCTCCCTGGCCTTCCCCTAGGGGTCTATAGCATAGCTGTTCCCGTGATAGCATCGGGGTCTCCCCCGGAGATATGGCCAACCCAGCCCCAGCGCCTGCCAGCTATGATGGTGTGCATGTCCTCTTGCTTGCTCCGAGTAAGCAGATCCTGGCCGGTGATGGCACTTGGCCAAAAAGTTCGGAGAATTTTTCCTAGGCATGCTGTTTGAAAACAGGACAATCTCGACATTTCCCTCTCTGTAACTATCCAGCTCTCCGCGCCATAGAGAAGCACAGAAAGCACACAGCCCCGATATAATCCTAATTATGTGCTTGTGCCGTACCGAGAGGACCTCCAGATGTTGTACTAACGGTCTGCATATATTAGTGCAGAACTTATTACGTCATAATCATCTAGTGACGTAAACCTTATATCGCGTTCACTTACAATTAAAATGGTGCAAAATACATCATGTTGGCCCCAGATAGAATTGTTACCGCATAGATTAAACTGCTAACAAAACTAAGTGTGGTCAACATGTAAAATACATTATAATCTTCTTTAACAGTATCGTATGATTGACAGATAAGCTCGCGTGATGAGATCAGGTAAACAAATCTGATTCGCTACCTGTTTATGACGGGCAGGTCACGAACGTGTGTAACACTTATGTTCCAAGAAAAAGGCGTGGATGAAAAATAAGCTTGTGTGAGTAAGACAGGCAGAAAAATGCATGGTTTTGCAAGCAAGACATAGAACGCTAACGGGATTACAAAAACTGTCAGATTACCGTAGGCTCTCTTTTCATTATACGTCACAGCACGTCCGGGCTTGAAGATGTGAAACCCATTCATATCTCATTTATGGAAATAGAGCTACTGTCATCCGTAGCTACCGAGTGATTTCTATCCTCAATTGCATCATTCTCCTCAATGCTCCAATTTCGACTCATAAAATCTGCTCCTACATTCTCTTTTCCTGGTATGTATTGTACTTTGAACGAGTACACACTTAACAATAGAGCCCAACGCATAATTTTTGCGTTAAAATCCTTGTTGACTTCTAGGAATGCCAATGTTTGCACTGTGAATGAAACTCCATATAAATATTCATGGTGTGTCCTGATTCCGTTTACGAGTGCCAAACATTCTCTTTTCACTGTCGAATAGTTCCTTTCTGCTATATTCAGTTTGCGGCTGCCGTAAGCAACTGGAAACAACAGGTTAGGATGTTGGTCGTCTGCCTGAAGCAGTATCGATCCGATTCCCTTTCCGCTGGCGTCCACGCGCAAAACGAAAGGTTTCTTAAGGTCGGGTAACCTTAGAATGGGTTATTTTGACAGCTGTTCCTTCAGAGTGACGTAAGTGAGTTCGCACTCCACGGATCCAAACTACCTTATTGGGTTATCCATTCCGTGTGAGGTCAGTGAGTGGCGCTGTAAGGCCATTGAAGTTTTTGATAAACTTTTGGTAATACGCGCAAAGTGAAAGGAATGAACGTGTGTCTCTCTTTGTTTTTCGCCTCGTTGCTGAATGTATTTTCTCGATGTTTTTGGCAATGGGCCACATACAACATTGAGAAATGGTATGCCCTAGGAAGTCACGCTTTTAAAAGCCGATGAAGCATTTGCGAGGTCGGGTGGTCGATCCAGCTTCCTTTAGTCTCCTGAGAAGCATAGCGACCGTAGCAATATGTTCTTAGTAGTTATCCGTTGCAATCAGTATGTCGTCCATGAAATTGTGTATGTTTGGACTTTGCAAGGGTTCTAAAAGCTTTCTCATCATTCTGGTGAAGATTCCTCGTGCATTGTGTAAACCGAAAGGCATAACATTGAAAGTATAATGTCCTTCGCTGGTGCTAAAGGCTAACAGAGGTTTAATTTCCTCCATGATTGGTATTTGGTAATAACCTTTACTCAGGTCAATTTTTTAGAAAATTTTAGCCTTGCTAAGTTTGGTAAATAGTTCGGATGCGCTTTGGAGTGATTTAGGCTGGAATTCTGTGAGTAGACGATAGTCAATACACAGCCGAACTTCCTTATTATGTTTCTGTAACAGTACGACGCGTGAGCTATAGGTAGATGTAGACTCGCTGATAATCCCAGCTTGGCGTAGCTTGTCTATTTCTCCGTGTAACGTGTCTGCTTTCGCATACGGGATCGGGTAAACTCTGGTTCGCACAGCTGTCTCGTTTGTCAGATTCATATCAAACTCTACGAGATGTGTACGACCTGGTATGTCCGTTAAGGCTGCCGAGTACTGTTTCAGTAACGCCTTAGTTTCTGTCTGTTGTGCTTCTGAGAGTGTGTCGCCGAATTTAACATCTTTGTATGATTCCGTTTGTTGCAGTGGGTATTCCATGCAACTATCGTCATCATCCTCATCTCAAAGAGATGTTCGGGGGAAGGCAACGGTCTTTCTAAATATTTCTTTAACAGATTTATGTGGTAGACTTTTTCCTTTCCTTTTGTAGAGATCTTGTAGTTCGTTCTTGAGATCTTTTTAAGAACGGTAAACGGTGTTTGCCATCCGATACTTAGTTTGTTGTTTCCGGTAGGAAGTAGCAACAAAACTTTCTCTCCTGGTTGCAGTTCTCTCTCTTTCGCCGCTCTTTTGTATCGTTTAGCGTGCTTCATGAGTGCTCGCTTAAGGTTGGTTGTTGCTAGATCCCATCCTAGTTGTAACCGTTCCTTTAACTCTGATACGTACTTGAAGGCCGAGACGACTGTCTCCTCAGCCTTCTGGTCTGTCAGTGACCATAGTGAGGCTTCTAGCGGGCCCTTAGTAGGTCTGCCGAATAAAAGTGTAGCTGGTGGTAATCCTGTAGAGGCCTGGGTGACTTCCCTGTAGCCGAATAAGGCTGCAGGAATGAAAAAGTCCCAATCTTCAGGTTTATCTTGTCGCAGCTACCGTAACATCATGGTGAGGCTTCCGTTGACACGATCTACTAACCCACTTCCGGCCGGATTGTATGGGCTGATATAGATGTGCTAATCCCTCAATATCTTAAAGATCTCCTCCATTAACAGGCTACGCTATTGGGATCCGTTATCCGTCAAAACCTGTTGAGGGAATCCCAACCGTGTAAAAATCTGCACCAGGGCTTCTGCGACATGCTTGGAATCCGTGTATGTTAGCTGTATAGCTTCGACCCACATAGTGCATGTGTCGACTAAGGTCAGGATAAACCTGTTCCTTCTTTTAATCCTTTAAAGGGGTCCTATAATGTCGACTGCAACCCGTTCAAATGGGGTCCCCACTATTGGCATTTCTCTCATAGGAACTGGGGGTGTCCAATGCTTGGGTGCAACACGTTGGCACTTGGCGCAGGATTTAACATGTCTGATGATGTCAGTGTTCATTCATGGCCACCAATAGTGAGTAGATATTTGCTGTGTAGTAGCGTTTTGTCCCATATATCCGCTAAAGTGAAGAGAGTGTCCCATTTCTAAGATTTGTTCTCTGTACTGTGTCGGTACTAGGAGCTGATTATGTCCCTGTTCAGGGTCGCCCGTTCTTCGATACAGCACTCCATCCTTAGAAAAAACGTGTCCGTTGTGTCTGGGGTCCTTGGCCATGGGCAGTTTCTTAAAGCAGGGCTCTAAGGTAGGGTCCTTTTGTTGCGCCGCTTTCAGTTCCATAGATATCAAAATAGGTGCAGGCTCTCGTTCCTTTTGGGTTTGCCCTAATGTAGTTACTGCTGCCACAATCGGCTCTTTCGGTCTCCGTATAAACACGTATCTACAACCAAATATGACTGGGTAGGTCGGATCGTCCATTATAGTCGTTTTAATAACACCTCGGACGAAATCCGAGTGTATCTCCACCAGTGCGAATGGAAGCGTTATGGGTGCATCTGGTTTAAAAGCTTCATATAATTTGACGGTTTCTTTTGTTTCTTGACCTGAAATGACCAAATGCCTCGCGACAAAACAATCAAAGCTAAAACCGGTATCAAACAAACAATAAGTGGAATTCCCGTTCAATATAAAAGTTCCTCGCGTAGAAGGCCTCTCACCCTCAGGTTGAGAATCACTGAATATACTACTCCGTTGCAAGGCTGTTTGCAAATATCCGATTCGATTTGGCGCGGTGTGTTTTTCCTAATCAGATATCCCTGTCGCAGGGGTTTTCCCCTTGTCGTATCCCTTCTGGCCTGGTTGCCATGGGAGACGCTTGAGAGGATCATGGGTGTCGGTGGGATATCGGGTTTTGTAGAATTTTGATTTTCCTTGAGGAAGGGTCTGGGAAACCGTTTCTCTTGGGTTTTTATGGGAAAATGAATGGGAAGACTGTTCTAGATTATTTTTGCGAGAAAGCTCATCTGTAGGTTTGCATTTTGGGCCTGTAAGCTCGGCTAGCACTTTTGCATAATGCTCGGACTTACTCAAGATGTCTTCCAGCTTTACAGCTCCCTTTTCAGCAAGAAATCTACGGGTTTCGTTTGACAAAGTGCTTTCGATCTGTTCGGTTAGAATAAGCTCTTCTAACGCTGTTAATAATGATTTATCATGTATTTTACATGTTGACCATGTTTATTTCTGTTATCAGTTAATCTACACGCTAACAGTTCTATTCGTGGCCAGCATGATGTATTTTGCACTTATATAAATTTTTAACATTTATGCCGAAAATATCATGTGAAACGTAAGAGATGACCAAGAACACACTTATATAAATTTTTAACATTTATGCCGAAAATATCATGTGAAACGTAAGAGATGACCAAGAACACACAGAGTTTGACTCATTTAACATCGGCGGTACCTGATCCCGGAAATCAGATATGCTGACGACACAGTCCTCCTATCGACCAACCCAGAAGGACTTGAACAATTAATTCTGTCCACCAAAAAACACAGCGAGGCCCAAAATCTATACCTAAACACCAAGAAGACCAAAGTATTGACAACAGACAAAGTAAAGACCAAACCAGAAAGTGAAATTGATAACGAAGAACTGGAAAGTGTTAATGAATTCGAATACTTAGGATCAATCATCAACAGCTCTGGCGACTGTGCAGTAGAAATTAAAAGAAGACTTGCAATTGCTTCACATAAACTAATACAGATGAAAAACCTATGGCAAGGCACAAGCAAAGAAACAAAGTTACAACTGATCAGAGCATGTATATTCCCAGTAGCAACATACGGCTGCGAGACTTGGACACTCAATAAAGCAGTTGCAAAAAAGATTACATCATTCGAAATGAAATGCTACAGAAAGATGTTGAGAATACCCTGGACAGAAAAAAAGACCAACAGAGAAGTACTGCCCTCACTAAACGTACAGGAACATTGGCTCCGAAACACCATCGCAATAAGGAAGCTGAAATTTTTCGGTCATATAAAAAGACATAATAGTCTGGAAAAAACAGTGATGGAAGGCATGGTCCCTGGAAAAAGGGGAAGGGGTCGACCTAGACGACGGTGGACCCAGGACATCACAGAGAGTCTGAACTTGTCTTTGGCTGATGCAGGTCGACTTGCTCAGAATCGTGATGCGTTCAGAGCAGCTGTAATGGAGACAACGTTCTGGAAAGAATGCGTCACATGATGATGATGATAAATGTTAAATGAACGCAATATTAGTCTGACGTCACATGTGTATGATGACGTTGTTTTGGGGCTTAACATAATTTATGAAAACCGTTAGACGGGGCCTTTCGTTATCAGATTTTTATCAAGAAGGACGTCAAAGCTGTTGCTCCTGATTTTGAAGAGTATCTACTCTTCTACGTGGCTGTATATTGTACGAAGGTCGCCACTGATATTATATGTGATTCCGAACAGAAGGATCGAGTTCGAGGAAGTATTTTCACAGAGAAGTATTACTATCGCAATTTAAAATATATAAATATTGACTCCATGTCTGGGGTTCGACACTTCAGTGATTCCATGATGGCACTGCGTAGTAAATATTCCAGATGTGTTATCTTCCAAGGAGCTTTCAAATCATTAATGTAATTTGGCTTATATACTTCTTTAGTGTCGTAGACGTCTCTAATTTGTTGACTATTAACGACATTTTCTATTAGTGACGTTTAATTAGGTATAACTTGCTTTGACATACGTTTGACGTATATTATTATAGATAATGACATTGACATTAGTGTAATATAAACATATCTGGATGTTTATGTAATTTTTTTCCGCGATTTTTCGTTCCAAAATCTTAGGACTAGAGAAACTTACATTTTTTTCGGTCATACTTTTGAAAAAAAATCGTTTCTTGATTTTTTTCAACCTACCGGGGGAGGAATTTGTTAAAGATGATTTGTCATGTATTTTACATGTTGACCATGTTTAGTTCTGTTATCAGTTAATCTACGCGCTAACAGTTCTATTCGTGGCCAGCATGATGTATTTTGCACTTATATAAATGTTAAATGAACGCGATATTAGTCTGACGTCACTTGTGTATAATGACGTTGTTTTGGTCCTTAACATAATTTATGAAAACCGTTAGACGGGGCCTTTCGTTATCAGATTTTTATCAAGAAGGACGTCAAAGTTGTTTCTCCTGATTTTGAAGAGTATCTACTCTTCTACGTGGCTGTATATTGTACGAAGGTCGCCACTGATATTATATATGATTCCGAACAGAAGGATTGAGTTCGAGGAAGTATTTTCATAGAGAAGTATGGTTATCGCAATTTAAAATATATAAATATTAACTCCACGTCAGGGGTTCGATACTTCAGTGATTCCATGATGGCACTGCGTAGTAAATACTCCAGATGTGTTATGTTCCAAGGAGGACTGTAGGAGCTTTCAAATCCTTAATGTAATTCATGCTTTCAAATGAACTTGTTTAATGTCACAATAAATATGCCGGTATTTGTGGACCCAAAAAAATCAACCAGGTGTTGGAGTCCGTGCATGAACGGTAATTTTCTTGACAACCCCAAACCATTCGCAAACATCCATATGCACGAAGCTCAAGATTATTAACCATCCATAATAATACTAAAACAAGCCTCAAAAAATGCTTCAAAAGTGCAAGGAAGTTCTGAAAGCTCCAAAGACTTAGTCAAATATCCCTTCAGACGAGAAGAGAACTGAGCGTAAGTCTCGGTTCCCTCTTTCCTGCTGTTTCGGAAAAGTTGCAAAAATTTGCGAGCGTTCATTTCGAAGCGCTCAAGTAAAGCTTTCTTAAGCATGTCGTAATTGTCTTGATTGCTGTTTCCCAGTTTCACATACGCATCATACGCATTGCCTTTGAGGGCCTGTGCGAGCTTCAAGCACCATCGCGAACTTTCCAAACCGTACATTGTTGCCATTCTCTCAAATTTTTCTAGTTAAGTATCGATGTTTTCATTGGGGACTTGGGAAGGATTCCAGGGCAAAAGACATAGCAGTTAATTGAGAAGACTGGCTACTGGAGTGATCAGCTAAAGGTGACTGAGATTCTCCTTTGCTGGAGCTAGACGCTGCACCACGACTTAGGACCTCTAAAGTCTTAAGCGCCAATTCGTGCTGACATAGTTTGTCATTCTCTCTTTCCTCATCTCTCTCTCTCTGTGTCTCTCTCTGTCTTTATTCATGTTGTCGCTCTTTCTCTCGTATTTGCCCCGCGAGCTTCTATGTCCGTCTCAATTTTCTTACTTTCCAATTGCCGTTCTTTTCTTGCTTTCTCCATCTCCCTAGCTTCTGCTTCCTTTTCTTTCTCTCTAGCTTCATATTTGTTTAGTTCGTCGTTCACAAAAGCTAGCAACTCATCTATTTGTAATTCTGTTTCTTTTGCTTCCTCTCTTAGCATTGTTCTAAGTTTTGTACGCTCAGCTATGGCAAATAACTGACTGCGAATTATCCGAGAAGAGAAAGAAGGAAAGGATACACTGCTCCCTACCCAATTAAGAGAAATACAAAAATAAAAGTTTTCTCTTTTTACTGTGTTTCCTCCTCCCTGTTACTCAGTTGTCTAATCTATCGTAGCTGTTAACTGGCAAAAAGGCTCCTAACGCAGACGACTTAAGCCATAGAGATGGTAGATCAGGCTAAAACTATAAATCTACTATTACTAATGTAGAAAAAAAATTTAATTATGGGAAACAAATTCCTTATTATAATTCCACCACGCTCACCCACACTTGGAGTCAGTTTGGAGCTAGGGAAGGCGACTAGCTTGGCGACGGCCCAATGCACTTCCTTCGCTATGCTTAGATTTCACTGCTCTAATAAAATTGTGATTGTTAAATAATCACGCGTACTAGTGGTCTTTTTGTACAAAAAGTATTATATATCATATCTCCAACAAAGATCACCATCAAAATCAAACTGTATGTAAACTATTAGATGCTGTGAAAAGAAACAAATTTCTAACTTGTGTGGTCAGAACCCAGTAAATAAGAACGTTTTTTCGGGGATAATTATTATTACTATTATTTACTCCCAACACAGGACGCACAACACACTCTATCTAGAGTTGGACTAAGATAAAATAACAGACGTTTGTCATTAATCTAGACTCAGACTTGGATCAAATCCTGGACACGAGCACCCAGTCTGTCGTAACGATAGGTTGTGAGTTATTTTTGTCCCGTCTGAGTAGAGTGGATGGTGATAAGTACGTGAGAAAACAGTGTGAGAAATAGATTTCACGGGTGAATAGTTTAAGGAGAAGATATGTCTCTGGAATGAGTAAGTTTCTCTAGTCCAGCCTACCTATACGACTATAATTTAGTACAAGACAATCTTGCGCTCATCATACACATAAATATAAGTTTAACTACACACACACACACACACACACACACACACACACACACAGAGCTATGTGACAACAAGACACTCAAACGTGAAAACGCTACGGTTAATTGGGTAAGTGTCTGACCAACACATAAAGTTAAGTTTCGTTTGTTGTTTATTATCATTTAAACTTCACAACATCAAATATCTGAAGAAAGATCAAAATAAAATCAGATTTACATACATATGAAAGTAACAGAATAAATATGACCTCCCTTTATGGATAAAAAGAATCCAAAAAGTTAATGACCCAAAGGTCAAAGGTCAGCACTGTGTTACAGAAAAGAAACAAGTTGCTACTAAATGCTACCCAGTACAGTTAACAAGTTTAAGCAAAATCCAATGTTGGTAATGTTCCCGTAACAAAGAAAAATATTCACTCTCTCTCTGTCGTACAGTGGACACTCAATCACGCTTACCTACTCTTGGTGATATCCCTTGGAAATACAATTATCCTGAATTTAAAAATTGCCAGGTTTTATTTTCAAAATTGGCCCCAGTCCATCCCCTCACAAGTCAAGACTAGCGAGGTGAATGCCGAATCTGGTGTGGATTTTTCCTGGATGAACAAATGTCACCGCGAATAGTTAGTGTAGCAAAACGTACTCTTGAGGTTCTCAGTTGAAAAAGAGAAAAATACTTCCAGTATTGGGAAACATCTGGTTGCTAAAAATGATACAACTGATAATGATGATAATCCTATCGGCTGACTCTATGAGAGAGTGCCGATTCTGAAACAGCGTAACTTTCTGGATAAATCCGCTTGAATACGACTGTCAGAAGTCGGGAGTATAATTGTTCTTTTGTATACCCCAGTGGGCTAGTAAATATTGGAAAAATATCGCTGTGTTTTGCAAGTCCAGTTAAATTTACAAGTTAAAATGTTTCTCATGTATCTTTGGCAAGTCCTTGCTCAGGACTCAGAAAGCAACAGAAATAAAACTCGATGTACTGGGAGTTGCAGAGGCAAGACTTTTGGATATAGGCTACATAAAAAGAGACCAGTACACGCTTATACACTCAGGTGGAGAAAAACATGAAAGAGGGGTAGGAATGTTGATAAAGAAGGAGTTAGAAAAATACGTATGTGGATACTGGACACACAATGACAGAATGATGTTACTAAAGATGAAAGCAAAGCCATTCGACATATCAATCTTACAAACTTATGCACCAACTAAAGATCACAGCGAGGAAGAAATAGAAGAATACTATGAAGAGCTACAACACACACTTAAACCAGTCAAATCAACAGATGTGTTGATAGTAATGGGTGATATGAATGCAAAAGTAGGAAAAGGAAAATACAAGAAAATAGTAGGACAGTATGGATTAGGGACAAGAAATGATAGAGGAGACAGACTTATCCAGTTCTGTGAAGAAAACCAGCTGGTCATATGTAACACCTTTTTTGAACACCACCCAAGGAAATTATACACATGGAAAGGCCCAGGAGATGTAACACGAAATCAAATCGACTATATCATGATAAAACATAGATTTAAGAACAGTGTCACAAGTGCAAAGACACATCCTGGCGCAGACATAAATTCAGATCACAATGCAGTCGTCATCAAAGTAAATATAAAGCTGAAAAGAGCAGGAAACAGAAGACAGGAGGAACCCCAGATAGAAATATCAGCGCTGAAACAACCAGATATAAAACAGAAATATTTAATCGACCTCAAAAATAAATATCAACAGTTATTGACAGAAAGCATGGAGCAGTATAGAAGAGAAAACCCAGAAGAAGAAGCAACCGCAAAATGGGAATGCTTAAAAACAAGCATACAATCAGCAAATCCAAATTTACCTACAAAGGAGTCTTCTTCTTCTTCTTCTTCCTCGTTCGCCTTCAGACTTCCACATTTATGACTCTAATAAAGGCAGCAGTCAACTGTTACGGTATATGATATTAACGCCGTCTGCTAAAGGTTACCAGACGTGCAATTGTAAAGGTTAAGACATTTAATATATTGCGATAGATGTTTCAATTACTGAACGCTTCATACACGATCGATTATGACGTGTATAGCGTTGTTTAGGACACAGTCGGTAACTAAGAAACGTGACCCCTTGTTACTTGACCGCCAAGCTGAATAGCTGCGTTTTTTCTAACCTTCCAATTCAATGGCATGATATAGCTATTTATATGTGTATTTTTGATGGACCAGGGTCAGTCCTAGAACTCGATATGAGAAGGAAATATATGGAGGTTAGTACTTAACTAGAATCCTCAGAAGGATGAGAATAATCGTCAAATTCGTATGAATATATTTCAGACTCGCAGTCTCACTGTCGGCAGGTAGCCATGTCTATCTGCTCGTGCATATAGCTGTGATGTTCTGACGACAATACTGCATTGTATCCTCATAACGGACATTGACACATAACCAGCAGTCTACGCTATTGATTAATTTATGCATTACTTCTATGGACTTATTTTCTACTCCTATTGGAATTGATCATCATGTATGTATCACTGTGAATAAATGTATGGACTCAATGAACCGACTTATCACGTCAATGGAATTACAAGTTCAATATAATTGCAACGTTCAAATGTTTGCTCACACGTTTTTTCTACCCCACCCCGCATTCGCGTAAAGCAACACCAATTGACACGATGAAAAATCTTGAATGAAACCATATAAGAACTCAACTAACATGGCCAGAATTTATAACCACTTTATTGACATTATATGGAACATTGTTGTCAAATTGAATGTTCCAAAACAACAGAGAAGATCGCCTTCAACAAATGGTGTCCATTGATTGGGGATCGAAAAAAAAAAATTCGGAAATTAACAATTGTTTACATTTGAAGGACGATCACATGATGTGCTGAATTATGACCTATGACGCAGTACTCAGTATAATCCCTAACAACGTGACGTCACCAAAGTTCGTGTACATGCCATGTAAGTTGACAGCAGCAAGCCTAGTTTCTACGGAGGAAAAAAATAACAAAGTCAACGAATAAACCCTGTATATGCATCAAGAGCAAACAGTCAGACATACTTCTACACCGTTGGTGCATACCGTCATCGACAGGAGTCCGAACTGAGCACAAAAGATAAGTCATTTAAGTGTGACCTTTGTCGGTCGATAAATAACAGTGCTGAGTCCATTTTGCTTTGATCAGGCATGTCTATGTATTTTCATGTATATATGTTAAATTTGTTTTCCATCGTATGTATTTGTTACTAATCGTGGGAGGTAGGGAGGATGAACTGAAATTAGATTCTGCGGCTCTCACGATGCCTGAATTGATTTCGGTCGTTTCTTAGGGCAGTCAAACGATTGCACCTTTGGAAACCCCATTGAGGTTTGACATTGGACTTGTTGTCCAAATCTGCTGTCGTTTGACGATTTTGCGTTAGCTGTACTGTCCCGTAGATAATTGGTGTATTTTATTCGTACTCAGTTAATAATTTTATTCAGTTCTGTACCATGTTCGTTACTATTCGTCCATTCTCCTCTGACTATCATTTATTTTATGATTGTTAAATTTCGTCCGTTATGAGTCCTGTGACGTCATCATTTTTCGCAGTCATTTTTTTTTTGTGTGTACTTTGAATATTCAGTTGACCTCGGGTCAAACCTTGACCCTTCATTTGGTCTGTGACATTTCCGCTTATTTTATTTAGTTCATAAATTCATTTTTAATTGTGAAAATGTCTTGTTTGCGTCTTAACATTGTTTGTACCTTTTAGTTGCATCATTGTTTTGTTTATCCTCATAATATATATTAATACTACATTAATAATATGATATTATATGCAATAATACACTTGTAATTTAATTTAATTAATTTTTTCTGATAATTAAGGTTAATATGGGACATTGCATAATTATGCAGTGATAGTCCAAGAAAGTAGCACTACAATTTATCATAGATGCCTAGGGCATAATAATATAATATATATATATTGACAAAATAAAATAATCTTATAGCTACCTTTGAGGTAATAGACCCATTGTATATTATTTAATATACTTTTCTGGTACTAAGAGAGTGACTTAGTACATTGAACAATATAATTACTAGGAATTATACCCAACATTATTGGATATTGAGATTAATTGTGTGATATAATTACATTATATTTAACAGATATCATAACTATTTATGATATAGTATTATTTAGATACAATATTGTTACAAAATATTGTCTATTAGTTGAACATAGACATTAAGTTCAGTACTATTGTGATTACTTATATTGAATATTTCTAAGTTGAGTAAGTATAATAATTACTCTGAAGCTACTATTGACTATTTTAATCAGTAATTATCAATAATTACTTACAGATAAAAGTCAAAATGCTTACTATAGACCATTTCGTTAAAATTGGTCGGGAATATGGTTATAAATCTCAAGAACTTCGTCAGTTTGCTGAATCAGAACTGGAAAAATATGAAAGAAAAGAAGAAGAGAAAAAAAAACTGCATTAAAGAAAGAGGAAGCAGAACGTGAGATGAAGCAAATTGACAAGGAAAATAGACTGAGAGAGATTGCTCAACGTGAAAGAGAAGAGCAAAGAACAATCGCCAAACAGGAAGAAGAGAATAAATTGAAACGAGAGGAAATTATTTTACAACAAGAAATGGAATTGGCGCGTATTAAATTGGAGACAGCAAGATTACAAGCACAAAATGCTGATGCAAACCAGAATAATAACGCACAAAATGGATCATCATCCAGCCAACCTAAACATTTCTACAACTTTAAATTACCCATTTTCAACTTGAACGTCGACGACCTTTCATCGTTCCTGGCACGTTTTGAACAGACTTGCAAATCTAACCATTTGCCTGAAGAGTCATGGGTACTCAAATTAAATGAATTCTTGGTTGGAGAACCACTGCCAGCTTCTCAAAATGCTGACCCATCAATAGCAAATAACTACGGTGCTATTAAGTCCTTGCTTTTACGAAGGTTTCACCTGGACGAGGAACACTGTAGGTTGAAATTTAAGGGAATTTTACCTGAATCTCCAAAGGATTTTGCAGGATTCATTGCGAACATACGCAATACATTTAATAGATGGGTTGAACTGGCAGAAGTCAACAAATCATACGACAAATTAGTTGATTTACTACTGCGGGATAAGGTATTATCTTCGGTTAGCCAGCCATTTTTTGCATATTTGCAGGAGCGTAAACCAGGTACTATGGACGAGTTAGAAAAAATTTCTTTAAACTACTGTTCGGCACATCCGAATGCAACCATTTCTAACTCCTCATTAAGAGAACCTCTACCTGTGGCGTCTAATATGGCCTACAATCATAATAACAAACAAAGACATCACAGTGTAGACAGAAGCAGGTTCCAAAGAAATCACAATGTTAACTTTCAGAAGGGACATAATAATGATTTCAACAATAAAAATGAGTTCAACAGAGGTAGATCACGAGATAGAAATTATTCACCTCAAACAAACTACCACAATGGTCAACATAACACTCATTATAATCGATCACATACTCCCAATAATAATAATAACTGGAATGGTAATAATCATGGCTCGAGACATCGAGATAATAGTTACTATAGAGGACGACGAGATAATTCTAACAATTATACTCGGAATCGATCTCATTCTCGGGGATCATCTCATTACAACCATAATACAGGGGCGGCAGTTACAAATAATACTACCCCTACAGCTCAGGTCCCACTTGACAATAATACAACACAGTCTTCTGCTGCATGTTTTGCTATTAATTATAATGTGGCAAATAGTTGCCAGCAATGCAATCTTATTTTTCAGAAGGCGAAAGAAACAGTGCTTAACTGCGGACATATTACACCAGAGGTAGGTCTTGCAGTCAACGATGGAACAGGCCTATTAATTTTTAACAGAGGATTAGTTAATGGATCCGTCGTCTCAGTGTTGAGGGATTCGGGATCCACAACGATTGGTGTACGACAGTCGCTGGTACATCCTAGCTGTGCAACGGGGGAATATGTCCGTTGCATGACTTTTGGTGGAACAATAGAGTTTTACCCCACAGCTATTATTCATGTTAACACTCCTTTTTTCACAGGGAACGTAAAAGTATGTATGCTAAAAAAGCCTATAGCTGATCTGATGGTCGGTCGTATACACGGCAGTAAAGATTGTACTCCAGATGAGATTATAGAATGGGAGAAACATAACCTATGCACTGGAAACGCCGTGACGACTAGAGCGCAGACTCAACTCATGGAGAAAGTTGATGATAATAAAATGGATGCAGACAACCAAGAGGAATTTGTAGTAAATTCACCTATTGACAGGGAAACATTTGCAACCAAACAAAAAGAGGATAAATCTTTAAAAAAATTTTTTAAGTTGGTTGATAAAGTTGACAATCTATCCTCAGGTAATAATAACAAACATTGTTTTGTTATTAAAAAATGACATATTGATTAGATGTTTTAATGACAAATCACAAATGAAACAACAAGTTATGGTCCCATATACTTTTAGACGGTACATTCTTCAACATGCACATGACTCACATTGTGCTGGACATATGGGATATACTCGAACACGATCTCGAGTACTGTCTTCATTCTTTTGGCCAGGGGTGTCAAGAGATATTTCGCAGTATGTACGTTCCTGTACTACATGCCAAGAAGTGAAAGCACGTGGAGCTTTTCACACGGCGCCTATTCAGGCTTGCGATATCTCAGTGAGACCTTTTGACAAGATGGCAATAGACATTATTGGTCCATTGCTACCATCGGCCAGAGGACATAGATTCGTCCTTACGTGCATTGATTTGTGCACACGATGGCCAGAAGCTATCCCATTAAAGACCACCACTACCACAGATGTAGCTGATGCACTACATCTCATCTTTTCTAGAATAGGGTTTCCTAGAAAACTTTTATCAGACCATGGGTCACAGTTTATATCTGACACCATGAAGGAAGTCATGAAAACTTGGGACATTGATAGGAATTTAAGTAGTATTTATCATCCGATGAGTAATGGTGCGGTTGAAAGACTTAACCGTACACTTAAACAACTACTACATAAGGTTACTGCTAAGCACCCTCATGACTGGGACAGAGCACTCCCAGCTGTTCTATTTGCTTATCGGGAGGTACCGCATGAACAAACTGGCTTCTCTCCCTTTGAATTAGTTTTTGGTGCTCCCCCAAGAGGTCCTATGGGACTAATAAAAAACTTATTAATTGACGAGGAGATGACTCAGGACACTCAGTCATCTTACGAGTACGTAATTAATCTTCGGAAGAACATTATTGAGTCTTGCCAGTTGGCAACAGCTTCTTCTGAGGCTGCAAAAGCTAAGGCTCGATCTCTACAAAATAGGTCTCGACGATTACGCCAATTATTCCCAGGCGACGAAGCTTATGTGTTACTTCCTCACAATAACAATAAATTATTGATATCTTGGAATGGTCCTTACAAAGTCATTGATAAAATTTCCGACGTTGATTACGTCTTAGATATCAAGGGACACAAAAAGATATTTCATATTAACATGCTCAAGCAATTTCATACACGTCCTGAACACTTACAGTCAATTTTTCATGAACTAGATGACAACACAGTATCCACTTGTCATTATACTAACTTATCTGTCATCCAGGAAGAAGAATCTTCTTTTCCTGAGGTACAGTTACCGTTACCTGTACCAGTAGTTCAACCTACTGAATCTTGGCGGGATGTAACCATCTCTTCAACGGTTACACCGCAACAGCGTCTACAGATTGCTAATCTATTACAATCTTATCCAGATGTGTTGACCGACGTTCCGGGTCGCACATCGGCTATCAGTCATGACATTACTCTCAATGACGATACACCTATTCGTGTACATCCCTATTCTGTTCCTTTACATTTCCTTGCTAAAACTACTAAGGAACTTGAACAGATGTTGTCTCTGGGAATCATTGAGACTAGTAATTCGCCATTCTCTTCTCCATTAGTGATTGTCCGGAAGAAGGACAATAACATCAGACTATGTGTTGATTATAGAAAATTAAATGCTAAGACTATAGTTGACAGCGAACCACATCCACTTATTGACGACTTACTACCACGTCTATCCAACGCAACTATATTTAGTAAGATAGACTTAACTAAAGGTTATTGGCAGATACCACTGACCGAAAAGGCTAAGTACTACACCGCATTTTCCACTCCACAAGGTCTATACCAGTGGAATGTGATGCCTTTTGGGCTTGTTAATGCGCCAGCTACCTTCATTCGCCTGATGCGACAAATTTTATCAGGTAGACCAGACGTTATTACATATATTGACGACATATGCTTGTTTAGTTCGTCGTTTGAGGAACATGTTTCGGGACTTAGATATGTTTTTGACACTCTAAGGAATTATCATCTAACTGCTAAACCTACAAAGGTGCAAATCGCGTGTAATGAGATAACCTTTTTGGGACATATCATTGGATCGGGATATATCCGAACGTTACCTAGTACAGTCTCCAAAATTCTAAACATAGCAGTTCCTCAGACGAAGAAACAGGTCAGGAGTTTGTTAGGACTTGTTCAATATTACAGTAGATTCATACCAAACTTGTCATCCATCACGGCTGTATTGTCTTCATTGTTAAAAAAAAATATGCCGGTGAAGGTGACATGGACTGGTACATGCAATGAAACTTTCAACAAAATTATAAATTTGTTCTCGCATGAACCAATTTTAAGACTTCCCGATGCTTCCAAAAGATTTTTCTTACGAACAGATGCTAGTAACTACGGCATTGGTGCATGCCTGCTCCAGAACCATGATGGCATTCTACATCCTACCTTATACATATCAAGAAAGCTGAAGCCGGCAGAAACAAAGTATTCAACAGTCGACAAGGAACTTTTATCTGTGATCTGGGCAATAACGAAGCTTGAAAAGTTCCTGCTCGGTGCTCCCTTCACCATACAGACGGACCAACGTGCTGTAGCATCCTTGCGTCGATCGAATCATACAAGCCAGAAACTTGCCAGATATTCAATCATCCTACAGCCATTCGAGTTCTCCATTGAACACATACCTGGCACTGAAAATTGTGTGGCAGATGCATTGTCACGTAATCCTATTGACGACGAATAATCAACATTGACACTCTTAAACTACATCAATCAGAACTACATTGGATTGAACGAAGTATCAACTATAAAGGAACTAACCTTGCCTTCAATTTAAACTTTATATACACTATATGCATCACAGAATTGAACTACAAGACAATCAAGGTATATATACTGACATTCGAACTTCGTCTAATGTCCATACACGATATACGAATATCATTGATCAATCATGGAACAATATCTGACGACAAGTCGAACTTATTATCCTAGGTGCACTTAATTCTTGGATGCTAGGATAAATGACATTTCTTTCCAACGTAAACGTTTGAACATTTTTGCCTAAAAGAATTCATCAGGATCAAGACTACGGATGGATCATCATATCCTATACTAATTAATTAGTTAACTTAACTTCTTAATTGAATTATTATCAATAAAATGAAATGTGAGAAAAAAATGAAATGAAAGAACAAAAAAAAGAGAACGAAATACTAAAAGAAGAAATTATGAAAAGAGAAAATAAATCTCACACAAGTATTAGATTAATAATTTTTTTTTTAATGTACCTATACATTATTTAGTTAGTTAAATTAGATAGTTATTATTCACTAACACTTAACACACACAATTAAGTTAAAACTTATATTCGAATTTCTTTCTATTTCTTCTCACTTAGTTTGTCTTTTTCTTCTCTCATAACATCACGTTACATTAGAACCTTAATAATTTAACTCTTAGTTTAATTAATTAATTTAATTTTAATTAGTCAAATTAATTCCTATATGACATACTAATACGACAGACCTTACTTTAATTTAATTTTATCATTCACTATTAACATTGGACATTTATTTAGTTGATATAATAATATGTATAATATTGATATATAATGTGATTTATGTTAGATGACTATGACAAATAGTTAGTTGACACGACCGCAACACGGTTCTACTCAGAACATCGTCGGCCATATGTCACAATTGTGTTAAATTTTTTTGAAAAATTGTTAAGTCGGATAGATATTGAAAAAAAAATCTATCGATTTTTTTTTTCCCGGTGTACAGGGAATTGTTACGGTATATGATATTAACGCCGTCTGCTAAAGGTTACCAGACGTGCAATTGTAAAGGTTAAGACATTTAATATATTGCGATAGATGTTTCAATTACTGAACGCTTCATACACGATCGATTATGACGTGTATAGCGTTGTTTAGGACACAGTCGGTAACTAAGAAACGTACCCCTTTGTACTTGACCGCCAAGCTGAATAGCTGCGTTGTTCTAACCTTCCAATTCAATGGCATGATATAGCCATTTATATGTGTATTTTTGATGGACCAGGGTCAGTCCTAGAACTCGATATGAGAAGGAAATATATGGAGGTTAGTACTTAACTAGAATCCTCAGAAGGATGAGAATAATCGTCAAATTCGTATGAATATATTTCAGACTCGCAGTCTCACTGTCGGCAGGTAGCCATGTCTATCTGCTCGTGCATATAGCTGTGATGTTCTGACGACAATACTGCATTGTATCCTCATAACGGACATTGACACATAACCAGCAGTCTACGCTATTGATTAATTTATGCATTACTTCTATGGACTTATTTTTTCTACTCCTATTGGAATTGATCATCATGTATGTATCACTGTGAATAAATGTATGGACTCAATGAACCGACTTATCACGTCAATGGAATTACAAGTTCAATATAATTGCAACTTTCAAATGTTTGCTCACACGTTTTTTCTACCCCACCCCGCATTCGCGTAAAGCAACACCAATTGACACGATGAAAAAATCTTGAATGAAACCATATAAGAACTCAACTAACATGGCCAGAATTTATAACCACTTTATTGACATTATATGGAACATTGTTGTCAAATTGAATGTTCCAAAACAACAGAGGCACCAATTTTGTATTTGTGGTACAGATGGTATCTCAATCTGTTGTGCCCAGTGCACAGTCGAAAAATGATGACCTGTTCTTTTCTGGATAGTTGATGATATGCGTCATTTTTCAAATGTCCCGGGTGCTCTCTTTCCCATTTGGACTTGAATGTAGCCTTTATAGTGGTCTTTGCCGTTGCGTAAGTTGTCTCTATATCATTTTGCTGTAAGGCACCTCCTTCTTTAGCAAGTCTATCTGCCTCTTCATTTCCTGGTATGTTGCAATGGGCTGGTATCCACTGGATAGTGCACTTCTTGAAGCATTCGGCCAGTCTTTCAAGGGAGATTATCAGATCTTTCAATCCTTTAGTTTGGTGGCTCTTCAGCGCTGATATTATTGAGAGGGCATCTGAAAAGATTACTATCTGTTTTTCTGCCTGTGCTTTGCATTCAATAAGAGTTTCAGCTGCCTGTTTCAGGGCTTCTGCTTCAGCACAGAAGTTGTTGCAGTATTTTCCAGTGGCAATTGCCATAGAGTGAATTCTATTCTTTAATTTTATGAGGATGCCGGCACCCCCATTTTCAACTGCATTTGTTGCCGAACCATCAGTATATGCATGGGTCCAAAGCTTCGCTGGAAATCTTTGGTCAATATACTTGGTTGCTATACACTTTCTTTGTGTTTCTGTCTGTGTTCCCTTACCTTCAATGCCTGAAATATCAGATTTTAACTCAGGAAAGCATCTTATTTTCCACAGTGGGATAGTTGAGCTTGTTGGGATTTTCTTTGCAACTGAGCTAGCTAGTATGGTATTATTGTTAATTTTTTCTTTTGCTTGGGCGACAAAGTTAGTTCGCTTGAGCCTGCCTCTTCCTAGCCTATTCATTCTTTGGTACATGGGGTGTCCTTCGAGCCTCTTAAATTTTTCAGCTTGTTTTAAGACTCTGCTGTCACGTCTATCCTCCATTGACTGTAGCCCTGTGATGTTTTCCATATGGTTGATTTGTGTAGACTTTTTAGGGCCCCTGTTATAATACGTGCTGCTTGGTTTTGGAGTCTGTTTACTCTGTCAAAATTTGACTTTGCTGCCGTCGACCAAGCTGTGATGCCATATTCCATAGCAGGTCTGACTCTACCTGTGTACAGCTTTTTGAGGATATTCTCATCAGCACCCCATGTGGTACCTGCTAACTTTTTCATGATGGCCATGCGAAGTTTTGCCCTTAGCTGTATTTTGTTAATCTGTGATTTCCATGTCATTCGGCGGTCTAGTGTGATTCCTAAGTATGTTGGTGTTTCATCTCCTCGTACTGCCTGTCCATTTAATTGCAGCTTTGCTTGCTGTGGTTTATTTGACAAGGTAAAAATAGTGTGTGTAGTTTTTTTTGTTCATTTATTTTGAGCAACCACTTTTTGGACCAACTTTCAAGGGCTAGCAGTGAATCCTGCATGCGCACTCTTGCTGTGGAGATGTATTGTTCTGAAGTCCACATGGCCAGGTCATCAGCGTAGAGGGAGTTGTGGACATTCTTGTGGATGTTTTCTGTTATATCATTTATATATATATGAGGAAGAGTGTTGGGGAAAGGACCCCACCCTGTGGAACTCCATGTTCCATTGTAGTCTTTTTGCTTAACTGCCCGTGCACCTG
The DNA here is from genome assembly GCA_024509875.1 of Oreohelix idahoensis. Classification (NCBI taxonomy): domain Eukaryota; kingdom Metazoa; phylum Mollusca; class Gastropoda; order Stylommatophora; family Oreohelicidae; genus Oreohelix; species Oreohelix idahoensis. Next base: position 24,406 of record JAMPIV010017732.1, on the reverse strand, counting down.
CACTCTAGCTGTTCTGTTTGTTAGATAGTTGCTGATCCAGTTATACATTCTTCCACAGACTCCATATTTAAGCATTTTAACTCTTAGCCCATCTTTCCAAACTTTATCAAATGCTTTCTCCATATCTACCCAGACTGCTAAAGTGTGCTTTCTTTCTTGGAAAGCATCTCTAAGAAAAATCAAATTTGGATGACAGATGACATCGTGAATAAAATGGCAGAAAGAAAGAAAGCAAAAAACACTCCAGAATATAAAACAATAGACAATGACATACGTACTATGTGTAGAGAAGCAAAAGAACGGTGGATAGAAACAAAATGCAAGGAAATAGAAGACGTGGAAGCAAAGCACATGACAAGAGATATGCATGAAAAAATAAAGAAATTATCAAATCGGTCTCGGTTTGCACAAGAAAACAAAAATGGTGCAATATTACTTGATGAGAAAGACATATCAAACAGATGGGCAGAATACGTAAAAGAACTATTCGAGGACAACAGAGGTAAAAAACCATCACCAGATTCTAATGAAGACCCAAACATTCTCAGATCAGAAGTAGAGAATGCCATTCATATGATACAAAAAGGAAAATCCGCAGGCATGGATAACATAAAAATTGAAATGATAGAAGCTCTGGAGAGCTTTGGTTTAGATACAATCACAGAAATATGCAACGATGTATACAATACAGGATATATACCACACGACATGAAGACATCAGTTTTTATAACATTGCCCAAAAAACCAAATGCAACAACATGTTCAGACTTCAGAACAATCAGCCTGATGAGTCATGCAATTAAGATACTGCTCAAAATCATACAGGAAAGAATAAAAAGTAAAGTAGACAGCGAAATCCAAGAAGAACAGTTTGGTTTTAGACGGAACAGTGGAACAAGAGAGGCAATATTTTGCCTAAGAATATTAGTAGAAAAATATACAGAGGTCCAAAAAGGTATATATTTGTTCTTCATTGACTATAAGAAGGCTTTTGACAGAGTCCATCATGAGAAAATAATTGAATGCCTCGAAGACGTAGGTATTGATGAAAAAGATATAAGAATACTCAGTAATCTTTATTGGGAGCAAACTGCCACAGTAAGATCTGGAAGGAATTATTCACCATACATAGACATAAAAAGAGGTGTCAGACAAGGTTGTGTGCTGTCCCCCTGGCTATTTAATTTATACACCGAAAAATTTTCAAACAGATACAGGAAATACCAGGACTGAACATCAGTGGAAGGTCAATAAACAACCTTAGATATGCAGATGATACCGTGTTGTTAGCTGGAAGCGAACAGGAGTTACAAGAACTAGTGAAGCAAGTGAACAGTATAAGTCATGAATATGGACTTGACATTAATATTGAGAAAACAAAAACTATGATAATTAGCGAAACAGACGATAAACCCACATTAAAGATAAGCGTAAATGGGAAAATCCTGGAACAAGTCAAGAGCTACGTATATCTTGGTCATATAATAACAGAAGATGGCAGATATGAAACAGAAATCAAGAAGAGAATAGGAATGGCCAACGCTACATTCAACAACATGAAACATATACTGACATCCAAACAGTTATCTCACAAATTAAAACTGAGAATCATAAAGTGTTATATATATTCTGCATTTCTGTATGGTGCAGAAACATGGACGATGAATAAGCAGTTGGAAGAAAGAATTGAGGCTCTTGAAATGTGGATATACAGAAGAATGGGGCGTATCTCATGGAAAGAGATGAAAACAAATAAGGAGGTCCTAGAAAATCTAGGTATAAAAAGAGAACTAATGAGGGAAGTCTAAGTTCGGCAGCTAAAATACTTTGGCCACATAAAAAGGCATAACACCTTGCAGAAGACCATAACAGAAGGGAGAGTTGAAGGCAAACGTGCAAAGGGAAGACAGCGCTATAAGTGGGAAGATAACATCAAGAGAATGACAGGAAAGTGTCTATCAGAGTGCACCACCAAGACAAGAGACAGAAGACGTTGGAGATCCATTACAGTCAACCTTCTTTGTGGAGATGGCAACTGATGATGATGATGATGCTCACAAATGAAAATGGTGACGCACAAGCCAAGAAAAGACAACATTAACCAATCAGTAAATGAAGAAAAGACCGCTGGACGCCCTTGAGCAGGTCTGCTAGGAATAAAAATATTTATGGAAAAATGCGACTATTCTATATTATATATATATATATATATATATATATACATATATAATATATATATATATATAATATATATATAAATTATATATATATATATTATATATATATATATATATACATATAAATTTCATATACATATACATATACATATACATATATATATAATACTACTATATATACATATATATATATATATATATATATATAGAATATAATATATATATATATATATACTATATATTATACACATATATATACATATAAATATACCTTTACGCCTATACGGTTAGCTTTCGCTAACGCTGAGATTTCAGGTAGGATGGAGGTATACATTTGAACCGCCCCTATGCTCGCGCTTTAACGATCAGCGTATAATATCAATTATTATTTCTTCTTCTTCTTTGATCCTTAGCCGCCGACCGTCCAAAGCAGTCAGTAGCCATTACGCCTGGTGGCGTCTTGTAGGGCAACCACAAATTGATTGCATCTTGCTCGGTCGGCGGCTATCCTTCGTACAGTGCCACAACTCTGGTTCATTCTTTGCATCTCAGCCTCCATAGTCCTCCGCCAAGTTGTTTTTGGTCGGCCTCTCTTTCGTTTTCCTTCCGGGGTCCATAGCATAGCTGTTCTTCTGATGGCATCGGGGTCTCTTCTGAGGACATTGCCAACCCAGCTCCAGCGTCTGCCAGTTATGATGGTGTGCATGTCCTCTTGCTTGCTCCGAGTAAGCAGATCTTGGTTGATGATGATATTCGGCCAAAAGATTCGGAGAATTTTTCTTAGGCATGTTGTGTGAAAAGAGGACAATTTCGACATTTCCTTCTCTGTAACTCTCCAGCTCTCCGCGCCATAGAGAAGCACAGAAAGCACACAGCTCTGATATAATCCTAATTTTGTGCTTGTGCTGTACTGAGAGGACTTCCAGATGTTGTTTGGACTAAAAAAGGCTGTTCTTGCTTTGTTCATTCTGTTGTTGATGTCTTTGCTTGCTCCGCCGTCTGGTGTTACTATGCATCCTAGGTATGTGAAGGCATCTGTCTGTTCCAGTTGCTGATTCCTTACTGATATGGGCTCAGGGTTGCTCACATTGAGCGTCATGACCACTGTCTTCTTTAGGTTGATGTTCAAGCCCACCTCCTTGCTATACTTATTAAGTCTATCCGTTTTTCCTGGATGTGTTGATGGGAATGTGCTAGCAGTGCAATGTCATCTGCATATTGCAGATCTTCCAATGTAGAAAATGTAGTCCATTTTATTCCTCTTGGATTGCCCTCTGTTGTCTGGCGCATCACCCAGTCTATGACTGTTAAAAATAGAGTGGTTGATAAGGGCATCCCTGTCGTACTCCTGTCTTCACTTCAAAGGTTAGGTTGCTCTGCCCAATGCTGCACGTAAAGTTGGCATAAAGGCTTTTTATGATTGACACTATGCAGCTTGGAATTCCATAAGCCCTCAGTATTTTCCATAAACTGTTTCTATGTATACTGTCAAAAGCCTTTTCAAAATCAACGAAATTAATGTACAACTGTCTTTGCCATTCTGAGCACTGCTCTATAATGTTCCTGAGGGTAAAAATATGATCTACACATCTTCTGTTCTTTCTAAATCCTGCTTGTTCTTTCCTCAGTTTGTGGTCTACTGCTTTTGAAATTATCTGTATAATTATCCTGCATAGTATTTTGCTGGGAACTGAGAGAAGAGTTATTCCTCTCCAATTATTGCAGTCTGCAAGATCTCCCTTCTTGGGCAATTTGACAATTATTCCTTTTCTCCACTCTGTTGGTGTTGCCCCTGTTTTCCAGACTTGTGCAAATAGTGGTTCTAATAGTTCTGCTGCTAGCTCTGGGTCTGTCTTAAATAGCTCTGCATTTAAGTTATCATGACCAGGAGCTTTTCCATTCTTTAACCCTTTGATTGTTGTGATGATTTCTTCTTTTCGTGGGATGTCTGTATTAACATCTAGATCATTTTCAGCCTCAGAAACATTCAATTGTTTCTCTGGTGGTTCCTTATTCAGAGTTTCTCTGAAATGCTCTGCCCATCTTGTTTCCTGTCCCTCTCCTGTTGTGATGAGATGTCCTTGCTTATCTCTTACTAATGTAATATTGTTTGCACCTCGTTTTCCACTGATGATTTTAGTTATTTTGTATACTGTGCTTTGTTCATTTCTCAGTGCTGCCTCTTCTGCCTGTCTTGCAAGGTCATCCAGAAATGTCCTTTTGTTAGCACGGGTTTGACGTTTAACTTCCTTGTCCAGCTGACTGTACTGTTCACTATATATTGCCTTTAATCTGGGAGACTTAGCTCCTGTTTTCTTTCTTTTCATTTCCTTTCTCTTCGCTATGGTGTTTAGCGTATCTAGTGTTATCCAGTCTTGGCTCTTTCTTTCCTGGAATCCCAAGCATGACTTGCTGCTTTCCTTGTATATTGTTGAGATGGTGTTGAATTATTATTTAATGAGCTATATTCGCACATACGCAAAGTATCGCCTGTCTTTAATAATATTAAGTTGTCGGCGTCTGATAGTTTAGCCGAATGGTATTAAATAATAGGCACTTATAATAAAAACGCAGAATGAAAGAAACCGTGAAGTGAATTTTTTTCTGTAGCTATCAGTCTCGCCTAACATTTAATCAGTCAACTAAAACCGTCTCTTCTTGTGTGAGAAAGCGGGTGGTGAAAATTAACATTATAACTGAAAGTCTGGTATAAAATTGCTACGCGTTATTTTATTTTACTGGTTTTAACATAGAACGTTAAGTGAATTATAATGGTAAAAGCTTAACACTTTTATTGGTAAAAGGTAACTTTTTAAAAACACGTAACACTAATTTCTATAACCAGAAAATCATAATGAAAGATCCCCACGAATGCTATTAACCCGTTTTCCACAATGGTTCTAGAGCTACGTGCTTAGCTATCCAAAAATTCTGAGTGACAACTGATAGCAGGTTTAAGAAAACACAGTTTATATATCATCATGTTTCTCTGATCTATAGATGATGTTACTTATTCCACTATTGTGTGTACCGGAGAATCAGAAACATGAGTTCCCCAGATAAAAGCTTACGCCCGTCTTTCTTCGAGCGCTGCTAATCGACATCAGAATAATTCTTACGTCTAACGGGTATCTCGAAGATTTTGTCCAGGAGCCTACTTCGAAGCGTATTTGGTGTTATTCACGTGCGGTCTGTCAGGTATCGTATGATTGACAGATAAGCTCGCGTGATGAAACTAGGTAAACATTCGCTACCTGTTTATGACAGGCAGGTCACAAAAGTTTGTAAGCACTTATGTTCGAAGACAGAGGCGTGGATGAAAAATAAGCTTGTGTGAGTAAGACAGGCAGAAAAATGCATGGTTTTGCAAGCAAATCAAAGAACGCTAACGGGATTACAAAGACTGTCAGAATACAGTAGGTTCTCTTTCCGTTATACGTTACAGTACGTACGGGCTTGAAGATGTGAAACCCATTCATATCTCATTTATGAAAATAGAGCTACTGTCATCCGTAGCTACCGAGTGATTTCTATCCTCAATTGCATCATTCTCCTCAATGCTCCAATTTCGACTCATAAAATCTGCTCCTACATTCTCTTTCCCTCGTACGTATTGTACTTTGAACGAGTATACGCTTAACAATAGAGCCCAACGCATAATTTTTGCGTTAAAATCCTTGTTGACTCCTAGGAATGCCAATGTTTGCACTGTGAATGAAACTCCATATAAATATTCATGGTGTGTCCTGATTCCGTTCACGAGTGCCAAACATTCTCTTTCTGCTGTCGAATAGCTCCGTTCTGCTGTATTCAGTTTGCGGCTGCCGTAAGCAACTGGAAACAACAGGTTAGGATGTTGGTCGTCTGCCTGAAGCAGTGTCGATCCAAATCCCTTTCCGCTGGCGTCCACGCGCAAAACGAAAGGTTTCTTAAGGTCGGGTAACCTTAGGATGGGATATTGGGACAGTTGTTCCTTCATAGTTACGTAAGCGTTTTCGCACTCCGCGGTCCAAACAACCTTATCGGTTTATCCCTTCCGTGTGAGGTCAGTGAGTGGCGCTTTAAGGCCATTGAAGGTTTTGATAAACTTTTGGTAATACGCGCAAAGTGAAAGGAATGAACGTGTGTCTCGCTTTGTTTTTCGCCTCGTTGCTGAACGTATTTTCTCGATGTTTTTGGCAAAGGGCCACACACAAACTTGAGAAATGGTATGCCCTAGGAAGTCAAGCTTTTTAAAGCCGATTAAACATTTGCTAGGTTGTGCGGTTAACCCAGCTGTCTTTGGTCTCCTGAGGACATAGCGACCGTAGCAATATGTTCTTCGTAGTTATCCGTTGCAATTAGCACGTCGTCCATGAAATTGTAAATGTTTGGACTTTGCGAAAGTTTCAAAAGCTTTCTCATCATTCTGGTGAAGATTCCTCGTGCATTGTGTAAACCGAAAGGCATAACATTGAAAGTATAATGTCCTTCGCTGGTGCTAAAGGCTAACAGGGGTTTAATTTCCTAATTGACTGGTATTTGGTAATAACCTTTACTCAGGTAAATCTTGGATAAATTTTTGCCTTTCTTAGCTTGGTAAACAGTTCTGAGGCGCTTTGGAGGATTCGGGCTGAAATTCTATTACTGTGTTGAGTAATCGGTAGTCGATACACAGCCGAACTTTCTTATTCGGTTTCTGTAACAGTACGACGCTAGAGCTATAAGGAGACGTGGACTCGCTAATAATCTCAGCTTGACGTAGTTTGTCTATTTCTCCACGTAACGTGTCTGCTTTCACATAAGGGATCGGATAAACACTAGTTCTTACGGGCGTCTCGTTTGTCAGCTTCATATCAAACTTCACGAGATGTGTACGACCAGGTATTCCGTTAAGACTGCTGAATACTATTTCAGTAACTCCTTAGTTTCTGTTTGTTATGCTTCTGAGAGAGTGTCGCCGAATTTAACATCTTTGAATGATGCCGTTTGTTGTAGTGGGTATTCCATGCAAATATCGTCATCTTTTTCATCTTCGGTTGCTATAGCGACCGCCAAGGGATGTTCGGGGAAAAGCACTGGTCTGTCCATATATTTCGTTAACAGATTTATATGGTAGACTTTTTCCTTACCTTTTATAGAGATCTTGTTGTTCGTTCTCGAGACCTTTTTAATGACGGTAAACGGTGCTTGCCATCCGATACGTAGTTTGTTGTTTCCGGTAGGAAGTAGCAACAAAACATTTTCTCCTGATTGCAATTCTCTCTCTTTCGCTGCTTTGTTGTATCTTTTAGCGTGCTTCATGCGTGAGCTCTTAAGGTTGGTTTTTGCTAAGACCCATCTTAGTTGTAACCGTTCCATTAGTTCAGATACGTACGTGAATGCTGAGACGACTGTCTCATCAGCCTTCTGGTCTGTCAGTGACCGTAGTAAAGCTTCTAGCGGGCCCTAAATAGGTCTGCCTAGTGCCCTGGATTTCTATAAAGAGTTACGTCAACTAAGTCAGAATCGAAAACAAGGCTGAACGACGTGGACGCCATTTTTTGTCGACAATACCAGGGTTGGTAGCGGGAATAATCGTCGAGTAAGATTTTTTTTTTTTTAAATTAATGAAGAAAAATATCCCGTTCAACCCCTGATGGGGTTATAATTAGGATATATATTGTTTTCAATTCCAAATAATATGAACAACTGCCAATGAAAAAGTGGCATCACATTTGTCAAATCATTGTAAATAGGGACAATCACAATTATGCTAATACGTTAAATAAATAAACACACAAAAAACAAAAAAAAAAAACAAAAAAAATCAAGAAGAAACTCTGAACAAGAATTATATTAAAATGGAGGGGTGTAAAGGCCTGGTGGTTCCAGTTATATAACTGACTTTAACAGATATTTAATTGACTTTCATCTGTTAAAAGTCATATACATTGTAAGAACAGCATCAGACCTTCACATTCACAGACACTAATATTAACATTTGTTCGTGATAAATATTGTTTGACTATATTAGGCAGTTCCCTAGGTCTGTCTATTCTTAACACCTCTTCTATATTTATAAGATTATATATGTATATATATGTCATATATATTTATATTTATATTTATATTTATATTTATATATTTATTATATAATGTTATATAATTTTATTATAATTAAAAAATATTAATAAAATAATAAAAATATAAAATTTTATTACATGATATAATTTTATATTTTATATATATATATATATATATATATATATATATATATATATATATATATATATATATATATATATATATATATATATATATATATATATATATATATATATATATATATATATATATATATATATATATATATATATATATATATATATATATATATATATATATAAAATTATAAAATTATAAAATTATATAATATAATGATATAATAAAACTATAATAAAATCTCCGGTCCAAAATATGTAATTAGATTTTGTTAAAACTATCTGTACATAGTCGCATTTTAAATGAAAACATAAACTTGTGTGATCATCTGGATCTAGTAAAACTGTCAGTGTCTACAACAGTCATTCACCAGTTTCAACATTTCAAACAAGGTAAATAGTTCAATTCGAAGGGAGTATGTTTTGCTGAGTGTTGCAACTCTAACTGAATATTTGTTGCTAAATAGTGGAATTCTAACGGAATATAAAATTCAACGGAGTATGTGTTAAAAATCCACTCTAATGATTCTTTTCAATAAACCGGTAAGTAAAATAGTTTTCTTCTTTTTGTTTTGTTACTTGAAATACAAATAATAGTACAAATATGTGCTACTGTATTTGCATCTAATTTTATTTCAAATTAGTAGCTAACCTAACCGAAAATGCAAATTGGGTCCGAAACTCATGATCGGGTCCATTTTCCTGCAATACGGATACGACCGAAAATGGCGGCCAAATTTTAGTTGGCGTAACTCTTATAGAAGAATCTAGGGCACTAGGTCTGCCGAATAAAAGTGTAGCTGGCGGTAGCCATGTAGAGGCCTGTGGGACTTCCATATAGGCGTATAAGGCTGCAGGAATGTAAAGGTCCCAATATTCAGGTTTTTTCTGTCCCAGCTTACTATTACCTTGTGATTTGTAGTGGTTTCTGGCCTTTCTGGCTTACTTTCTATGGCCAACGTATTTATGATTAAGCGAATGTTTGTGGGCCGTTAATTCGTTAAGGATGATGGAGACAATACCAACACAACAGCAACGACTGGGTCATAAGATTGACCAACTGGTAAGTCAAGCAGCTGGACCCGTTGCTTGACATCACTGACAATACGATTTATTGAAGACTAGAACATCGACATCATAGGCAGGTATAGCAGCATCAACATGGTTCATGGCAAAGTAAATCATCAAATAAGCATTGGCATAGATAACAGGCAATATGGCCATTGACTGACTTCACTGGTCGTTATGCCTTCTCGGTTAACGGTTTGACAGAATACATGGTACTGTCGAATGGAAAAAAATTCTTCTCCCTAACGTAGATATATATTACTTTATAATATCAATCCCTTCCTGATATCAGAGGGTCGTACTAGCGGCTGGACACATTGGGTTCAGCCGAAGCTCTGCCATAACTTTGCAGGAGGTCAAGCGTCTGAGGTGAGACACTTAAAAAAATGAGCCGTTTTTTGTCTAAGTATATATTCTGGAACGAGTCTTGGTAGGATGCTTCAAGAATGGCTTCCTCGTCTTTAAAATAGTTATAATAATATCAACTGCATGTCTTCCCTTCGATCTATTCTTCCCTTAGACCCAGGGGAAGTACATGAAAAATCACGTCTTTCCTAGTCGGCTAATATCGGGCTCTGCCTCAAGCATCATAGCTGGATGGCAACAGATCGCCGCGACAAACGCGTCATCCCGTTCAAACATCGTGAGCGGTGGCACGCAAATAATAATACATACAATGAACTTAGATACACTCAAAAGTGCGTCTATACTAGATTCTCATGTGAGGATCTAAAACATTTAACTCCCACTCGAAATTATAACCTAACACTTACGTAAGATCATGGTGAGCCTGCCGTTTAACGGTTACATGAGCCCATTTCTGGCCGGATGGTACGGGCTGGTGTGGATGTGTTTGGCCCTCAAGATCGTAAAGATCTTCTCCATTAACAGGCTACGGAACTGTGATCCATTATCCGACAAAACTTGTTGAGGGAATCCCAACCGTGTAAAAATCTGCACTATGTCTTCTGCGACATGAATGAAATCTGTGCATTTTAGCGGGATAGCTTTGGCCCACATAGTGCATGTGTCGACTAAGGTCAGGATAAACCTGTTCCTTCTTTAAGTCCTTTCAAGGGGTCGTATAATGTCAACTGCAACCCGTTCAGATGGAGTCCCCACTATTGGCATTTCTCCCATAGGAACTGGGGGTGTCCAATGCTTGGGTGCCACACGTTGGCACTTGGCGCAGGATTTAACATATCTGATGATGTCAGTGTTCATTCCTGGCCACCAGTACTGAGTAGATATTCGATGTATAGTGGCGTTTTGTCCCATATGTCCGTTAAAGGGAAGAGAGTGCCCCATTTCTAAGATTTGTTCTCTGTACTGTGACTGTACTAGGAGCTGATTATGTCCCTGTTCAGGGTCGCCCGTTCTTCGATACAGCACACCATCCTTAGAAAAAAAGTCTCCGTTGTGTCTGCGGTCCTTGGCCATGGGCAGTTTCTTAAAGCAGGGCTCTAAGGTAGGGTCCTTTTATTGCGCCTCTTTCAGTTCCTTAGGTAACATTTTAGGTGCAGGCTCCCGGTACTTTTGGGTTTGCCTTCTTGTAGTTACTGCAGCCACAATCGGCTCTTTCGGTTTCCCTATAAACACGTATCTACAACCAAGTATGACTGGGTCGTTCGTCCATTATAGCCGCTTTAATAACACCACGAACGAAATCAGAGTGTATCTCCACCCGTGTGACTGGAAGCGTTATAGGTGCATCTCATTTAAAAGCTCCACATAATTTGACGGTTTCTTCCGTTTCTTGATCTGGTTTGACCAAATGCCTCCCGACAATACAATCAAAGCTCAAACCTGTATCAAACAAACAATAAGTGGAAGTCCCGTTCAATATAACAGTTCCTTGCGTAGAAGGCCTCTCACCCTCAGGTTGAGAATCACTGACCTTTCTATTCCGCTGCGAGGCTGTTTGTAAACATCCGATCCGATTCGGCCCGGTTTGTTTTCCCTGATCAGATATCTATGGCACACGGGTTTTCCCTTTGTCGTATCCTTTCTGACCGTGTTGCCATGGGAATCTCTTGGGATGATCACGGGTTTCGATGAGATATCGGGTTTTGTAGAATTTAGATTTTTATTGGAGAGGTGACTGGGGTACAGTTTCTCTTGGGTTTTGGTCGGAAAATGATAGGGAAGACTGTTCTAGTTTATTTTTGCGAGAAGGCTCATCTGTAGGTTTGCGTTTTGAGCCTGGAAGCTCGGCTAGCGCGTTTGCATAACGCTCGGACTTACTCAAGATGTCTTAAAGCTTTACAGCTCCTTGTTCATCAAGAATTCTACGGGTTTCGTTTGACAAAGTGCTTTTGATCTGTAAAGTTAGAATAAGCTATTCTAACCCTTTAAAAGTGCAAGGAAGTTCTGAAAGCTCCAAACACTTAGTCAAATATCTCTTCAGAGGAGAAGAGAACTGAGCGTAAGTCTCAGTTCCCTCTTTCCTGCTGTTTCGGAAAAGTTGCAAAAATTTGCGAGCGTTCATTTCGAAGCGCTCAAGTTACGCTTTCTTAAGCATGTCGTAATTGTCTTGATTGCTGCTTCCCAGTTTCACATACTGCCTTTGGGGGCCTGTGTGAGCTTCAAGCACCATCGCGAACTTTCCAAACCGTACAGTGTTGCCATTCTCTCAATTTTTTCTAGTTAATTAAGTATCGATTTTCTCATTGGGGCTTAGGAAGGATTCCAGGGCAAAAGACATAGCAGCTAATTGGGAAGACTGGCTACTGGAGTGATCAGCTAAAGGTGACTGAGGTGACGAAGATTCTCCGTTGCTGGAGCTAGACGCTGCACCACGACTTTGGACCTCTGAAGTCTTAAGCGCCAATTCGTGCTGTCATCGTTTGTCATTCTCTCTTTCCTCATCTCTCTCTCTCTCTCTCTCTCTCTCTCTCTCTCTCTCTTTCCTCATGTTGTCTCTGTTTCTCTCGTTCATTTGCCCCGCGAGCTTTTATGTCCGCCTCCATTTTCTTGCTTTCCAATTGCCGTTCTTCTCTTGCTTTCTCCATCTCCCTAGCTTTTGCTTCCTTTTCTTACTCTCTAGCTTTATATTTGTCTAGTTCGTCGTTCACAAAAGCTTTCAACTCATCTCCTTGTAATTCTGTTTCTTTTTCTTCTTCTCTTAGCATTGTTCTAAGTTTTGTACGCTCAGTTATGGCAAATAACTGACTGCGAATTACCCGAGAAAGAAAGTAGAAAAGGATACACTGCTCCCTACCCAATTAAGAGAAATACAACAAAAAAAGTTTTCTCTTTTTACTGTGTTTCCTCCTCCCTATTACTCAGTTGTCTAGTCTATCGTAGCTGTTAACTGGCAAAAAGGCTCCTATCGCAGACGATTTAAACCATAGAGATATACTCAGGCTAAATCTGTAAATCTACTATTACTAATGTAGATTTTTTTTTTTAATTAAGGGGAAAAAAATCATTCCTTATTATAATTCCAACACTCTCAGATTTACATTCATATGAAAATAACAGAATAAATATGGCCCCTCCCCCCTATTGAAAAAAAGGAACCCAAAAAGTTAATAACCCAAAGGTCAAAGGTTAGCACTGTGTTACAGAATAAACAGTAAAGAAACAAGTTGCTATTAAATGCTACCCAGTATCGTTAACAATTTTAAGCAAAATCCAATGTTGGTAAAGTTCCTGTAACAAAGAAAAATATTCACTCTCTCTGTCGCACAGTGGCCACTCAATCACGCTTACCTACTCTTGGTGATATCCCGTGGAAATACAATTATCCTGGATATAAAAATTGCCTGGTTTTATTTCCCAAATTGGCCCCAGTCCATCCCCTCACAAGTCAAGACTAGCGAGGTGAACGCCTAATCTGGTGTGGGTTTTTCCTGGATGAACAAATGTCACCGCGAATAGTTAGTGTACAAAACGTGCGATTGAGGTTCACTGTTTAAAAAAAGAGGAAAATACTTCCAGTATTGGGAAACATCTGGTTGCTAAAAATGTTACAAATGATGATGATGATAATCCTATCGGCTGACTCTATGAGAGAGTGCCGATTCTGAAACAGCGTAACTTTCTGGATAAATCCACTTGAATACGACTGTCAGAAGTCGGGAGCATAAGTGTTCTTTTGTATACCCCAGTGAGCTAGTAAAAATTGGAAAAATATTGCTGGGTTTTGCAAGTCCAGTTAAATTTACAAGTTAAAATGTTTCTCATGTATCTTTGGCAAGTCCTTGTTCACAAATGAAATTGGTGACGCACAAGCCAAGAAAAGACAACATTAACCAATCAGTAAATGAAAAAAAGACCGCTGGACGCCCTTTTGATCAGGCCTGCTAGGAATAAAAACATTTATGGAAAAATGCTATTCTATATAGCTATATATAGATATATGCACACAGGCGGGGACAAGACGATCTCTTATCCACTCCGTCAGTCCTGATTAAAGTTAAACGCCACACGTGTTTTCCTTTACGCCTATACGGTCAGCTTTCGCTATTGCTGAGATTTCAGGTCGGATGGAGGTATGCACTCTCCCCGCCTCTTTGCTCGTGCTTTAACGATCAGCATATAATGTCAATTATTATTTAATGATCTAAATGCGCATTTACGCAAAGTATCGCCTGTCTTTAATAATATTAAGTTGTCGGCGTCTGATAGTTCAGTCAAATGGTATTAAATAATAGACACTTATAATAAAAACGCACAATGAAAGAAACCGTGAATTCTTTTCTGTCATTATCAGTTGCGCCTAACATTTAACCAGTCAACTAAAACCGTCTCTTCTTGTGTGAGAAAGCGGGTAGTGAAAATTAACATTATAACTGAAAATCTGGTATAAAATAGCTACGCGTTATTTTATTTTACTGGTTTTAACAGCTAGAACTCTAAGTGAATTATAACGGTAACAGCTTAACACTTTTAATTGGCAAAAGTTAACCCTTTTAAAACGTGTAACATTAATTTCTATTACCAGAAAATCATAATGAAAGATCGCTACGAATGCTATTAACACATTTTCCACAATGGTTCTAGAACTACGTGCTTAGACTATCCACACATTTTGAGTGACAGCTGACAGAAGGTTTAAGGAAACACAGTTTATATATCATCATGTTTCTCTGATCTATAGATGATGTTACTTATCACACTATTGTGTGTACCGGAGAATCAGAAACATGAGTTCCCCAGATAAAAGCTTACGCCCGTCTTTCGTCGAGCGCTGCTAATCGACATCAGAAGAATTCTTACGTCTAACGGGTCTCTCGAAGATTTTGCCCGGGAGTCTACTTCAAAGCGTATTCAGTGTTATTCACGTGCGGTTTGTCAGGTATCGTATGATTGACAGATAAGCTCGCGTGATTAGACCAGGTAAACAAACCTGATTCACTACTGATAAGGGTGGATTTGAGCTGAAATGATAACTTGCCACCCCTATCGACACCTGGTATTACAGTGCAAGATGTAGGTGTCTTCTCTGATTTAGAATGTTGCTGTGTGTGTTGCAGTAGAACAGTTCACAGGGTACACCACAGGCAACATGACGTGTAGAGTCATAGAAATGGTAATTTCGCTTTAGTTTTATACCATTTATTGCACGCCACAAAACAGTCATGATATTTATGACATCGCCAGCATAGTATAACGAATGCAGCATTCAAAATCATATTAACTGATAGTCATGTAGGATTCAATACTCAATAGTTGTATTGTAAACAGATATCATAAAGTTCTGGTTCGTGAAGCTGTATAAATAATATATATAACTTCTGCAACAGTGTCAGCTGCAGATCTTCAATGTTCATAGACAACAATAAATGCTCCCTTTCTGATGCTAGCAGATCAGATGTATACAATAAGTCCGTTTACTGTCTGCACGTGAATAGCATACTGGGCATACAGGTCATACCGACCTTTATAACGTTTCTAAGTCTAACCATCTGACTTGGACGTGATCTCTGATATAACGAATCCTGGAACACAGACAATAGTCTTGTTGGTCTAGAGCGACCCATATATATATAACTAGTTCAGGTATAAAGATACCGGTGACTTAATCCTAGTCAAAGTACCTCTCCATTTTGAAACACACAGGCGAGCAAAAAGGCGACAAAATGACGAACCTCTAGATGATAGCATAAAGTTCGATACAAGAGGAATTACCTTATTTCGGAAAATCAACCATGAACATATGCCTCCAGGCAGGCTGAATAATACTGGGAAATAGTCTAGTTAGCTAACTAACTCACAAAGACAATGTATTTCCCTCAGAAAATCACAAGACGCAGGTTGCGTCCGCTCGCTACTCAGACCATTTCTAAACTGCCCCGAGCTGGGCGGAACCACAAACGAACTCCCAGTTTTTGACATGCGCAGAACTCATCTACGTGAGTATCAATTCACACAAAGCGATTTTAAGAACATTTGAGATAAAAGTCTTATACAGTCGCGCCTTTTATGGTCATGAACAGAAGCGTTAAGACACGTTTCAGACATCTACAACAGTTGACTGATACTACCAAATAAGGAGATATGGTCACGCTTCGTTCAAGAAATTATAGACCGAACGTGTCTCTATACAAGAGAAGGCAAACTCCTAAAAAATTGTAGTCTCAATAACTCGGGTCATGTCCCTTTGACTGTAAAAAACATAATACACATTTCAGTCAAAAAATGATCATACATACAAAAAATGATCATACAAAGACTTTGGAAAAAGTAATTATTTGTGCGTAACATTACCGCACCCTCCCGGGAAAAACATTGAAACATTTTTTTTTTTTAAATCCTGGAGCCGGAAAAATCTAGGCTCCTAACGCACGTATGATGCGCGGATATATACCTAACAAAATAGCTCAACACTAGGAGCGAAACTGAGATCATATCCCAGGTCCTTAGAGAAAAAATTTATCTAAGTATTCGCGTATATATTCCAGGAAGGTGCCACCAACACAAGCCACCATGATGGCGACATCATAATAAAAGTCAAATTACTCTCATACCAATATATGAAATTAAATATATTATTATGATATCATATAATGTGTTGTACAAACAGCGGTGTAACTTACTAATATACCGCACTATATTATTACATTATATAAAGCAACAGTAATTAATAAGTAATACATGTGTTGATCTTCGTTGACATAAAACATTCAATAGAAGAAGATGTGGACATCATCCGCTCCCAATCTAGGACAGGACTTGATATCCTCAAAGTTCCACAATGGACATAATCTCGCAGTCACTTCAATGATGTGCTGCGAAAATATCAATAACACAAATCTTAAAGACAACTGGTAAATCTCTTAATACAATTATGCAAATATATTATTTAAATGTGGCCGAGTGATCTTTTGGCCCGTATATCACTAACTAAGCCTTCTTAGATAATTACATAGTACAATGTTATAAATTTCCCTAAAAAAAGTGAGAAAAATCTACTAACATGTCATTATAATATTGGACTGTATATCAGGAAATATATATATATGACAGAAGAATCATGTGGAATCGTGTGGGCATCTGGACAGAATGTCTGCCATCACATTATCCGAACCACGGATAGCTCGAACCGAGAAATGAAATGGTTGAAGAGCTATGGCATAACGAGTGGACCTCGAGCTCTTCAAGTTTTTGCTCTGAATAGCAGTAAGCGCTTTCTGGTCGGTTTCCACAATGAAATGTGCGCCTAGAAGAAATCTTTGTAACTTCAGAATAGACCATACCATAGCCAATAACTCACGGTCTAAAACCGAGTAATTCTTTTCTGCAGCATTTAATTTCCTAGAGATATACATCACCGGATGCAGAGTATCAGAATACTCCTGCATTAGTGCCGCCCCAATCCCAGTTGACGAGGCGTCACTTCGAAGAACAAAAGTCTTCTCAATAGTAGGTAACCTAAGAATAGGTGGAGATGAAAATAGGGCTTTAACCTGGTCCAATGAGGATTGACATTCTTTAGACCAGCGGATCAGATTAGGCGACCCTTTCTTCAATAAAGTAGAAAGCGGTGCCATAATGGAGGACAGATTCGGAATGAATCGTCCGTAGAATTGGATCAAACCTAATAGACTCCTTACTTGTTTCTTCGTCTTAGGGACCGAAATGTTAAGTATTTTTGAAACATTGTGGTCCTCTGTCTTTAAAAGACCATGACCAACACGATGACCTAGGAAAGAAATCTCACTAAATCCTATAAAGGCTTTAGAGGGTTTTGCAGTCAAGTTATACTCGCGAAGAGTAGACAGTAATTCGTATAAACCCAAATAGTGATCTTCCCAGGAATCACTGAATAGACAGATATCATCTAGGTATGCTATGACATCTGTACGATATGCGAGAATTCGCCGCATCATGCGTACGAATGTAGCAGGGGCGTTCATAAGACCAAAAGGCATGAAATTCCATTGGAATAAACCCCTAGGTGTAGAAAAAGCTGTAAAAGGTTTGGCACGTTCAGTTAGCGGGACTTGCCAATAACCTTTAGACAAATCTAGTTTGGTAAAGAATCTAGAATTAGAAAGTTTATTGAGTAGCTCTTCTAATGAAGGCATAGGTTCAGCATCGAACTTCGTAACTTGGTTCAATTTGCGATAATCTACGCAAATGCGAATGTTATTATCCTTCTTTCGAACAATAACCATAGACGAAGAGTATGCTGAAGTGGATGGTTCAATGATTTCCAAACGTATCATTTCATCCAATTCTTTTTCGACTTGAGACTGGAAATGGATAGGTATTGGATAAGGTCTGACTCTGATAGGATTATGATCAGTTAGCACAATGTCATGTTCAATGACATGTGTGTGTCCCGGGATGTCTGTAAGAACATCCTGAAATGTTTGCAACATCGAAGAAACTTGTCGATGTTCCTCAGCGGAAAGATTTGGAGAAACGGTCAAGTTTTTCCAAGATTCCGTAGAATAAAGTGGGACCATAGAAAGAGGAAGATTGACATCAGAAAAAGTAGTTTCCTCATCCTGTATAACTGACAGAGATGAGTACTGACCATGAGGTACTTGAGAATTGTCCGTTGCCTGGAAAATAGGCTGCAAATAGTCAGGTCTTTCATAAAATTCCGTGAGCATATTTATGTGGAAAGTTTTATGCTTTCCATCAATATCGACAACATAGTCGACATCAGAAATTTTGGAGACTATTGCATATGGACCTTTCCATGCAATTAGAAGTCTGTTCTCCCTTGAAGGAAGTAGAACGAGAGCTTTGTCACCTGGACAAAGTTGTCGTAGACATCTATTCTTATTTGCAAACTGCCTTGCCTTTTCTTTAGCAAATTCGGAAGACGAAGTTGCTAGTTTGCATGCCTCGATGATCTTTTGCCTAAGAGCAATGACGTACTCATAAGAAGATTGAGTCTCATCGCTAATATTATCGGCAGTGATTAGATCGTGAAGTAAAGACATAGGGCCGCGCGGTTGCGCGCCAAAGACAAGTTCAAAAGGGGAAAACCCTGTATGTTCATTGGGGACCTCTCTATACGCAAAGAGAGCCGCGGGTAAGACCCTGTCCCAATCCTGAGGATGATCCTCAGTTATTTTACCAAGTAAAGTTTTCAGAGTCCTATTTAAACGTTCGACCAACCCATTAGACATTGGGTGATAGATACTGCTGAGAGACCTTTTAATGTGTAGCATAGACATTACCTGTGACATAGTGTCTGATATAAGTTGAGTGCCATGGTCTGACAATATTTCTCCGGGAAAACCCAAGCGAGAAAATATCAGCCAAAGAGCGTCTGCGATATCAGCAGTTGAGATGCTCTTGAGAGGTATTGCCTCTGGCCAACGTGTGCACATATCGACACATGTAAGAATAAATTGATGTCCTCTAGCCGACTTAATTCTAAAAGGACCGATAATATCTATTGCCATTTTTTTGAAAAGGGCGAATAGGAATGTCAGCAGCCTGGATAGGCGCAGCATGTCGTGGTCCTTTAGATTTGACCTCCTGACATACTTTGCAAGAGCGACAGTACATTCGTATGTCCTTGCTCACAAATGGCCAAAAGAAAGCCGCAAGAACCCTCGACTTTGTACGGGAAAAACCCATATGTCCAGCACATTGCGAGTCATGAGCATGTTGCAATATTTGCAATCTCATGCTCTTAGGCACAAGAATTTGTGAATGAGTGGACGTAGTCGAGTCTTGTACTATACGTACAAGTACGCCGTTCTTCATAGAAATCCAAGATTTTCTATTAGTATTTTGATTAGGATCACCTTTTTTTGCTAGAATGAAGAATTTTTGTAAAGAAGGATCTTCTTCTTGCAATTTGATAAATGAGTCACGTGTAATAGTCAAGTGACTATCTTGGTCATTTACTTCATCATTATTAGTTAATGAAGTTTGAGGTGGATCCAGAGCATGTGCTCTTGTGACCACCGCATTGGTAGCTTCAATGTTTTGCTCTTCCCAAACAGCAATCTGCTGTGGGGTACATTCCCTAACTCCGTGAATACGACCAATAATAAGGTCCGCAATAGGGTTTGGAAGTAGACACGCGTGGACCTCTCCCGTGAAGAAAGGAGTAGCAATATGTATTATGGCAGTAGGATATTTTTCCAACGTGCCACCAAATGTGACACATTTGATGACCTTTCCTGTAGCACAGGATGGATCTACAAGAGATTGCCTAACGCCGACAGTAGTACATCCAGAATCAAACAACACCGAGACTGGATTACTATTTACAAGCCCCTTATGTAATATAAGAGAACCTCTCCCGTCATGAGCAACATTAGCAGGAAGAGCGGGCAAAGGATGACCACAGCTTAGAGTACTAACGGTCTTCGGATCAAATAAAGTACTGCATTGGATACATTTATTTGCCCTACCAAAATCAAAAGATGAGCATCCGATAGCATTATGGTCTTTATCATTATTAACCTGCTTATCTGCTCCCTGAGATTCTTGTTGAACAGCGTTTGTCTGTTGATATCTTTTTCTCTTATGTTGCGATCTACCGCGACCATTATTGCCTCTGCAATTATCATTAAAGTCCCTACTGTAATTTTTATCCTGGTTTGAGTTCCAGTTTCCATAACTGTCATTACCATCTCTATGCTGTTGAGAACCTCTATTATCTTGGTATTGAGGTCTCTGCAAAAAAATATTTCCCTCTATGCCGATTACCTTTGTGGAAATTTCTAAAGTTAACCGGAGTAGAATAACGTGTAGTATTAGGTTGTCTCCAGTTCTGGGAAGAAGAATCACCCTGGAATTGATTACTATGATTCTGGGCATAATTACGGTTACTCTTTTTATTGAAATTTTGCTGGCTACCCTGAAATTTACGCATAAAATTTGGGCCATAAGGTGCTGCCGAAGCAACTGGCAGACCTTCTTTTACTTTAGAGTTGCTAATGGTTATGTGCGGATGCGCAGTAACATACTGGCTACAGTATTCTTCCATTTCTTTTATGTTTTTAGGCTTACGCTCATGAAGAAAAGAAAGAAAAGCTTCATTAACAGAAGACATGACCTTGTCTCTAAGTAGTAAGTCCATGAGAGCTTCAAATGTACTTTCTGTCTTAGACAACTCAATCCATCGTAAAAAAGTAAGACGTATGCTTGAGATGAATTCAGAGAATTCAACTCCAGTTTCTGGTAACATGTTTTTAAATTTAAGACGCTATCCGTCCTCGTTAAGTTGGTACTTCTTTAACAATGCCGCCCTGACAACCTCATAGTTGTTTTTGTCAGGCACATCTACCATACTCAACAAAGTCAAAGCATCACCTCTAAGTATCTTGGACAGATGATAAACATATAATGTTTTATCTATATTATGCACATTACATGCACTTTCAAATCTATCTAGATAAAATGTTATATCATCGATTGAGGGATTAAATGCTGGTAGATTAAGCTTGAAATCCTAGCATTAGTCTTATCTGACACCTTATTTGCATCATTAGCATTACCAGCGTTCAATAACTTTAACTTCTCTAACTCTAAAGCTAAGAGTTTTTCTTCATGCTCCATTTTTGCTTTTCTCTCATCAGCTTCTCTTTGTAACCTTCTTTCTTCAGCCTCAGCCTGTAACTTTCTTTCTTCAGCCTGGGCCTGTAACTTCTTTCCTTCACCCTCTATTTCAAGTCTCTTATTTTCAGCTTCTTTTTCAAGTCTCTTATTTTCTGCTTCTTTTTCAAGTCTCTTATTTTTCAGCCTCTTTTTATCAAGCCTGATTTTCATGTTTCTTTTATCTCCTCTCTCTGAGATTCTGCTTCTCTTTTTTTTTGTTTTTCTTTCCATTTGTAATCTTTTTTCATCTACCTGCATCCGACAGTTTTAAATTTTCAGCATCTATTCTCTTTTGTTCAGTTTGTTCTTTCATTTTCTTTTCTTCCGACTTCAATGCCTTGGCATATTGAACAGTCGCAAATTCTTCTAATTTATCACCTGTCTTCCCAAGGGCTTTACCCTGCTCAATAAAGTACTCAAATGTAGACATGATGTCTAAAATGTGAGTACAAGAAACCTGAAATAATTAATTATTCTTACTTCAATCTTAATAGCAATACAAGACTTAATAAAGTGCTTGTATAATCACTAATGTTTACTCCAATCTCTGTGGGGAAACAAGACTTGACACCAACTTGTATTATCAAATGTATAATAATATCACAAGTCACCTTCTCGTAATATTATCAGTGCACTACCCAAATCAGTGCTTAACCTTCAGTTATTTATCTTAAACTGCACTACAATAGTGCATAAACAAAAAAACCACACTCAGTTAGGTTATGATAAGTGCACTATAGACCCAATAGTGCATGAGCTTATCTGTATCAATAGTGGAAAGCTAACTTTGCAAGAAAATATGCAAACCAATAACAAGGGGAACAATGTAAACACATAACAATGGTCACCAAACAATTTGTAAACAATAACAAAGATCAAGTCAATGTTGTAAAACAACAACAAAGATCAGAGGTCAATGATAAACAATAACAAAGATCAAACAATACGAAAATATTCGCATTAGTCTAATAAATAAACTGCGTACCAATAAAAGAAATGTGATGACAACATGCGAAAGAAGATATGACATCAAATGACGCTAAAACAGTGTATACACATAAATTTACGTAAAGAACTGAATAATAGAAAAAGTGGAGACCTACAAAAATTAAAAACAATGAAATCGAAACTAAAAAAACAGAAAGAAAGAGAGGAAAAAAAAATATATAATCAAAAAACGAAAATAAAGCCCAACTCTGTCACAAAACGTAAACAGATATAGCAACGATTGTCGCTAGCAAATTTCACTGTAGGAAATTCGCACAGTCCCTAACGAAAACGCTAACAGTAGAACCTCTGTGACGTGGTATCTTCTACTGAAAGACACCGCCCGAACGAGAAAACCCGCATGAAATATAAACATATAATATTATACAATTAACAAAATAACAATTAACATGTAACATAACAGCAAAATAGTGTGAAAATAATTTTGAAAGGCTCAGCTCCAGTTAACATAATGGGCCTCAGTTCACAAACAAAAAAACAGGCCACTTAACACTCTATGTATCCACAACGTCAGCACAGTTCAGAACAGGATGTGATCAGCATTCTTCTCTAGGGCGACAATGATCACAAATCGTTGATCCCATATTGCTCTCGTAAACTGCCATGACGAAGGAAAACAGAGTTTCTAACAGGAAACAGCTTCTGAACTCTGACACAGCTTCTGAAGTCTACAAAGCTGACTTGTGCACTTGACCTACTGATTGTTTTAAAATGCTCCAAACCGGCACTTGACCTTCTGAAACCTGCATCAGTACGTCTGAGACCGGAACACAGTTGTTACGGCCACTTGTTCTACGTCTTCTTAAACTCAGAATCAGAACAGAAAATCATTCGCGAGCTCACGGTACTTGTCCTTCTATGTTGTAGACAATACTTCAATACTTGCCGCTCGATTTACGCAGCGCCGGGTAGTTTTCAAAACATATCAACAAACTGTCAGTAATGCTACTGCGTCTTTCAAAAAATAAAATTTCATCAAAGGTACATGAATATGAAACTGCAACGTTGTCTTGGTAGTTTGCTGATGAAGTGTCTGGGTTTGTGACCCCCTTGATGGCTGGTATCAGAGTAAACCAACCTGATGGTCCACCAAAAAAATGATAATGGCTGCGCCAAAATGAAAGGTTGAACCAGCGGACCTGGCACCAAAAAATGATAAGGGTGGGATTTGTGCTGAAATGATATACTTGCCACCCCCTCTATCGACACCGCCACACTGGTATTACAATGTGCAAGCGACTGTCTGGTGTCTTCTACCTGATTTAGAATGTTGCTTGGGTGTGGCTGAGTTGCAGTAGAACAGTTTCACAGGGTACCCCTCCACAGGCAACAGCTGACGTTTGTAGAGTCATTGAAATGGTAACTTCGCTTTTAGTTTTTATACCATTTATTGCACGCCACAAACACAGTCATGATATTTATGGTCATCACCCAGCCATAGTATAAACGAATGCAGCATTCAAAAATCATATTAAACTGATATTGTCATGTAGGATTCAATTTACTCAATAGTTTGTATTGTAAACAGATTATCATAAAGTTCTGGTTCGTGAAGCTGTACATAATTATAAAATATATTTATAACTTCTGCAACAGTGTCTAGCTGCAGAGAGATCTTCAAATGTTCATAGACAACAATAAATGCTCCCTTGCTCCCTTTTCTGATGCTAGCAGATCAGATGTATACAATAAGTCCGTTTTACTTGTCTGCACGATCAGAATAGGCATACTGCGGCAATACAGGTCAAACTGTTACCGACCTTGTATAAACGTTTCTAAAGCTCTAACCATCTGACTTGGACGTGATCTCTGATATAACGAATCCTGGAACACAGACAATAGTCTTGTTGGTCTAGAGCGACCCATATATATTTAACTAGTTCAGGTATACAGATACCGGTGACTTAATCCTAGTCAAAGTACCTCTCCATTTGAAACACACGTGGC